>JAODJW010000026.1:6587780-6597947 GCA_026777045.1 Hyperopisus bebe
TTACTTAATGTACTGCTAGTTAGCTTAATCTATAATAATGCATCATAATTAGCTAGACGATTTACATTAATAATCTGAGTATGCGAAGTAACTAGAGAATTATCAAATAAATGTAGTGGAGTAAAGTATAACATTTGTCTCCAGAATATAGTTAACTATATACTCAGAGTTGGGTATGATTACTTCAAAATGTAATCAAGTAATCCTTGACAATATAACTATAATCTGAATACACACTTTTGCCATATAAGATGGTTTGATTATAGTTACTTACATTTTGCAATCTGATTATGTACTGTAATCCAGATTACATGTAGTCCATTACTACCCAACTCTGATACTTATGTACATTACTTGATTAATTATACTTATACTTTTTCACCACTGGTTTCTTGTGATGTTTATTTGGCTAATTTGTTTGATGAAACAAGCATCATCATAATCTAGGCCTATGTAGTTTTAGCGTTATTTAAATTAGCTTGAAATGGTTATTTTGATGTACGGCTTTCCAGGTAAAACCTAGGGGACACAAACAGGACAGACTTAAAAGAAAACTTCCAGCTGAGACACAGCTGCTGTATGCAATTGAGGAAGACATCCAGATGAACAGGAGAATTTTGGACATGATGAAGACATCAGAGAGACAAGCCTCAAAATTTCAGTAACTTATCTACTAATCTTGAGAAACTGAGAAGCTCAATTGCAGATGGATTTTCACTGCTGAGACATGTTTTGCATCCACCACCTCAACCATTCAACATGCTACCATACCAAACCATAAGTATTTATGGACATATATATGCATGTGCATCACCACTACACACAACAGCTGCCACATTTCCACCCAACACTACCATAACGGAATCACCACATACATCTGGCTCCAGTGCACCAGTGCAGCGAGCAGGACAGTTTTTTTTTTTTTAGCAGGACAAATTAACTTCACACAAACTTTGTTTCAGGATGATATTTGACATTCGTGATAAGACATATTAGGAGGTTGTTGTTAGGGCTGCGTCTTTATATTCTATTTTTATATTTTGCTTTATGTTCAATACTTTATAAAGACTAGACATTTTAAGTCTCAAACAGGGCTCAACATTTTTTTGAGGTGTCAAATTTTTCAGTTGGTAGGCAGTTCCAATGTTGTAAGTACTGAAGAGTTAGTAGTGGAGTATAAGAGGTTTATGTTATTCATGGACTCCCTTTTCAAGTTGTTTTCCTGAAAAGGTCATTTGGTACTCTTATCATTTGCAAGTGCCTCCAGTTCAAAAAAATATTTTTGTGTCTCACTTGCTGTCTTGTCAATGCCAATAATCTAAATAATCTCAATAATCTCAATACAAAAAGAGATTGAACATTGTACAGATAGTTACTGATTACAATAGTGCTGTGAATTTCTCTGTGCTGTAAACTCACAGTATAGAGACAATACCAACCACATATAGCATATATCATGTTCAGTTTAAACAAAATGACCTTCACATTGCTTTCTTCTAAAAAAAACTTTTAACTTTAAACAACACATTAGTTTCTTTTCACACATGTTCAAGGTCACACTGCATGGACTGTGAGAAGGTTCGTCCGGTGTGTAAAATACACACCACTTCAATCACACACCGAGTACCATACACATACTCCAGAGAAGACTGTCGCTGACTGTGAGGAATGGCTGAGAGGCCCGAGGCTCCAGGAACCAGAGAAAGCCTTGGAGTTCCAAAACGTGCAAAAATTTATTGTCCTTGCTCATAAAAGTGCACAAAATACAAAGTATTACCAAAACAAAAAAAACCAAAAACCATAATCACCAAAGCAGGTTATACCCTGGCAGACCCTGGATCCATAACAACCTCCCTTTAGCCCATTCTCCAGGGTTTATATAGATTTCTTAACCCCTCCCCTTGGGACAATTAATCTAACAATTATCATCCCCAATACAATACCTCCCACATACACAATTCTAAAATATACTATCCAAAACCACAATTTTATTCAAATTTATTCATAAAACCAACAAAGACTAAAAATATCAGTTTTATTGTAATGTGCAAAAATCCACTTGGTTTAACCCATCAAATTGTGAACACCCTTCCCCTCCCCAATCACACAGTTATAATGGTAACACCCCGCTGGACAATTTTGGATCAAATCTACTTCAAGGTAGAAGGGAAATACCTAAATGTCATTTATAAGATATCTGCCTCATCAGCATCGTCACTACGTTTAACTTATTAGACAACATTCTATAAACATAACATGCGGTAACTTAACAATATTGTCATGATCCAATTCGTGACACTGACATAAGAACTACAGTCCCTTTTATGGATCAAGGAATTCGGTAAGGACTCTTCTGACCCTCTTCCCTTCAGCTGTGAGGCAGTCGGCTCTGAAGTAAGTCTGTGTGGCTGGCTGGTTGTCCTTGTCATGCTGAATTGCCTCAGTGACTCTGTTTTCATCCATAGTCTCCTTAATGGCCTCACAGTAGTTATGGAGCACAAAACAGGCATAGATAACAAAGGGAAGGTCATTTAGATGTCCATTAAGGTCATTAATGTCCATTGCCCTTCTTAGTGCTCCAAACCGTGCTTTCAGTCTACCAAGAGCGCATTCAATAACCATTCTAGCCCGACACAAGGACAGTCCAAAATACTGTTCCTGAACAGTACTTCCTCCATGTGCATACTCCTTCATTAGGTATGGAAGCAAAAGGGTATGTTGGGTCCCCAAGAAGGAAAACTGGAATGGCCTCCTCATGTTCTATAATTTGTTTTTTTGAGGAGGGGGATCGTGCCATTTTTCAGATGTGTGTTCAGCATGGAATTTGCAAAAATACAGGCATCATGGACACTACCAGGCCATTTCACTACAACATCAATAAATGAATACTTGTAGTCACAGATAGCTTGTATGTTAAGAGAAAATCTTTCTGTTCAAGTAATCCATGGAATTTGTGGATGGCTGCTTTAGTTCTACATGGGTCCCATCCACAGCACCGATGCACTGAGGGATACCATGGGCTCGGTAAAACCCTGCTACAAGTTCCTCTACTTTGCCCTCAGTGACAGGTAACTGTATGTACAGAGAGCCCAAGTGGACTGTAATTGCTTTGCATACTTGCCTTACTATTTTTGAAACCACCTGTTTTGACAAAATGCATTTGCTGTTTTGCATAATCATAAACAACAGCAATGTCCTGGACATACGAAAATTCTCCCGCCATTCGTCAGCAGCAACCACTTCATTCTCAAAGTGGTCCCACCAACTAGAAGTTCAACCAGGTCTCATCCAAAACCGGCGATGCCGGCAGGGGAGTCTCTACACATGTAAGAAGTCCTGTCAGCAAGGTTAGCACAAGCACTATTTCGGCTAAGTCCGCCGTTGCTCAAACTTGCCTAATGTATACAGCAAACAGCGCACGCTCTGACGTTAAACAAAGTGCACAACGGCGCACAATGTGACGTTTCAAGGCAAAAACTCTGTTTTCCCTGTCAACATGTCGACGCTGACAACAGTGTTTTTCAAAATCTTCATCCTGGATGGAGTTTTGCAAAAGCTCCGTTTTCAGTGACGCAAGATGCTGTTTATGTGTGAACAAAAGCCCAAGAGGTATAGAAAAATGTACGTTTTAAAAAATACCTGTGTACGTGTGGACAAGGCATCAGTCTACTCCACTTTGTTAGGCAGGTCCTATTTAAGTGATTTCTTCACTGAGAACAGGTGTGGCAGTAATCAGGCCTGGGTGTGGCTAGAGAAATTGAACTCAGCTTTCTAAAAATGTGATACACCACACTTCATGTATGTTTTAACAGGGGGGGCAATCACTTTTTCACACAGGGCTATGTAGGTTTGGATTTTTTATTCCCTTTAATAATGAACACCTTCATTTAAAAACTGCATTTTGTGTTTACTTGTGTCATCTTTGTCTAATATTTAAATTTATTTGATAATCTGAAACATTTACGTGTGACAAACATACAAAAAAATAAGAAATCAGGAAAACACTTTTTCACACCACTGTATAGATAGCTACCTAGTTGAATTGCTAATCGACAATCTGCTATATGCTATCTATGGCTATTTAACATGCTATCTAGCTCATGTTAGCTCATAGGCTGTAAGATTCATTGTGTTAGCATTGTGTAGTATGCAGTTTGGAGACTCCAAACAATACAGGCAAACAATCTGCTTCTGGTATTCATGTGTAGTGCTGCTCCAAAATCTTTCTGAACACTGTTTTTGCCATATGCATGCATGCTCCTATTGAAATGTGTACCCTAATGATGTTACTTTGCTAGCAAAACGGTTTCAAGATAATGCTTTATGGCAGTGCTGCCCATAATCTATAAATGGTACATGGTAAATAGATGGTGGTGGACTTCTCATGTGATTTATGGCAGACAATTATTTAGAATCCTTAAGTGTAATAAAACCATTGTGATGGTTGCCAGCTCTAACACATCTGACATGACTCTCATGCTTTCTGACTCCCATGCCCATGCATGAAATCGTACGGCAAATACATATTATTCAGTTATAAACCTAAAAGCAATTTCGTCAAAGCTTTCAGTGAATATGGAGGTTTAGATTTAGAAGACAACTTGGATAGCACTGATGGTGTGCAGTTTGCTGATGTTACTGCAGCATTTGACAAGGAACAAGGGCAAGAGGAGCTGTTTTTTTTTTTTGCTCCCACACCAACAATGTGCAACACATACTTTGAATCTCGTTGCCACAACAGATCTAAAGAAGGCTGCTGCACAGGTTGCCTCATGAAAATTATACAGTTCCACATCAAAATGTGCTGCCATTTGGGATAAGGCTCTTCACTCATCAGGTGCTGCTGATGTGATTGAAGACATTGCCAAAATGAGATGTATTGTACCTTCTGCGACCAGGTGGAGCTCAGAGTGTCATGCTATTGAAAAGATAATGAATCTCATTGAAGGTTAGCTCATTGAAGTTTGTAACCCACTAAATATGGCCAAACTGCACCCTCCAGAGACAATGTTTCTCAGAGAGTACACAGCCATTCTGAAACCACTTGCCGACTCAATCAACCTACTCCAGGGGGAAAAGATCTGTTATTTTGGACACATAATTCCCACCATTCTCAGCCTAAAAGGTAAGTTATTTGGAAATTTGACACAGGTATAGTTCTCAGCTCAAATCTTCTCAGCTATTATCAAGGCCATTGACATTGGGGAGGTATCGGCCTCCCATGAGGCTAGGATGGCAGCTTTCACCATCCCAAAGTTCAGACTATAGTGGCTTGCTGATAAAGAAAGGGAATACATGAGAATAACATTAGTCTAAGAGGCTCGTCTTCTTGACAGAGTGCCTTCTGATGATGCCAGCACCATTGGACATGCCCCAATGCAAAGTGAGCCAGAAGATGACAACAACTTCTTCAAGTTTGAGAATACACGGATGACGAGTTCCACAAGAGAGGATGACGTACAGAGGTATCTCTAAGATCCAGACAAGACATTGGCTTCATTGAACGCAAATCCAATGATCAGAGCCCCCTTTTTAAAATACAACACCACACTGTCGTCAAATGCTCAGCCTTTGACAACAGCCTTTCTTCCCACATTGTTCGAACAGGCCAAACACGTATCAATCATCAATCATCAAGTGTTGAGGCAGTGAGCACAGATGAACAATTTCTCGAGCCAATTGCAAGGCCTTCAGGAACTGGATTACTGCACAATTCAGAGGTACTATGGTCTAAAACCTTGCTGAACATTCAACAACTTGAGTTGTTGAATTTGGGCCCAGCTTTGAAACTAATTGGTACTCCCAATCTTGGGATAAAGGAACAAAGATGGATCAGTGCAGAAATTGGGTTATATATCATAGCTACATACATTTAGCACATTCTGGTATGGATGTAAACAGAAACAACTCAAAGGAAAGCAATTTATGTCTCAGATATCCTTAGCTTACAGCATTGGAATTACATCAGTCCTGGCATTTTAACTGCATTAATTAACATTCCTACATTTAACACGACAAAATTGCAGTCACTTTCATAGTATGACACAGTGGTATACTGGCCACAAACCACAGGGGCCCCGCTGGATCAAACTAATTACTAAAATCAAGAAAAATGTCCCTCTAGTGTTAGAATGCAGATACACTGGGCAGTTCTGTTTGTTGTGGTAGTACAGAATAGGACCCATCTTAAATTTGCAAACGTAAAACATTTTAATCCAGAAGTATGGTAATGTATGATTTAATTCTGTATTGTCATTCGTTTGATGAACATTACTCTCAGCTTAAACAATAATATTGCTTAAATTTATGTATTTATAAACAAATAAATACATTTCTTTCAAAAATTGTTGCCACGAATTTAATAACTTTAACTTTATTGGTGAATGCAGAAGACTTCAATGTGCAAAAATACATATGAAAAAAACAGAAAAACCATTCATCAAGAGCTGACCTGGGTAAGTAAAATTAAAATCATGATAACAGGAATAGAAACTGGGTGTTCTAATAAGGGAGATGTTGAATTTGGTTTCATGTAAGCGAGTTTGACCTCATTGGCCTAACTGCGTTTTTTTTTTTTTTTGGATTGAAAGAGGAAACTGGAGTTTCTGTAGGAAACCCATAGAAACTTTATGTACGAAAACCCCCTGAAGCAGCACTCCACTCATTATTGTAAAATGTACTGTATACAGTTTGATAAAGACATTTACTTAGAAATTGTTTTTATTCATTTTTATTTAGATTTCTGTAGCTCTATATTGTGGTGAACCAAATCAGCCAAGGTGTAGGATGGCATAATAAGCGGCAAGAGGCAATAGAAATTAACCACAACATGGTGTTTATTGCACCCATACCAGTCACTCTAACAATGCACCCACACTGCCCACTGCACTGTCGCCCCACTTACTCCTAACATGCACAGTGGGCACACAGACACACACAGACACAGACACAGACACAGACACACACTATGTACAACAATTAACATTTAACACTATACATGACATAACTATACAGCACAAAGACATTACAGTGCATGGCAATCACGAAGAACTATTTACAAAGTTGGCACCAGCCCAATCTGCTCCACTGCCTCCAGTGCTACACTGCCCCCCCCCCGGAGGGTTAACCGTCTTGTAACCTCCACAAAGTCTTGAAAGTGCTGTGGACAGCAGTGACTCTTCTGTGGCCACGGGGTCCCAAATCCCCCACCGCCCTGATCAGTCCCTGCTGCCGGGGTACTCACCATTGGTCCTGCTGATGGCTGCTCCAAGTCCAAGACCAGGGGCTGTATGGAGCCAGGCGGTTATGATGCAGCACGACAGTCCTGCACCACTCCAGCATCCACACTGTGTACACCACATTGGAGATCTGTTCCAGGAATTGACCAGGGCCCCTCCAGTGTCTGTAGAGCTTGGGTGACCACCCCTTTTCCCTGAAGGCCTGTCCCTGGCAGCATATGTCATACGTCCTATTCTGTCTGGCCATGGCCACGTCCTGATGATCCCTGGCCAGCTCGTGGATCACATCCATGTGCTCCCAGAGCTGGTGCCAGTAGTCCAGTCCCATTGTCGCCGGCAGCTCCAACTTAGGGGGCAAGCCAAACACCAGCTCCACTGGGGATTGCAGCTTATGACCAAACATGAGGGCGCCGTGGGTGCAGCCAGTGCTATCATGTACCACTGCATGATATAACCACAGAATCAGGGGAAGGTGGGCATCCCAATTGCACTGCTGCTCATCCACGAAGATCCCCAGTTGTGCAGGTAGGGTATAGTAGAACCGCTCCACTAACTGGTCACTCTGAGGGTGAAGGGGCTTGGTGCGGAGCTTCATGATCCCCAGCTGCTGGCAGACCTCGCCAAACACCTGCACCTCCAGCTCCTTCCCTGATCACTGTGTAGCTCCTTGGGGACCCCGAACCTACAAAAGAACTCCTCAAGGAGTTTAGCTAATTTAGTGGTGGTACTCTGATCGGGAACCACATACATCTTGGGCAACTTCGTAGAATAGTCCATGGCCACGAGTATATAGTAGTTCCCGGCCTCAATGCAGGGGAAGGGGCCCAGGGCACCCACCCCCACAAGCTCCATGGGGACCCCCACCAGGTATGGCTGCAGGGCAACCTGGGACTGCCAGCTAGGACCCTTCCAGGTCATGCATGTGTCACAACAGTACAAGAATTGCTCATGTCCTGGCAGCCGGGTCCAGTACAAGCATTGCTGCAGCTTCCCTAAGATCGTCTTTACCCCAGCCCCGACGGTTCCGTACACTGACCTCAACATGGTGTGTGCAGGCTTCATGGCACTAGCAGGTACAACAGTTCCCCTGCACCATCTGGCAGTCACCAGTGCCAATACAGCATCATGCCTTTTACGCTCTTCCAAGGTGTCTCACTGGGAGTGGTTGGCCTTGGTTTCTGGGCCAGAAGCTGAGATCTTGGTTTCTGGTCACCTGCCTTTGCCTGGCCACTCCCTTACCCTGGTAGGCACCGGATCACTGCTCTGCTCCATGATGAGCTGCTGGTGATCAAATTTAAATTCAATTTAGTTTTATTTGTATAGTGCATTTTCACAACATTACATGGTTTCAAAGCACTAAACACTATCCCTGCTCAAAACCCATAGTGAGCAAGCCAGAGGTAACACTGGCATGGAAAAGCTCCCTAGAAGGAGGAAACCTTGGAAGGAATCAGACTCTGTGGTTCCTTCCAAGGAGTCCATCCTCCAGGGGCCAGCAGAGGAAGTCACATCAGCAAGAAGTTCTGGTGGGTCCTCTGCCCGGCAGTAATGACAGCAACTCATGGTGATGCACAGCCTACGAGAGAGGGTGTATGCATTCTGTGCAGCTTCCTAGGGCAATGTTGGACCTTGTAATCAAACTTCGCCAACACCTCCAACCAGCAGGCCAGCTATCTCTCTGGATTGCGGAAACTCAGGAGCCATGTCAGGGTTGCATAGTCCGTCTGCAACTGGAACTGTCGGCCACAGAGAAAATTTCCATCGGGTAACACAGTAGTTGCGCTCTTGCCTACTTAGCATTCGGCTGAAATATGCAACCATGAGCTCCCCTACAGGTCCTGTGTGTGAAAACACAGCACCAAGCCCCTCGCCACTAGCATCTGTGTTCTGGATAAAAGGAAAACAGGCAGGCTCCAGGTACATTAGCACAGGAGCATCGGCAAGTGCTGAGCGGAGCTGGTTAAACACAATGGCACAGGCATCCATTCATGCGAAACCGTTTCCCTTCCCTTTAAGACAGTGCAACGGTTTTGCAATGCTGGCAAAGTCCTTTACAAAGCACTAGTAATATGACACTAGGCCCAGGAAGCTGTGTAGCTCTGCAACTGTATGCAGAGTTGGCCAAACCTGCACTGTTGCCATCTTCTCTGAGTTGGTGGCCATGCCTTCCCCGTTGACAACATGGCTCAGGAAGCACATCTGATGCTGGAGGAGGGAGCACTTCCTGGGGTTCAGCTGTAATCCTGCCTGTCAAATAGTAGAGAGCACAGTTTTTAAGTTCCAGAGTGCCCAAGCGAAGTCAGCAGTGTGCACGAGCAGATTGTCAAGACAGGCAACGCACTGGGTCCGGGGGACGTAGACCAGAATGCGTTCCATGAGCCTATCAAAAGTGGCTAGGGAATTACACAGGCCAAAAGGCATTGACTGGAAGTGCCATAGTCCGTGGTAGGTGGTAAATGCGGTCTTAGGGCAAGCTTCTGTGGCCAATTTGACCAGCCACGGGTCGAGCCGCGGGCGCGGGTAGTTTTAGGGCAGACATTTTTAAAATATCGTGGGTGCAGGCGGGCGGGTCAAAAGGTTATAAAACGGTTATAAAAATTTGTAGGATAAGCTACTAGTTTGGTTAAATATCATGGTTAAGTATGCTCTGCTCTACTTCATTTTAGGCAAAATTAAGTGAAAAGAAGACTTAAGCTCTACTAAGTTCATTTAAATCTGATGAGTGCTCAGATCTGATGTTACAGTACATCAGATGTTACAGTTTTGACAACTAGTGTGTTTTACATACATGCGCACTTGTGTGTGTTTGTGTGTGTGCGACGTGTGCAAATAACGACGTAAAAATTGATCTTTCGGTTTCTTTGTTGTTTCTTGGTACACAGTTAATCTTGCATAAAATTGTGTCATCATCTTCAACCAGGGTACCCGC
>JAODJW010000026.1:6635505-6650851 GCA_026777045.1 Hyperopisus bebe
TTGGGTTACATCTCTAGGTGTGTGGAGTTTAAGTCAAGGGAGGTGATGCTACGATTATACAATTCCTTGGTAAGACCGCACCTAGAATATTGTGTGCAAGTTTGGTCACCATATCTTAAAAAAGACATTGCTGCCTTGGAAAAGGTTCAACGTCGGGCTACAAGAATGATTCCTGGTCTTAGAGGAATGTCTTATGAGGAGAGGTTAGCTGAGCTGAATATGTTTAGCCTCAAGCAAAGGAGACTAAGGGGGGACATGATCCTGGTATATAAGATTCTAAAAGGTCTTGATGCTACTTTAATATTAGTTTAAATACTACCCATGGCCATAGGGGGAAATTAGCAGGAGAACATTTTAAACTGAATTTGAGAAAACAGCGTGTAGTTAGAGTATGGAATAGTCTTCCTGCTAGTCTAGTGCAAGCTAAAACCCTGGGTTCCTTTTAAATTAGAGCTAGATAAGATTTTAACAACTCTGAGCTATTAGTTAAGTTCTCCCCAAACGAGCTTGATGGGCCGAATGGCCTCCTCCCGTTTGTAAATTTCTTATGGTCTTACGTCGTACGTGCTGCGAGGCCTCCGATTTAAGTGTTCCATTACTAGTCTTCACAGTATGTTTGTTTCATATATCAGAAATTATTATGTAACATATTTTTCTTTAATATATCCTCCAAGAACGTAAGGTTCAATGAAGACCCTATCGAATAAACTTGACAATATCATTCAAAGTGACCTAAACATTTTAGAGCAGTTGAAGAAAATTCTGTTTTGGCGGAAATTGATTAATTCTGTAGTTATGTTTCGCTGTCCTATCTCAGTAGACATTTACGATTTGCCATGAGAAAGTATGTGACAGGTCAGGAGCCTCATGTTTCCCGTATTTTGTTCCAGCCGTAATTATACCGGCTGATTATCTTAAAACCTTTTTCTGTCCGTGTATGTCAGAATACACAACGGTACCAATTTCTATGCTTTTATTTCTTTGCGGAGAAACAAAACAAAGTTAAAACAACCTGCAACAGACGAACAACCCACTGCACTAGTAAATAAGCCTCACATAATCCTCAACATGATGCAATTGTTGGCTTGTTATTGCTTAACCGCTAGTCCACTTGTCTTTAGTTTTACTAACTTTACCTTTAGCCAGCTTCTGTTCCGGTTCCGTTCTGTACTTACATCCGGGGGAGGGGTACGTAGTTCTCTTCCGCTCCAACGGTATTCCCGTAAATCCCGCGAATCACGTATCTGTTCTGCCCGCAATGAAACCCCTTGTACCCTCCCAACCCTATGCTCCTAACATGAAGCCTTTGTCGTGGACCGGGGCTGGATCTAGCGGGGTGCTGGGGTGGGCTACGCTAGAGATTCTCGCCTCGCCCCCCCACAGATAATACATACCTTTGATTGGTTGGTGATTTGTAAACCAAAAATAGAGAGAGGTTTTCTTCTCTGCCAATCATTTTACTGACATTTGATTGGCTGAAGGGATTAGCAAAAGTCTTCGGGATTTTTTTCCCACATTTGCAAGTTGTGAGAACTGTTGGAATAAGTAGCTGCTATTAACAACTTAATAGTTATTAGTAGAGCTCGATATCACGATATCACACTACAGACATCTTGTTACCTTGATTATCCACAATATCTCTTCTTTTAAAATATGTTGTGGCTGCTGAGCTGTCCCTTTCATAAACCCTACTTTAGTGCTTATCGCTTCCGTGATTTACTAATACAGCAGCATGTGGCATGCTCTGCTAGCCGAATTTAATAATCCATTTCGGTAAAGCAAAATGGCAAATATTATCGATTTATCAAGGTAATGATTATTAAAATCATGCCGGGTAAGCAAACATGTTGATACCAAGTTAGATATGTTAAATATACAGTTATAATAAAGTACATTAATAAATGTACATTAATAATTAATTTAAAAATGTCGGTTATACTATCAAACTAAATGCAAGCAACTTGTTTTAGATTTAAAAGCACCTTTTTAAATCATTCGTAATCGTTTCAGAAGCACTTCTCTAAAGCGAATACGTAAATTTAAGACAAATGAACCAAATAAAACAGGATGCGTTAACATTACGAATTATAAAGAGTGAATTATCAGAAATTATCTTTATTTAAAACATACGCTTGGTTACACCATAGCGATTTGGAAAAATAGGTCATATGGTTTATTGTAAGTCAATATTTTTGCAACAATGCTCTAATGTTTTTCACTGCACCCACAGTCAAACCAAGCTAATGTAACCCTGTTGTGGACTCCTATTTCCAGGTTGTCATATTTTAAATTTTCATTTTTACTTTATTCTCTCAAAGTACAAGGCAGCATCTCTATCCATCAATTTTTCATAATGATTTCTCTCTGCTCTTGGGTGGCATGGTGGTGCAGTGGTTAGCACTGTTGCTTGACACTTCTGGGACCTTGGTTTGAGTCTCTGCCAGGGTTCCATGTGTGTGGAGTTTGCATGTCTTCCCTGTGTTGTTGTGGGGTTTCCTCTGGGTATTTCTTTTTTGCCCCCACAGTCCAAAAACTTGCTGAGGCTAACTGGAGTTGACAAATTACCCATAGGTGTGCCTGTGCCCTGCGGTGAGTCAGTACCCCATCATGGGTTGTTTCCTGCCTTGCACCCATAGCCTCTGGGATAGGCTGCAGACCCCCCGCAACCCTAAATAGGTTGAGTGGTTTCAGAAAATGGATGGATAGCTTCTCTGATATGGAATTTTTGTAACCCTGGAGCATATCCCAAGAAGCAGCCCTGGATGGATTACCAGTGCTTCTTCATACATACATACATACATACAATAGTGACACTTTATTCATCAATGTAAGGAAATTTCCTTTTTGACTATCCCATCCTGCTCTCTATGACACACAGACATACTTACAAGTGAGAGCAAGTTTTTGGGTCACAGCACAAGGTTGGCCAGCCTCCAGCATCCCTGAAGCAATTGGGATTAAGGGCTCAACACACTGTGTGCTAAATGGCCCAACAGCGGCATCACAGTCACAGGATTTGAACCAGTGACCAATCACAAACACAATTCATATTAAGTCCTAACCCACGGAGCCACACATCAGCCCCTGTCCCACACAATGGGCAATTTAGACACCTCTTTTTGGGCTGCAGGCAGAAAACCATGCAAACATAAGGAGAACATTCAAGTTACACATGTAGAGATGGAACCACAGAGATGAAATGCACAGCCATGGAGGGGTGTCAAGCATTTTATAAGTCGCATAGCTATAACATTTTTTAACTTCTTCTACACTTAGATTTATTGAAATGCTATAACAGCTGGTGCTCACATGGTACCATTGTACAATAACAGTAACAGCTTTTATTTGGTCAAATTTATTTGTATTGTTATTGGTCTTGACTCAGCACAATGCAACACATACTTCCTCTGTGATTCACTTGGTGAGTTCATTTCACTGTCTACCAATACTTCTTACTCCATGTTTAAACTCTAATTAAACACAGCCTATATAAGGCAATGGTGCTTTCACCAGACACTAGCTCTTGTCACTGCTACAGTAAAAAGGAATATAAATTGCTTTTATGCAGAGTGCGCAGCTGAATTCTTTTGTAGGATCTTGTCCTGCATTAGAGGGGTGAGGGCCAGGAGTAACCATGCCTCCAAATCGGCTTCACACTGTTTACACTTTTCTGTACAAAGAACGACCACCACATTCACAGTGTTTAATTCAAATCAATGTAATAGAAAGCTATGTATATCAACACACATTTAGTTAATAGATTGAATATTGAGTTCAGTTACAGATGTACTACAATAACACAACTTTATGTTTAGGAACAACACTGTAAAAATGCTGAGTTGAAAAATGTTCAAGACTAACAAAGGATAGTATGGTGAAAGTGAAAGATGTCCCCTCTCTTAAAAATTATGGTCAAGTTTACAGTCTCCCAGTCTTCAATCAACCAGAATGAATCAAATCTAAACCTATAAACACTGAAATATATTACATTTTCATTGATATAGAATGATACATTAATATTTTAACACATGCAGACAGATATTTATGTGCAACAATAATTACATTAGTGTTTTTTGTTTTTGTATTTCTCCCCCTACCAAATAATTTAGCTTCTTTCATTTTTATCAGCAGTATAAAATCCTTGTTTCAGAGACATTGTTAAGTTTTTTCTTTTATTTTTCAGGTGCTGCACCCATGTGTTACCCATTCATCGTCTGCAAACACTAATCTGGTATAGGGTCATAGGGCACTAAGCAGGGGACATCTTGGATAGGATTCCAGTTGCAGGGAACTCACCCCCCATAGGGCATTTATAGACGCCAGTTTGCATAACCACATTTTTGGACTGTGGAAGGAAACCAGAGAACATGCCAACTCCAAACACATAGCCGGGGCAGAATTCCAACCCTACAGGAGTACCTACGGTGCTACATCATCAACCTGTAACGCATCAGCATACTATAATATCCAGCGCAATGTAAAAATCATCATTAAAGCCACTAGAAGAGATTCTTTGTTTGCATACGTGTCTGGTACTCTTTTGAAGAGATACAGCACCATTAATTCACCTCTTCTTTTTTGTGTTACACGTCACTATAGAATCTTGCTTATGAACTGAATTAGTTTAGGTCTCTCCCGTTTTAAGCATTACAACCAAAGTAATAGGTATAACGAGTGAAAACGGTCATACAAAAAGGATAGTGAAAACTAAATGGACGGGTTAATGACAGAGGACAAGTAGGCCTATTATGTGTAACATTTTACAATTTTTTAATAATATGCGATAAAAGGAATATGGTTGTCAAAAAAACCGATAGCCTTCTGTAATTAAAATTACAATCAGAATTTTGTCCGTCGTGTTAATTGTCAAACAATATATACACTTACTAAACGTTAAGTACTTGTAACAGATTTTGTAAATGAACCACCAATAAATTCCAAGACCCCACACTGGTCCCCGGATGTAGTCCCGCAAGCCCGGCACTATTTCCATAAAAGGTATCGTCGGCGAGAAATATGCACTATGATTACTTTTAACTTGTAATTTTTAGTTTTTACCTAATGGAGTTTCGACAAACCCATTAAGGTCCCAAAACTAATATCGTGAGACGAGCAATTATTCATTTTGAGAACACTTGCAAAAACCCATTTAATAAACAAAAATCGTAGCCGCAAACAAATTTAAATCTCCCGAGTATGGCGTAAACACTCAGCATATTTCATTATGAAAAAATGTCTTATGGCGGCTGTCGTAAAATTTCCAAGTTTAGATTCTTAACCAAAGGGAAAAAGTGGGATTGGAGAAGCGAGTGACGTTATCTGTTGGAAAAAGGGAGGGTGAAAGCGAGACGGCTGGACTCCATTAGTGAAACCCTCGGGAGACAGTTCGGGATATTTCACTAACAGGGGTTTTTGAAAATTTCCTTCGGACAAAACAAGTAGTTTGATATAAAAAAAGACCACTTATAAAATTATAAACAGGAGGACTTTTGTATTCAGGAAGGTGAGTGGACGTTCTAAATAATATTCGTTTTTTGAGAGCGAGAAACAATCTTAACTGTAAACTGCGCACTCTATGGCTGCTCGAACGGGGCAAGGTTTGGCTCATTTACTAGCTTCCTAACTTGTGATGAGCTGGCTTTTAAAGATCAGTAGAGGCAAACATTGTTTTCTAAAGATTACTAATCGTTTTATTCTTCTTCTTCTTATTATTATTATTATGAAAAGCACCCGCACTAAGTTCGTATTCCAGGGAGCAGATTGAGATTTGAGCTACTTACGTAATCATCTTTATAATGACTAAAATGCACATTCCGTTAACTACAGCAGGTGATCGCGTGCTACATCGACGGAGACATTGCGTTTCATTGACTTTGGAAGTTACATTCGTGTTAATTCATATCTCCTTAGGCCAGGATGTTTATTTGGATTTAATTGCGTACTATTCTGTCCTATAATGATAAACAAGTACATTTTAGGCAATTGTATTTTAGTCGAAAGAACTGTGTGTGTGTGTGAGTGAGATAGACATTAATATTCAGAAATCCCCTGTTAAATGATTTTTTTATTTTAAATATTCGTTATGGTTCTCAACTGCCAGCCATAGAAGTTTTCATAAAGCAAAGACCTTATTTTTAGTATATGATGAAAATCTCGCTCTTCGTAAGAAGGATTAAAGCACAAAGTGTATTTTTCTTGTAAGGATGGCGCTGGACGGTATACGGATGCCCGATGGCTGCTATGCTGACGGCACTTGGGAATTGAAGATGCACGTGACCGACCTCCATAGGGACGTCTCGCTGCGGGTCACAGGCGAGATTCACATTGGTGGGGTCATGCTAAAACTCGTGGAAAAACTCGGTAAGTTTAAATTTTTTTCATGCACAGTACTCTTTGGTCTTCAGTAAGGAAGCTAGCTTTGAATTTGGGACAAAGACGAACAAATACGCAATGTTAAAGCATTAAAAATAACTATAAGCACTCGATTACAAGCAGTGGGCACAATACAAACTCTAAAATATTTTTCTGTTTTACATCTGTTTAAAAAATAACTCAAGTCCCTTATTTAATCTTGGGGAATAACTGTAAACAATTACACATCTAGATGATTGCTTTTTTATTATTATTAAATGATAATCATCCATCTTTTTGATTTCTCAACCCAGAGGTTCATTGGCTCATACGGATGTTCGTTATCAAATAAAAACAGGATGAAAATGTCAGTATGTCTTTGCTACAATTGCCTGTAGGTAGGGAAAAATGCACCGCAGTGTTTGATGCAAAAGAAAACAAGCCTCAGTGCAAACCATGTGTAGCAGCTGTACTTCAGTAAAAACACCACAAACAGCAAAGGGCTTTTCCAAAATGAATGGAAACAGGTCCTGCTTAAATGTTCACTGCCATTGAAATTCACTACCAAGTACGGGAATAGGTGTAAAAATAAGCACAACTCACTTGGTTTTCACTCATCTGATACTTCTCTACATTTTTGAGTAGAGATGCACTGATTGTATCGGCCGACTGTTGGTATCATTCGATACAGAAACAATCGGCCATTGGCCGATGGTTAAAAAGCCAACATTTCCTGCGGATAATTCCCATTAAAATGGTGATACTTATTGCTTTGCATACCTGCGTGCTAAACAGTTACAAAATTGTCTCCTGTGTGGAATTATTATAATGTGATTGAAAACAATGCTAGAAATGCGTTTTGGAAACATTGCTCTGCTAAAATTTCACAAGGGCGATCTACTAATAAACATTTCAACACAACAAACTTGATTGCTCACCATAAGGCGAGACAGTGTCTTGAAATGTCATTTATATTCTTTATATGTCTAAATATTTATATTCTATGTATTTGCACTGTGACCAACATTTCACGTCTAAGTGGTGTTGCTTTAGTTTTAGGGCAATCTCTCAAATTTAATCAGTTTTCCTCACCCAGTACAATACCTCTGCAAGGTTTGAAGACCTATTTATTGGTTTTTGAGTTATTTTCTTTACAAGCACATCAGGGGCGGTGAACCAGTCCCAGATCTATATGTAGAAATCTTATCTGCAAAAGGGGGGGGGGGGGTCTGACAGAGAAAAATTTGGAAACCACTGGGTTTTTATTAATTTTCAGTTTGAACTAAAATTTTCATTGTGTCTAGGACAGACAAACTACTTTTCATTTGCTTTCAGTTGCTGATGATCCTGAATGGCAATGTGGTACATCTGGTGTACTGCCCATGTTCTTTTCCACTACATTATCTATTATATTAAGACATGTCAATCACAAAGAACAATGCCATCAGTTTTAAACTTTCAAACATCCCAGATGACATAGGGCACAAGGCATGGCATCCCAGCCCACCACAGGCCACATACATGCACAAACATACAGACACTAGTTTGCCTAATTTTTTTTTGTCTTTGAGGAAAAAAGGAACCCAGAGAGAACTCATGCAACATGACAGCACATGGAAACTGCACATGCAACTCGGTAGAAAATAATATACAATAATATGAGAGACCATGCAACATTTTTAGTTTCACTCATTTCCCAATTTTTGGGTATTTTTCTGTATAAAAGCCTTTTTTTTTGTAAACTCCAACCTGGCTCTTTTGTTTCTCATTAATGAAGGGCTTCTGCCTTGCTTTATTGGACACAAATCCTGCTTCTAGGACCCTGTTACAAACTTGTCCTAGCAGCGCATTAATATTTCCCATTCTTTCCCATTCACTTGATGTCATCATCTTATTCATGAGGCACGGTTGGATAAGTTGACAGTCGTTTCTGTAATTATAAAGTCACTTCTTCCCTCTCCCTGGCTAGTTTTTGGTCATTCCCGGTGTGTCCTGCTTCACCATGTTTTTGTATACTACAGTATTAGAAATTTTGAGCCTGGTAGCAGCCTGCCACACGGTGTAGCCTTCTGCCAGCAGAACCAGGATTAGTCCTATCTTGAGCAATTGAAATCTGCATCATTAAAATTGATGGTTTTACTTAAAGAATCATATATTCGGCTTCAGTGTGCATGGTATGTGTAGTGTGTTAGTAATCAAATCGAATCAGGCTAATATCTGACTTGTTTGAACCCTTATACAGTTTAAAGAAAGTAAAGAGAGTACAAAATGTATTTGTGTACTATCTAATGCATGTTCCTTTAGTTTCTCAGACTGGTTGATAATTTTTTTATATAATTATGCCTACCAGTATAATCTCTCAGTAAAAAAAAATGAATGTGATTATCTGCTTCTGATGGTGCTTTTTAAGAAATAGTTTTACCATTCTCTGTTTTGTTAATGTAGTTTAGCTTTCCCTTAGTTTGATCTAGATCAGTGTTTCCCAGTCCAGTCCTTGGTGACCACATACAGTGCACATTTTTATTTTCTCCCAACCTCCTACTGGCAGTGGGGAAGGGGCAAAAATGTGGACAGTCTGTGGGTCCCTAAAGACTGAGTTAGGAAACGCTGATATAAACCCTTGAATGTATGGAAGACAATGTGTGCCATACATTTTACTACCATTCTGCGTCATTTCTCTAGACTGGGATTGCCATACTGTGACATGCACACTGCCATTCTCTAGGGATGGATTAATATGCTAGCCCCAAAATTAGTATCAACCAATAATGGCTCAAAAGGAAGCATCACTTATCATTTGTAGCTTTGTTTAGCAGATGCTTTTGTCTGTAGTAGATGTCTGGTAGATAATACATCAGAAGCATCTGTCAAGGAGCCAACTAGGCATAAGTGCAGCTACGCTGAGCTTACAAGGAATGTTCTGGGAAACTGTAGGTTAGCTTTGCAGCAAGAGCTGTGCAATACTTTACAACACATTGTAAGACTGTAACAAGTGGCATTCAAATGAAACCCCATCTATTAGACAATTGTAAAATACATAAGCGCCTAATTTTGACAGTCTGGACATATTTAATACTGTTTTCAGCACATTTAATATCTTCCAAATTGATTTATTCAGTAGGGTGTTTATTCTTAACGGTTATAAGTAAAAAGAGGGGCTTGTTCCTTGCCCTTGGCTTTTCTGCAAATCATACATGCTTTCTTTTTACTGGCCATTTGAAAACAGCCGTGTATTGTGTAATGCATTCATGAATGTTGTGTTTATAAATTAGTCTTTTCTAAATGTGCGCTTTCAATAACAATGTATACTTGTATTAAAATATGTAAATTGTCTGAAAAGTAATATTTTGTAGGTGGGACCTTTGCTCAGATTTCCTATTTGAACCATTTGTGCTATTGAAACATTATATGAAATTTCCTGCTTTTGTAATCCTCCTAACTGCTCACGGCAACTGAGTGCTGTTTCCCCCTTATTGATTACAATGTGAAATGCCAAGGCAGTACTTTATTGATTATTTAATTTCCTGCTTAGCTGTGCTGTTTTGCTTTAAGATTTATTAATCTAAAAATCCACCACTTGTGCTAAGTAGCTTTTTGAGTGTCTTTATCATGCTGTCTCTAGTATGCCCTACTTTCTGCCTCCTCAGTTAGTCTCCAGGTCTCTTGCCACATCTTTAACTCTTAGCCGCTTGTGCAGTAAGGATGGAGGTGACCAATAATTCAGCTTTTTATCAATGTAACAATGATTAATGTTAATTATGATGTCACTTTAATTTTTATTCTTGGTTTTGTCCTCCTCCTTACATCACAAGTTAATGCTATGATAAGTAGTGTTGTAGTAGTAGTTGAGCCCACTATTGGTCTCAAGACTGCTTTTTCACTTACTTGGTCTGGTCTTGAAATTGAAAGCATTTCTGCCTGGTCTTTGTCTCCTTTGTTTCAAAGTAAAGGATCTATGTTCGGGCTCAATTTTTAAAACGAGATGTAATTTTTTTACACCACAGTGATCCTTTCTCATTTTTCCTAGTCCTCTTGAAATCAGGATACGCGTTAATAAAATAAGATGCAGTCAGTAAAATAAAAATATTTTTTTTCATATTTGTTGCATCGGTTGTACACTGAACTTATTTTATTTTTGAATAGGCGATTTGAGAGTGCAACGCTACCTTGGAAATCTTTTCAGAACACAAGGTGCCAGTTTTAGTCATTATTCTGTTAGGCTATATTAATTACAAAAGTGGTTTTCTCACATACGAGCACACACTTGCTGTGTATGAATTCAGGTGCTGCATCCTTCTAAGGCTGCATTTGAAGATCAAATGTGTCACAACAGCACCACAAGGCTGTTCCCTTTCAAAAGCACCTTTACAGGGCTAGAAATGAGTTATTCTTTTGCCAAAATTCTAAGATTCATTGTGCAAACCTTTTGAAGGATGCAGCCCCTGAATTTGGATACAACCACTGCTGCACAGTGAACTGCTCAGTCCAGTAGACATTAATAGAATCATGAGAATGATTTCCGTTTTATGTTTCGCATGCTTAGTTCTCCTTGCAAGCTCTGGCAAGTCAAACTAGTGTAATGTTAACTGCCGTTTTATGCAATTCATGAGCTCTTTGAATGGTTTCCCTTATTACATTGTCAGCTTTACATGTATGTGGTTCAACTGATAGAAAAAATAGCAGGCTCACATACTGCAAATCATTTTTCTGCTTTTCATCCTGACCGGCCTAAAACAGAGTTTATAAAAGACTTCTGAATGGTGACCTTGGGATAGTCCCCTATTGACTGATAACTTTTTGTTTGTAATATCGTGAATGGCAAATTTCCCATCTGCATTTTTGGACCATACAATCAATCCTCCCTGCTGTAAGGTATTCGCGTTTAAGCACTGTGGGACCCTAATTACGGTGTGTGCTACTCATGTTATTGTACATCTCAAACAAGCAGCCAGTATAACCGATAAATTTGCTCTGAGCTTGCTTTTTACACATCTCTCATACTGATCAGTGGCTTACATGAAACTTTTTTTTCATTGCTCAAATTGCTTAAATAACTCAGATCTTGGGTTATCTTGGTCAGGGTGTTGCCTGGGCAGCATAAGGTCTAGCACAAGCACACAGCTGAGAGGGGTACCATGTCCTCACATTTTTTATGTTTGGAACAATATTCATTTCTAGATGCTCTGTTTTAAATATTGGCTTACATAGATCTGCCTATACTAATCAGTTTTCTAGCTTAACTGTCACTTTCCCTGCTATATGATAGGGAATGCTTTCTGGTTCAAGAAATTAATCCTATGTGAAGCAGGAAATGTCTCTCAAAGATTGGCATAGACCTTATCTAAAAAATGCAGCCTATTACAGTTCAACATTTTGTACCAGTTAAAATGTATGCTTTTTGAAAATTCACTTTGAATTGAAATTCTGTAGTGACTTCAGTGATGAGCACTGTAACCTCCAGAGTTAGGGACTCAAATGTCACCACCACAATGTGAATGTTGTGTGGTTTTCCTCTGGCTACTTCAGTGGTGTGCTTCTGTATAGATTTTTATGGAAGGTGGGTGGAGAAATTTCTGTGTGTGTGTGTGTGAATTTCTATGCACTGATGAGCCTTTTTAATGTATGCAGAAATTTGAATCTGTGCGCTTCACTGTGTTTAAGAGCCCTTGCTGAGGGGGCAGGGCTGTGCTTGAAGGAAGATCACTTGCAGCTGACAATGTAGTGGGGAATGTTTGCTAGGAAACACGTGATTTAGGGCAGGATGTGAGGCTTCCTGAGTGTTTCTGTTTTCTTTCTCTGAAAGTCAAGGAATGTGAGGTATGAAGTGGTGGACTTGGGTTTCCGAAATTTCCAAAGATAAGGGTCTTGGAATATATCTAGAAATGGTGAATGAGTTTGTCTGTGATTATATGGTTTGCTAGTATATAGCTGCCTTTACCAGCTATATATAATGGCAACCCCCTGAAATGAATGCTGCGTTGGTTACATTTTTCATTTTCTCTTGTCCTAGAAAGTCACCCTTAGTTTGCAGTGCAGTGTAGATGTTAATGCATAACAGTATTCCATAGTCAGGTTATATCTGAAACTAAAACCAATCCACATTAGTTAACTGTATTTGCATATTGCATGAAGCTGTGTTATCCTACAGTATATCAGGATCCTTCAGATTTCAGTTGCCTTTCAGTGGACATTCCTCAGGAAGTTGTTAGTGTAATTAGGAGCCCTTCCCACATCTTTCCTGTTGAGATTCTGCAAGGATTTTGAAATAAACCAGTTTATTCTGCTGTACATGTACGCCTGTTTACAGGAAGGTAAACCAGAGTACAGAAGGTTAGCTGTCTGAAAATGGATTACAGCATGCTAGTATTCAGAATAATCAGAAATCTTATTTTGGTTTACTAAATGTGGTAACATCCAAAAACCTAATGTAAGCAATATTTAAGGGTATAGTGAAAGTGGACTTTTTGATAAAAATACGTAACTACAATTTTTGCCTGAATATTAGAGGGCCATGATTATTAAGAGGACCTTGTCCCTACACACACACACACACACGCACACACACACACACACACACACACACACACACACACACACACACACACACACAATTTTTAGAATACCAAATCTTATCTTTATAAATAACTTTATTCCCCTGCCTTCTGGGAACACACATGGTTTTAGCAGACACTTACTGTTGTTATTGACTTGCATACCAGTCTGACGTATCTTGTTAAAATTTTGAGATCCCAAAATTTTAAAATTTTGAGAGATTATAGGGGGGCTGGAAAGGAATTGATAAAGTTTTGAAACTGAAGCAGCACCATATTGTGATAGTAAAAAAGGGCACTTTATCCCATTAGCAGGTTAGGTTGGGTTGGGGAGCATGCACTGGTGTTGCCGTACCCACCCATATGACAAAACGCCACCCCCGCACACATGGTCATCTGTCTGCCACGGCCAGGTGCTACAAGGGTGTCCCCTTGGTCTGGTCCAGCCACTTCACCAAAGTTGAGAAAATGGTACTCTGTGTTGGCAAAAAGAAGGGTGAGATGATTGAAGGCTTATTTTTGTGAACTGGATCAGTCTGTCCTTGACTCTTTACCCTATTTGATTTTTGATGGATCTTATTGCCACTTCTCAAAAACATGATATGGATGAAAATCTACATCTAAACATATACATTGCTTCAGATCCAAATGGGAACTGCATAATTAGTCCTGCTGACTAGTTTTATAGCATCAAATTATGTCAGCCAGTCGCGGACAGTGGGTGGGATCAGAGCAAAAGGTCACCTCAGGCACCCTACATGTTGCTGTTCTGAAACTACAAACTTGTGATGTTCCTGTGTGAACTATTGTTGGTAGCCAGCCTCATAGTTTTTTTTAGGTGTATCTTTTGAGAAAAAAACACCATCAGGTCAGAATGCTAGTTCATATTCATAAATTTATCAGTTACACTTCATTGAATGCCTGCTGTATTTTTCAGTACTTAGCTGTGAAAAGTTACCTTATTCAAGTTTAGTCCTTATCTTAATGCTACCTTAATTGAAAATGTGTGAAGTTTAGCAACTCAATTTTATAAACAGACTAAATGCTCAAACAGTGCTGTTAAAGCAATGCTGAATTGACTTGGCTTGAACACTGAACTGTGAATGTCAGTAACACTTTTAGCACAAATTCCAAACATCCTCACCACAGCATTATAGTTTTGGTGTGCATTAATAGACATGGCCTATAATCACATTCATCATCTGTGCCATAAATGCCAGAGATGATGGCGTTTTTTAATTTTTATTTAAAAAAATTTCATGATGAAGGTTTCAAACAAAAAGCATTCATTTGTCAGGCATGGAATCTTACCAGCTTAGTCAAACTGATATTTGCTATTGAATCACCCTCTAACAAGCGGTATTTTTAGCTGCTAGAAGCTATTTGCCCATGAGATTAAATTACCAACCCCTCCTGAAACATGATGGTCCTGATAGATGGTTTGTGGACCAATGTTCTTAAGTTATATCAGTGTGTCATAGTAGACTTTGGGGAAGGAAACCAGAAGGTACTGCCGTGGAAGATGCTTTTTCCCTTATAATGACAAAACCAGTAAACTTCTCCTTTGTGTTGTCCGGGAAATTGGGAGACTTTTTGGCAAGGCTCTTAGAAGCGTATTGATCACTGTAATAGTATGCATATTGCCAGGATCATCTCCCTTGACCCACAGATGACCCATAAGCAGGACTGCTTTTAGCTTTTGAAACAATTTTCCACCCTTGGTAAAACTAAGTTTGGGTAAAAAGTAGTGCTGCCACAGTTAATTGGCATAGTCTATGATGTTGAAGGTTAAAATGCGGCAACATCAGTATTTTAAATCGATTCATAGTTTTTTAAATTATTGGAAACTGCTTATGGTGATCACATATGTCTGGGTGATATTGGTCACTATAAGTGGATGATCATTATGTAATAATTCTTTCTTTTAACTTTATTTTGATATCCCTACTCTGCCTTACGGTAACTCATCAGCATCTGACTAGCTAGGCTAATGCTGCATGCACAGAAAACATGACCGCAAAGAGAGTCATTTTCTCTCAATGACAAATATAGACCCAAAGTGTATGAAACTGCCAAAAATGAGCCAAGCTACAGCAGTGAAAGTACAAGCTATGTTTTATGTACAGTACTGTACTACAGAATATTTGAATTATACACAGTTCAGTAATTTAATTTGTCCAATACTGTAATCTGAAAGGCATTTGAAACAGCTGCACTGTATTTTTAGTCAAAATTCAGTAAATAGCGACACTGTTGGTTTTATTACCTTTTTATGCATGTAATAAATATACAAATTTCAGTTAGATGGTAATCTGCCTGAGACAAAAAGAAAAATATCTATTATAATTAGGGATGCTCATTTCGGTAAATTTTCCCAACCGACAACCGCCGTTCGTTAACCGAACATTAATCCTTAACCGATCGGATTAGAACATTACATTGGA
>JAODJW010000026.1:6650951-6661541 GCA_026777045.1 Hyperopisus bebe
GAGTTTAACTGATAGTAATAATCGGTCAAAATTCATTCGGTCGGTTAACGGTTAAACGGTCAATATGAGCATCCCTAATTATAATGATAGCTTATAGTGATGAATTTCACCCAGATGATGTTATCACTACAAGTGGTTTCCACTGTATTATATTCATAAGGAAAAAATACATGGCACCCAAAACGTTGTACAGACGCTCCTCTACTTTTGAACTTTCAGACATACAAAGAGGACTGTAAGGCCAAATTGTGTTCATTGGGTTCCCATTTCCTATCTGCAACATCATTTTTTTTTTTTCTTCGCGCTAATTCTGCCTAGTACGACTTCTGGCCGCTACTCCCGCCGCGCAGCAGTGTACCCCCAGCATCCTAGTTCTTTATACCAATGTCTGATTCTGATTTAGATTTTTTTTTCCTAAATTTATTGATATACATAAGACATTACTACAAATGCTTTGTTTTTATTCTAACAATGTAGGCATGATTTAGGAACAGCAAACATATATTGATTTTACAGTATTTTTTCCTGGTCTTAGTCTACACAGGTTCACAAGTGCAAAAAAATTCTTGATAAGGATCAATATAGTAGTGTTACTAAGTTACAAGATGCACCGTCAAACTCGTGTATGGCTGCACCACAGGTCTGGGGTAGTTCAGTAAAACAGCACATTCTCCAGCAGCTTGTACTGCTATATAAACGGGGTAAGGCTACTTCTGTAAAATACTTTCAGCTTGGGAGCTCATGTTTGGGATCGATTGTTTTTATGCGTCTGGATAAACCCATATTTTTCAACAGTGTAAATGGGCACCATATCCTTGGCGATTTGAAATGTCATCGCATCTATAATTTATCTCTATTGGAGTCCCTTATCGTACGTAACACAAAAATGACGCTGCTATTTTTATTAGCTTTTTAGCGGGTTTTTGGAAGCTGTCGCTTGCGCTTCACGCATAGCTAGGCATTCCCTTCATTCTGGTGCGTGCTTCTGGCAGAGATGCTGAAATAAATTTGTTGTGCTGCTCCCTTTAGTAACCACCGACTTGAAACAAACTTTATAGCGGACAGTTGTTTGTTCAGTGTCAGACTTGGCGGAACCAAACCACTTCCAAATGATGGAGGTGACGCTGCCGGTCTTTGAGACGAGCTCATTGATGCATGTGCTGCCATTTTTCTACTGTCTGCTGGTCTCCGAAGGGGCGGGAAGCCTTGACAGCGGTCTGGTTTGCTATAATTTCATGTACCTCATGATTAAAAAAAAAAAATGCATAAAATATTTTGTGAGCATCATTTACTTGGTGATATTAACCTGAAGCTGAAATCAAAGTGAATCCTGATTTTCATTCTGCACATCGTCTTAAACAAAAAATCAAATTAACTGATTTACCGCCCAGCTCTAGTTTGAAGTAACTCCACACTGCCGACATACTGACAGGTATCACATGCAACTGAACTTATTTATTAAGCGGAGCACATAAAAGGTGAAGAGAATTGGGCCTAAAATTGACCCTTGGGGGTATCTGTGTTAGAGGAGCAGTAGTAGATTTGTGTTCCTAGATAGACATAATACTGATGGTCACTGAGATATGATGTAAAACCAGGCAAGAACTCCACCTCTAATACCAATATCAGAAATTTTGGAGAGTAGGATATTAAGGTTGAGGGTGTCAAATGGAGAGCTTAGGATGAGAAGGAGGATGTTGCTCCTACCAGAATCTGCTGCCATATGGAGATTTGTTTGCCATTCTAAGTAAAGCCATTTCAGTACTGTGTGCGGTTCTGAGTCCTGATTGAAATGGCTTATACAGGTTACAGGAACTTGGGTGATCATTGAGTGTGTATGTCTGTAATGTGCTAATTGCCTTACTTGTATGTCACTTTGGACAAAAGTTTCTGGTAAATGTAATTTTAGTGCTGCATTCAGATTCTTACCTTTGAAATATGGGTGGGCAATATGGCAAAAATGTTTTTTCAGGCAGGATCACGATTCATGATCTTATTACAATTCCCTCATGTTCGTCTTAAGATTACAACCTAACTTATTTTCCTATTTAGGCTGTATAGCCTTATAAGGTAGTGAAACATTAAAGAAAAACACTCTGAATTATTCCTGTCCCAAACTATCATTCTCTAAGCGATTTTATTATTTTTTTATTTTTCGACTAATCCAGGGTGTCCTGGTAAAAGGTAGCAAATGAAATAAGACAAAATTAAGGCCCTTGAAAGGTATTAAAAGGCGGTAAATGGAATTTGATTTGGTGGTAAATTTTTCAAAATCCACCTCAATATATTATGAGTTTCCCATTTGTCTATGTGTTTTAACTTCATCTAATTAAAAATATATAATGTACATGCTAGCAGGACCTGATTTGGAATTAATAGCCTATCAGAGTGATGCTGACGCCATTTCTCCGCCTTTCGCCTCAGTTGAGCCAGGGTGATCTAACGTGTTGCTTTTAGGAGAGCTTCTGAAATTAGCTAGTAGCACTTGGGGGTGAAATGGGGAAATGTAAGTTTTCTCAAAGTTGGCTTGATAACCAGTCATTTAAAGACTGGCTTAAGCCGGTCAAGTGGGAATGACCAGAAAGCATTCTGCAGTATATGCAAAAAAAAAAAAAAAAAAACTCTAAATCTAACCTGGAACGGCGTTACCACGATCAAATCTCACCGAGAATCCGCCAGTCATCAGCATCGGATTCACGTGTGGGGGGAGCAGTTTGGGGTTGAACGATTTATCAATTTCAAATCGAAATTGCGATTTGAAACGACGCGATTAGCAAATCGCAAAGGCTGCGATTTAGGACATACATTATACAGCACGTCAGGGTTTAAAACTGTTGTAAGAATAGTTTTCCAAACTCATACCGTGCTCCCTATGTGACAGTCATGCTCACCAATCAGAAGTGGCCTGAGGCGATGGAGTACACGCCCACAAACAGCAAACACGTGAAACCGGAAGAAAATGTTGCATTCGCGGTGCGGGAAAAAATACTGATTCCGCTACTGAGCTATAAGTGAATTGTCTTCGTAGACCAACATGACCACCAATAAACTACGTCTAGTTATTCGACATTTTATAAAATGCATACTACATTTGAAAATTTTCCAGCTTTACAGTTTCAGGACAGAACAGCCACTCTGTTATGAACATTGCAGCTTTTTGAGTGTTATATTTGCTGCTGTTATTAACACTAATAACACATTAGAGCAAACAAAACGGCTGCATACACCGAAGTAGTTTTTGCTTGTTCACTGGCGTGGTAAAGGCGGTTCTAGTGTTATTAAGGGGGTAATCAGTGTTACCTGCAAGATCGCTATTGTTTTTCTTTTTGCTGCATTTGTTCATTATTACATTATTTAATTTAACACACCACATCTTTAAATTCTCATCCTTGCATTAGAATATAGACCAGTTAATATTTTGATGGTATCTTATGTGGTAATGCTGCATCATGCGTTTTAAATTTACTACACACAGATTTAACCCGGACTTGATTTGCGAACGCGGGGTTGACAAAATCGGGTTGTCTCAATCGGTGCTATTGAGTACTGCGACGCCAGGTAAGAAGTTGATTTGTTACATCGGTGTTAACTGCATTGGAGTTTGTGCGCATTCATGTAAATGGAGCACGTTTGGCAGCGCAAGTCACCATTTGACTCATGGTGCAATCTCCATGTTTCACAGAGGAAGACTGCATGTTAATTATGCAGGGTTATGAGGAGTTTAAATCAACGCTGCTAAGGAAGTCCAATACCACTGCAGCCAGCCAAAACAGGCAGGCTTGTTGGTAACATATTACCAACCGAGTAAATGCATAAGTACGTTTTCATGGTCACAAAACGTGGCATAAAATATCTCACGACTGAGTATTAGACTATGAAGTGTTTTCTGAAAAGAATTGAAATACTGTTAATAAATACAGAGGCTCACAGATGCGACACAATTCAGACGTCACCTATTATTTGCTATTAAGTAATGTAATGCTCCCTAAAGTTCCAGCAATATTACTCATAATGTAAACCTAATGTTAATAATAACATAACTGATCCAATTTCAAATGCAATTGTAGTGGAAAGCGTACATGGCAGCAAGTCAAGATTAAATATCAAAACATCATGTCAAGTGGTGTAGGGCTATGTATTTATATTTCTAATCATTATGAAAGATTTGTGTCTAGCCTCCACTTAATAGCGTGTTTCTATGTTTTACACCTAATAAGAAAAAGGTGTCTGTTCATATTACACTTAAAGAATGGCTCACCTTCTATTAACAAACAAATAATTTACAACAGGACAAAACGGAACCATATGTGTAGTTAGAAAATAACTAGGAACCTGTCACCGCGGTTAAGTTAGCCTCATATTCCATATTAACGGAAGTAAGGTGGGGCATTTTTAATGACAGAATTGTGATGTCCAGTACACAGACATCGATGCACACAGATTATTTTTGCGCTTCAAATCTTTTTGTGATTTATGCAAAATCATGTTAATAGCTAATATAATAGATCCTTTCAGGTATAATGACATGGTGGTTTAGCATTTTGGGCTCATGGCGACTTGCACAACCCATTTGTTTCCCAGATTGCTTTACGTACAAATTTTAATTAATTTTTTAATGTTCGAATGTATCCATATAATGTGCAATGGGACAATACATGAACTTTAAAACTAGACAAGACGCGTCCAATGGAGTGTGCTTTGATCAGTGGACAACAGGGAACAATGCACACCCCTTGGGTTTTCAGAATAACTTTCTTTCTAACAGTTATTAATTAATACATTGTATGCATATTATATGCCATTGCTCCATTTCATACATATTGAGAGAGAGAGAGCCCCTCATGATTTGCGCGCTAATGTCGTATGGATCATCCAGGTACGCCGGTATTGTCTTCGGAGAAATTGTAGTTGGAGGGGCAGTGCTCATATAGGGCTGGTTTACGCAGAAACCTCGACTTAACTAAGAAGAAAAACCGCTTGGAGCAGGTTTGAGACTTAGCGTAAATTGCCATAGCAGCATGCCTCAAGTAACACCTATCCACCTTTCTTAGTATGGGTTAATTGCGAAGTTACACTACACATCATCAAGTTACTCGCAAAGTTACCCCGATACGCCAGACACTTGATCTTGTCAGCATGATAATTCAAAAAATAACCCATGATTTTTCCTACACTTTGGAGACTCGTTGTATAGGTGAAGATATGGACTTGTTCAGATTTTGAGACAAACTGCACCAAAACTAAAGTAGTGGTGCTTATGGCGCTTTTCCACTCCATCAAAAACCAAGCCGTACCCAAACTGTACAGCAAACTCAGATTTCCATTATAAAGTACTTAAGCCATATCAGAACCCCCAAATGCACTTACATGGCCCTGCTTACTAGCAGAGCTGAAAGCGTGACGACACCAAGGAACCGTGCTGTAATTAGTTTCTCTTCGTGGTTTGGCTTGGGTACAGGTTGGTTCCTGTACACCAGTGGAAATGTGCCATTAGTGACAGCAAAGGGCAGGGTGACTTAGATAAGATGCTAAGTTGTCCCATGAACAGGATAACAGTTTGATATTATTACTGTATTTGCTCTGTTTGATGGATCTTATCATTTCACAAAAACAATATATATGGAAAATCTACACCCCAGTAGACCTGAGACATCCCAAAATTGAAACAACAGTGAGAGGGTGCAGCAAAGGACGGGGAGTAAAGGGATGCTAGCAGATGCCATCTTGTAAACATAGCAGTCTGAAATTTTGAAAGTATCCTTTCCTAACTTCCCAGGAACATTGTACAGATCAGTGATTCTCTGGGATGCAAGATGATATTCTGAATATTAGATAGTAAAGTTTGTTTATTTTCATAACCACCTCCCCTGCTCAGCAATTTTTTTGGTAGCAGTCTGATAGCTGGTCGATGAAATTCATTGTGGGGAATTTTATGTTATTTATGTGGGGAAATTTGGGCTTTAAATAAAGGATGGGTGTGTTTTAGGCTCGGGCAGTTGTAATACAATTTTTTTTTGCTGTGCTACAGTGTGTTTGTTCTGCAAACCTTTTAGGCAACCTGTATGCCGGTCAGCATTTGTATGTATGCTTATTTCTTAATTAATGGGTATGCGTGCAAAATATCCTTTTTTTCCCCCCCTCGAACTTAATCACTGAGAAGCAGGGAAGAGCCAGGCTAAAGGATTTTTCAGTCCTAATGCAAGGAGCTTGTTATGATTTGCCCTAACAGTGCAATTCATGCCACTTAATGTCTTCCATTCTTTTTGAAAGACACTTGAGGTCATCCTCTGATTTGAGGCACTGCTGGATAAGCTGATGGTCATCTCATATTAGAAAGTAACTTCTGCCTTCTACCTGGCTGGTTTCTGGTTGTTGCCAGTGTCTCCTGCTTCACCTTGTTCTTGTGAGCTGCTATCTTTGAAACTTTTAAGTCTGGAAGCAGCCTGTCGCTCAGTGTAGCCTTCTGCCAGCAGAACCAGGATTAAACTAGGATTTTAAATATAGTGGTCTCACTTTTTCCAGAGCTGTATAAATATGTTTATTTCAAAAGTTAAAATGCTAATATAACAACTATTTGTTTGTTTAGTGTGTGTGTATATATATGGGTGCCACTTTACAATAAGACTACCCATGTAAAGAGTTTATGAATGGCTTATCTGGTTATTAATTGGATGGTAACACCTGTTTAAAATTGTCTTAATTTACAAAGTTATAACAGTTCTTTTTATTAATGAGTTACCATTTACAAGTGGCAAAAGGGAGTCTTATTGTAAAGTGGTACCATATATACCATACATACATTAGGACTGTCAAAATTAACGGGTTAACGCTGATTAATCCATCATGATTAATCTGATTAAAATTTTAAACACAATTAACGCAATTTTGAATGACTCAAAATCCCTGAAATGTCTCTGTCAACCCATTTCAGGCAGTTTTGGTGCGTTCCATTTGCCCTGGGAACTCGTATTCCGAAGATAAAGACCATTTAAACTGAGGTACCTTAAATATGACAAGTTGTCCGGCTAAGCAAAAAATCTTGCTCTTTTTTTGGTCCATGGTATTGCACTTCTGTGGCGGATGGAATGCATCCGACTCGTGTTCAAGATGTTCAATAAACATGTTAAGTGCATGGATATTCCCTTTTTTCTTGAGTCTGTTTGCTCATGCAAAATGAATTGTGATTAATATAGATTAAAAATTAATGATTTTAATTGTAATTAATCTAAATTAATCCACAGCAACCCTGTGATTAATCGGATTAATCGTTTGACAGCACTATATAATAACACTATATTTAATATAGAGCTGCCTTTGTGTCTACAGTTAAAAACAATGTAGGTAGCAGTAACATTTAATCTCAGAAGAAAATCAGAGGAGTCTGACATTATGCGGTCTTTATTTAGTTATACCTATGGAGCCCTGGAGAGACCACAGGCAGAGGATTATTATTTTGAATGGGAGACACGTTATACATGCATTATACACTATGACAAAGATTAGAGTAAATTAATGCAGTAAACCCATAGTATTTGTGCACTTCATTCCAGCTTCTGGCCTTGTGGGCTCATTTGAAGTGAGATCACACAGAAACCAGAGCATAACCAGGGTTCGAAATAGCCGGTATCGCATTGCAGTTTGCGATGTAAAAACACCCACCTGCAAAACAATTGCCTAATTCCCGTTAAAATGATTCGCAGCCATTGCTAATCAATAACCAGTTTTAAATTTTATTAGAATTTTAATCATAAAAGTAAAAAAATCCAGCCCCGATACCCTGATACTCGCTGGCAGTGCTATTGACGATTTTGTCCAAATAACCGCGCTGCTGAATTAGTTTTTCAGGCTTACGCTAGGGCCATGTATTCAATTCATTTTCAAGTTCGTGGATGGTGCTCTATTCGCTATTCTCAGTTTGGGTACTTCGTTGCATGATCGTTCGTAGCTCTTCGGCACTAAACCACGCTGGCGTCATCTGCTTTCAAAATGGCGGCAATTTTAAAAGCAAAGGTGCGGTGGGGAGGATACTTAGGATGCCTTAGTTAGAATTAAGAAGACAGGACCAAGGTTTGAAAATTTTGAACCATGTTTTTTTTTTTTTTTTATAAAAGTGACTATCCAGAGCATTACATTTTAAAAATTCTTTGCTAAGTTCTGAAACTGAAGAACAAAGTGTTATCATTAATTGATTAATTCATTTTAATACAAAAAAAATAAACGTGTGTGAGTACTTTACGACGCTCATGTAGTAGTTAGTGCTTCCGATGGTCATTTTTAAAACTTGCTAATCAAATTGCAACTTTTGAAAATTTTGATTAGCAAAACTGCTAATCAATTTGAAAATCTTATTTGGAACCCAGATAACTTAATTTTTTTTAACACTTCGTGGTCACATTAACCCTTAGAATCCAACAAACACGAAATACATTGATTTTCACATCCATTAGTCTCACGCTTGTAACTTTGGATAGGTATAATGCACAGACGAGAATCATATATTGTTGGAATTGAGAGAACTGGGTTTTGGTCTTTGGGTAGTGAAAATGGATATGAAATTCTCTCTTTAAAGTGCAACATTCCAGAGTAATCCTGTCTGCAATCAGGCATATATTTGAAACGTTTACCACCAAAACGCACCCCTTATAATTTATAAAACATCAGTATTATTCACATTAGACAGAAAACAAACTGCATATTCAATTCTGCAATGATCCACATACTACCCTCCTGGGGAGAAAAAAAATATTCTCGAAAGTTCTATAAGTATTTTTGATGTCATCTCCATCAAAATAGTTGAAATAGAACATGCCCATTGTTTAACTGGAACAACTCCTACATGTAAACGCTTTTACCCTCAAAACGTTTGTTGTTTTGAGGCTAAAATGGCGGCTAAAAGTTTAATTCTCAAATTCACTTTACCAGTCATATATATGAATCAGTGGTCTGTCCATTAGTGTATTAGTTATTACTGTTATGATGTGGAATAGTTTGCTAATAGAGTAATTGGGAAATGGAGCATAAATATTTAGACAAAAATATGAATGATGACACTTTAAGACATGGACATTTAAGAAATGCACAAGGAAATACAGGCAACCACCTAATTGGTGGGGAAAGATTCTACAAAATTAGCATTTAAGTGGAATGTGTAATAATAGGTTTATATTCAGAGTTGCAGAGTTACATGTCCTAGCTAGGACTAACAGCCTTCAGGTAAAAACACATTTATTGGATTTCCTGTTGATTCATAGAATACTTCTAGAAATTGGCCATTGCGCAAGGAGTACAGATAAAATGGATGGGACAGGTGACTGGGCTGTCTGGGGGAATACAGTGCTGTCGATCTGACAGCCCCCTTTCTGTTTATGGTAATGTTGTTTAAACATGTTTAGTGCTATAATCTCTGTCTTACTACCTATACAGATGTAAAGAAGGACTGGTCTGACCATGCTCTGTGGTGGGAGAAGAAGAAAATGTGGTTGTTGAAGACCCACTGGACCTTGGACAAATATGGAATCCAGGCGGATGCACGCTTGCTCTTCACACCTCAGCATAAGCTGCTACGCCTGCAGTTACCGAACATGAAGCATATGAAGGTCAAGGTCAACTTTTCCGACCGCGTTTTCAAAGCCGTATCTGACATCTGCAAAACATTCAGTAAGGCTTTTCTCTCTCTCTATCTCTGACTTCTGCATTTTTTATATCTCTGACACCTTTCAAGTAGATGTTCCCTTGTCGTGTTTTTAGTAGATCTTGAGACTTAATATGAACTGACAATGTGAAATGAATAGCATTATTTTGTTACAATGGCACGTGTCAGGGGTGCCGTTATATATTACGCAAGTGAGCAGTTGATGGGTTGGAAGCAGGAAAAATGGACAAGCATACTGATCTGAGCAACTTTGACAAGGGCCAAATTGTGATGGCTAGACACATGTGTGATGGGGTGTTCCTGGTATGCAGTGGTTAATACCTACCAAGGAAAGCCAGTCAGTGACAGGGTCATGAGCGCCCAAGGCTCATGAACTATGGGACAAAGGCAAACTGGCATGGGCAGTATGATGCTCTGGACAATGTTCTGCTGGTATTCCCCGATGGTAGTGGCCTCTTTCATCAGGATACTATGCCCTGTCACACTGCAAAAGCTGTTCAGGAATGGTTTGAGGAACATGAGAGTTCAGTGTTTACTTAGCCTGGAAATTCCTTAGATCTCAATCCGATTGAACATGGGATGTGCTGGATAAACAACTCCAATCCATGGAAGCCCCACTTCTCAACTTGGAGGTCTTGAAGGATCTGTTAACATCTTGTTGCCGATACCACAGGACAACTTCAGAGGTCTTGTTGAGTCCATGCCTCAATGGGCCAGAGTTGTTTTGGTTGTTTTGTCTAATGTTCTAGCTGATTGGGGTGTGTGTGTGTGTGTGTGTGTGTGTGTGTGTGTGTGCGTGCGTGCGTGCGTGCGTACAGGAATGGGTTATGTGGGTTATTGAGAACATTAGTATGTAGGTTCTTGTGAAAAAGGTGGGGGCAGACAGGCCCCCACCTCCTTAAGGGGATGTGAACACCTAGGCGTGCAGATGGGTAACA
>JAODJW010000026.1:6684934-6704598 GCA_026777045.1 Hyperopisus bebe
CTTCTCTTAGAGACGCTAGCCACTTGTGCATCGCTGTTGTGTGATGCCTTTTTTTCCCCATATGCCCTTCCAGTACTGTTCAGTCTCCAGCCTTGGTGGGTCTGCTCTGCTGTTATTACCCTGCCACTGAGGGTACACTTTAGCTGGTTGGGTTGAGAAGAGCCAGTTTATTCGTCTGGCTTCACTTTCTCTCGTGTACCTCTTTAGGCAGCTGGTCAAGGCTTGGAGTCTATGTTTGGCAGTTTCTAGTGCTTCAGGTATGGGTATCTGGCTGTACCTCTCAGGTACTGTTTTTGTCATTGTACATTGAGCTCTAACAGTTGGCTCACTTCTCTTCGTGCTGCCTTAATTTTGGCCTCCAGCTTTCTTTTCCATGGTGGGTATTTTCTCATGGTGGCTTTTTCTTATAGCCAAGCATCTCAAGGATCACTGCTGCTGAAGTGTATATAAGCACATTGGTTTCAGTGATGGTGGTTGTAGGAATTGTTCCCAGTGCTGCATTCACATCCTCAAGGATTTCTGATGTGACTTCACTCAGCCGTTGTAGTTGTAGTTGCCTGGTGTTCATTCGAACTGTGATCTTGTGTCTCAGGTCAGTTGCTGCCTCATTCAGCATTGTTTCACTTATTATTGGGGCTTTATATCCAATCTCTGGATGTGGACCTTGTATCCTGGCTCCCCCTTGCCGTAGTATATATATAAATAAAAATAACAGAGCTGGGCGATATGGCAAAAAAAATTATCACAATATTTTTTCCTATACTGACCGATATCGATAATTATCAATATTATAGTTTCACAATGCTGTTCCATGTAATAATGTAATAACGAAAGTAATAAAAATAACACTCTTGTGACAGAATGAATACATTGAAATAAACAATATTAGTAAAGAAATATTTTCCAGCAAATATTACTGTTTACAAACAAAATTCCCTTAATATTATAAAAGGTTATTGATTTTAAAGTATTCAAAGAAACATAGCTCAAATAAACAAAACCATATAATAATGTAACAATGTGCAAAACAGTATAATATTACAGATATGTTAAAGGGCAAACATAAAATAAAGTAGGACAGAACTGACTGCAACAAGTATCTGCCTCTATTCTTAAAAACTTTTTAAAAAATAAAGTAGAAAACTAAAGTAGAAAAGTATCTAAACCAAACAAAAAACACTTATTCAAAAAAATGCCAAATTATGGTTAGATTTTTTTGTCCGGCGCTGCAGAACGTCACCACACGTCACCTTGTCACAGGGTACAAAATCCTCACAAGAGCAAGATGACTTGAGACATTGTGCAGCACCTCTCAGCTGGCTGCACAAACTGCAACCACCTCTGTGATAACACAACTTTGCCCTTATTGGCCGCAGTTTAGTCACGCGCATGACGTTTGTATCCCAGGAAGTTCCGATGTGTTATCTGTTATTTTTCCCGAAAAGCACATAAAGCAGTGAACTGGTTTTCAGTTAATTTACCTGGTAAAATAAAGTTTAAATAAATTACATAAATGCTCTAACAGTACACATAAGTTAGTGGTTTATTTATTGTTAGTTACTGTAATGTTGCGCTGATTTGTATCATAATTACTTGCGTTCTGCGTTATCCCGACTTCACTCTTCACCTTCAAAATTAAAGCAGTATGTTGAACACCGTGCCACCCCTAAATCACATCCATGTTTTTGAAAATAAACTATTATTATTGCACTTTAAACAAAAAATGTTTTAAGTTTTTGCTTTCTTAAAATGGCCAATAAATGTTTTTGTAGTGTTCTGTTGTTCCCCTCTGGTCTCCATGAATTATGTCCTGCATAGAGATGAAGAGGCATGAGCAATCCTAGCCTTAATAGTTCAGGTCATATAGAGTCTCATTTCAAATATTATCATATGTGTACTGTAATACTGACTGCTTTCACTGAGATGGTATTCTAAATTCTGCATGTGGTTAAAAAAATATTTACATTTATTGTTATTAAGGCAAATGTTTTAAAATATTGTGGTTTTGATTTTTGTTTATCGACTAGCCCTACATGCATGCGTTCAACATTTTTATTTGTTTGTTTGTTTGTTGCTTTTAGGGAGTATATACTCCAGTCCTGGGCTTTACAGCAAGACCATGACTCCTACATACGACTCCCGTGATGGAAGCCCATTGTCTCCAACTTCTGCCTGGTTTGGAGACAGCCCTCTGTCTGAGGGGAATCCCAGCATCCTGGCTGTTAGCCAGCCCATATCTTCACCTGACATCTTAGTCAAACTCTATAAGCCTCAGAGTTTCTTGGACAAAGCAAAGATTAATCAAGGGTAAGTTCATTTAATTGAATTACCTGCATGTGCAGCATTTTTGAAAACACTCATATACAAATTAACATTTATTTGTTCTTTGCCAAAAGATGGCTGGACTCCTCGAGATCTTTGATGGAACAGGATGTGAAGGAGAATGAAGTGCTTCTGTTGCGGTTTAAATACCACAGTTTTTTCGACCTCAATCCCAAGGTAGTAGTTGTTTGTTGTTGTATTTGTTGCTTTTTTGTTTTTGTTGTCCGTGTACTAGTGCATTATCTGTATGTGATTTGTCATGTATCTCTTATCATTCTCTTTTTATATTTTGCTAATTTTCTAATTTATGAGTATGGTAGTATTTAAGCATACTGTTTGTGTATGAAAATTGTACTTTTCATATACTCTTGCTTTAGTCACACAGGGCTTGAAATTTATACTGATCTAATTAGGGTGAATTTTGCAATTTGGATTTGCATCAGCAGACTATACTGGCTATATACTCTGATTTACATCTGTTAGACACTCTCTATACTCTGCGTAGACCTTCAGTTCATGCTACTAATAATATTAATATTACCACCATATTTATTAATGTGGGTCACAAAAAATAGCTTCAGTCTCATCAGATATTATGCAACATGACTTTGATTATACAGTATGATGCTATCCGGATAAACCAGTTATACGAGCAGGCCAAGTGGGCCATTCTTCTGGAAGACATCGAGTGCACTGAGGAGGAGATGATGATGTTTGCTGCCCTGCAGGTAAGAGGGATGGACTATACTGCAAAATAATTCTGGCAAGAATTTTGTCACTTTTTATCTTCATATATGTCAAAACAGGTTTTATACATTTGTAGCTTTGAGCTTCCACTGACATACTGGAAATATAGTGATACATTTCCAGCAAGACTTGTAAAATGCTGCACTAGCCAAAAAAAAAACAATGAAAACATTTATAAAAATGTCTGCTGAAAAATTTCCTGGGCTGATTGCACAAAACACCTTAAGTTAAGATTTTCCTAAAAGTCCGAGTTAAGGTCTCCTCAAAATAAAGTTTGTTACACAAAACACCCTTAAGTTTCCTGCTTAAAGTTTCCTCAAATTTTTCTGTTAAGTATTTAAATTTTTCTTGGTCTTATACTTGGTCTTATACTTAAGACCTTAGCAACCAAACTAAGGGAAAAAAATTAGAGGTACCTCTAACCATACCTTAACTGCTACATAGCTGAGTTTATGATAATAAATAACAAAAATGAACGCATCCTAAAAAAATTTTCGCGACCGGGAGAACCCCTTAGATATGATTTTGTTTTATAAATTTGACCAGCAGTCAATTTATGATTTGTCCAATCTGTGTTGGTTCGCTCCACAATCCGAAGCTGTGCCATCCCAACTGCAGTGCTGTTAATGATTGCTCTGTGGTTTTATACTATAGGCTCATTCTGGGCTGTAATAAGCAATGTATGTTATGTCCACAAGTCAACTGTGTGCTGCGCCATTCACCGAATTTCAAACGCCATTGCCCGTATGTTAAACGTTGTAGCACAATGTAGACTTCTTGAATGAATTTTCATTGCAATTTCCTCCCACGTTCATTGTTTTATGTTTGCTGTTATTTGTGGATCAAATTTACTTTTTAATATGTTCTTTCTTTTATTGTATTCCTCCAAAAGTATGATCTTTTTTTACTCCTCTGACCAATTTGGCTTTCTTATCATCTTTTCTCACTTTTTTTTTTTTTTTTTTTTTTACTTTGTGAGCAACTTTGTGAGGCGATGATGGGTATCACAAGCAGGCAAGAGTGCAAGCATATGAACTGTCTCCTTGGAAACAGGACAATTTTACTGCTGTAAAACGTCTTTCAATGTTGTAAATCCTTTAATGTTTTTCCTTTAAGGTTCTGTGCGACACCCTTAAATAAATCCTTTAGCTAAGGAGAAATTAAACCTTAAGTGTCATACTTAAGGGGAAAAAGGTGTTTTGTGCAACCGGCCCCTGATCCTTAACTTGGTATTTAAATGAGCAATTGATTTCTCTGAAAGATTTGTTCTTTACAAACAGTACCACATCAACAAGCTGTCTATCATGTCATCGGACAATCACATGAATAACAGTGAAAAGGATGTGGATGAGGTAGATGCAGCCTTGTCAGACCTGGAGATCACACTAGAGGGGGGGAAGACCTCAAATACACTGGTAAGAATATTTTTTGGTCACTCATGGATTAACAAGCCTGACTTTCTCCTGACTTTTTTCTTGTCTTATTTCTTTTACTTTTACATTAGCTTGAGATATTTTGTTATTAATATGCATTATGTGTTGCTTGCAAGTTTCTATCAGTGGGGGCCATGGAAATCATAACGGATTAGAATATCAGGAAAAAGTATTGTTTTTAATAGGAGGTAAATAAATATACGTAGAGCAGAGTACTTAACCTATAAAATAATGGTACCATTCCTGTGACCAATATTTGTTCTGTTATTTCTACAGGGTGATATAACATCCATACCTGAACTTGCGGACTATGTCAAAGTGTTCAAGTAAGTTGACAAAAAAATACAAGTCCAAGTGTTGTTAGTGCATGGATTCCATCTATATTTACTTTCTAAACATTTTAGTTGCAAGCATTTATGTTTAGATACTTACATGTTTAGGTACTTATTCTCAGCAAGAAATGGTTACAAACCTAGCTCTATCATGAATGGGAGCAAAACAACTTTTTTCTGATTGCTTCTCTGTCTGATCACAGTAATAAAATATCACTCTTCTATCTGATATGTTGCCTTTAAATTATAGTTACATCAAATAAGACAAATACAAAGGACTCCTAATGTTTAGTGCATTATGATAATTTTCTGGGAGAGGCATAATGGAGTTCTGATACATTTTCAGGCCAAAGAAACTAACACTTAAGGGCTATAAGCAATATTGGTGCACATTCAAGGATATAACAATTTCCTGCTTCAAGAGCAGAGAAGAAGCTCATGGCACACCAGCTCACCAAATGAACCTAAGAGGTAAGGCATGGTGGTAATATAAGAATTTGGAATTTCATATGGAATTTCGTGTTCAGATTATCACAATATGTACCATGCTAGTATATATTAAAAATGCCTTAAGGAGACTGTGCAGAATGTGGTTTATCTTTTATAAATTAATTATCATATTATAGGTAACTTAATTTAGCTGAATGTAATATTGTAACCATTTTTTTGCAAAGCTGCCCACCTCCCAAATCTGTTTTAGTGAATTTGCATGCCCCCCACCCCCCACCCCCAGATTTAAACAGATATGCTTTTTGGCAGTATAAGCCTTTTGCCAATGCTGATTTATCATAGGAACATAATTTTATGTGTGATTACATTAAAATAGAGAGATTATCCCAAAGTTTGATCTTTCAGTGCAAGACTTTCAGTCAACTCAAAGTGGGACTCTCAGTCCACCCTATCAACCCAGACAGGCATGTGTTCACAAGTAGTTCATATTCACGGCTGACATTTCCTAAGGTCGTTATTGAATTCCAACTGCAATTTCTTAGAATGCTATTCAGTTAACATCCACAAGATGGCACAATAACATTTATTTTGTTGTACCTTTATGACCTGCTTTTGAAGGAAAATGCCACATTATTGGGTGAATAGCCCTGTTACTTCACCCCTCCTAGGTTGCACTGTGTGTGTTTGTATGTTGTGTTATGTGTTGTCTTTTTTCCCCCGCAGTCCAGATAGGCACTGTAATTGGCATCTGTAATTTTCAAACAGTGTGTGATTGTTTGTGTGTAGCCTGTTACGGCTGACATTATAACTGAGGTGCACCATGCGTCTGTGCAGCCTTGTGTCTGTTACTTCCTGGTATAGGCTCCAGACCTCCCCACATTCCTGACCAAGATAAACTTCTGAAAGTTTATTCTACCAAATGATCTTGGCTTTCCAGTTTCTACAGTGATAAGAGGAATATTTTTCTGAAAATATATGTATGTCTTGCTCAAAGATGGCCAAATTGATAGATTACCGTAATATGATGCCAGTTCTCTGATTTGACAGTAATCGAAAAATATTGAACGTAGTATGAACAGGAAGCATTTTGTAGTTTATGTTGTAGTAAATTTCCTTGGGAAAACATAAGACACCATTACATAGTTTATGTATTACAAAGATTGCAATAGTTGCTATGCTAAGTAAATCAGCCATCTTTCATTATATGCAGGTTATAGTTTAGTTAGTCTCCTAATGAAATTGTCATAGGAAGTTATATTTTACATGGCTGTAGAGAGGGGTCTATTCTTCTATGTGCATTTCAGTTAAGCATATTCTACTATCGAGCCTGGGGTATGCGTGCACTTAGGCCAGATACACACTGTGGGGTCGATTCTCCCATGCCCGTAAGTGGGGGGAAAAAGCACATGGCTCCATGTTTTTTTCACTTAAGCATATTCTCCCATTGATTGACATCAGGGGTTTATGTTCAGTAAGGTTAGATATTCGCTTTGGGTGGAGAAATACCAAAATATGGGCATGTTGCTTGTAAATGACCCATAAGTGTGTTCTGCCATTGGCATAAGTGCTTTTAATTCCATGTTTTGCTGCTTACTCTAGAGGGTTAAGTCAAGCACCTTTACATGGTCAAATGCAGTATTGTAGAGTTCAGAAATCCGAACATGTAACACAACTTAACTTACATTCATTATACATTAACAGCTTACTTCCATCTTCACAACATTCCCTGACTTAGGCACTTCCTTTGGGCCCAACTCTACTGCCGAGTCCCTTATTTATGCCTTTATCTCTAGATTACTGCAACTCATTATTCGCTGGTATTACTGGTAAATCAATCCATAAACTCCAAATACATAGTTCAGAACTCTGCCCACCTCAACTCCTACTAACACATCACTCCCATACTTCAGAGCCTTCACTGGCTCCCTATAGAAGAACGTATCCACTTTTTTCCAGTGTAGACATACATCGGGTACTGAAAGGCAGCTCAAATACAAATTAAGGATAGTTCTTCACCCCCTCCCCCCTTTATACTCCAAAAGACCCTCCCCAACAAGGTGCTGTGTGTAGGTGTTGTGAGTGAATTTACATATAAAGAGTGACTCCCTGGACTGTGAGGAGCCTGGAGCAGGGATGGGGCAGGACAGGATGGAGACTTTCTGATGAATGTAATTCAGTTATCTTCCTTATCACCCTAGTGGTGCCGATTAGAACCCCCATTCTCACCCTGGTTTCCTTCCTCCTTGATCATAAACTGCTAACACTGTCTGTATTCAAATGATCAACAAAGAACATTGGGGCATCTTTACTACTTTTACTTACACCAATGAATATTCTTGTGCTGCTGTGAGTGTGGGACAGACTCAGAAAGGTGCACAGACAACCAAGAATATTCCTCCCTCTTGATGTACTTCAAATGACAGACACTGAATGCATTGCATTTTTCCAGGTGGATCATGAAAAGCTAATCTTTCTGTACCTACAGAGTTTTGAAACGGTATGGGACATGATTTCTCCCATATATCTGGACACATGGTTTTATACATGCATCCCCAACAGAACTAACTGACCAGGACACTTGCTTTATTGGTAACAATTCTTCTCTTAAAGCGAAACGTGTCGGTTTTTAGTGGCAGTGACCAGCAATTGTTTCAGTTCAATTTATACAATTTATATTTATATAACAGAATCGCCCTAAGGTGCTTTACTTGGGCGTGGTGAACATCATTAACACGGAGTAATACAAATACAGGGAAAAGGAACGACAAAGAAATGAAAGAAAGTAAATCAGATCACATTGGAGGAGAGGAACTCAAAACTCCCAAGTAGGGAGAAATAAAAAAAACTGGGGGGGGGCGGTGTAGGGTCAACTGACTGCTCAACCCCCCTGGGTATGCTAACATTATTATAGAAAAAAGAGTGGGTTCACTAGCTACAAAGCAATGTGTAAACTGGGATGAAGGTCAAAGCCAAAGTCCATCAATGAGTCAGTTCTCGTTGCCAGTCTATGTAAGGTGGCAGATTGAAGTCTGCATCCACGATGTTAAAGTTTGTAAGTCATATCTGAAATGTCACCCTCCCATGGAACTGCACTCCAGCTCAGATGGTGCCTACCCCGGGCACCAACCGGACATGCTCAGAACTTGAATAGACACATTGATGGACAAGCATTGCAGATAAAAACATGTACAGCAGCACCAGCAGCCAAAGTTATGGTGTGTTAAGTCATGGGTAAACTATTCCACAATATAGGAACTCTGTAGCAGAGAGCTTTACCACCAATTGCTTTGGAATAATGTGTCCTAGTGGGCAAAATTATGGAAACACCTGGAATTTTTGGCATTATGCTTTAAAAATTACTACACAGTGGTACAACAGTTAAAGTTCTGCAATCTCTAAAAATTTGAAGTGTTTGTACAATTTTGGCCACTGTTGTAAACTCAGTATACGCTGCCGTATATAAGCTTGTTTTGGATTATGTAGTTGATTGCACTACTATTATTTTATCAGCAATGCATTCTAAACTTTCGGTCCATGCTATTACTAATACTGACATTAACATCATATCTGTTGGTCTGGCATATTTGCTTGTTTGCAGAATTTCAGAATTTTGAATGAAAAGGGAAAAACAGTCAAAGTATATGGACTTTTTGTTAAACACAACATGGGTCATTCTCAGAAAGTCATTGCCGTTTTGATATATAAACGGCAATTGTTTAAGAAAAAGTCCGTATACTTTGACTGTTTTTCCCTTTTCATTCAAAATTCTGAAATGTATATCTGGGCGATTATATATAGCGGTAATGACTTTCTGAGAATAACCCATATTGTGTTTTAGAACACACACACACACACACACACACACACACACACACACACACACACGATGTATGAAAACTTGTCCACAGTCCTCTGAGGTAGTTAATCAGCTTTATCATATTTTTATTGAAAGAATATTTCATCAAATCAAGGGTAGGAGTTACATAGAAAAAAATTATAATGCTAAAAAAGAAAATAAAACAAAAAATATATAAAGTATACGAAATGATTTAATGCAGGCTATTTAGTTTGGTGTTATTTGACGTTAAAACTCCAATGGTAATTTTTTGGCTACCTATAGATGTTCCTTGAATCAACTTCAAATGATGACACTTTTAATATAAGTAAAAAGTCAAGGTAATGTCAAGGGTTTCTGCAGATTTCAATTAGGTTCACAGTGTAAAAGTAGTACTCCATGTTTCACGTTTTGCATGTTGCCAAAATCATTGTTTGAATTAATCATACGTCTTGCGCGGCCTTGCCTTCTTTCAGATTGAGTGCAGTGGGCATGGTTCATAAAACACTTAACTAATTTAAGGCACAACAGTTGCATTCCCAATGATTGCTAGGTTAGAAAAAACTATTTTAACAGGACTCCCAGTATAAACTATACCCACTTGTAGCCTTCTATACAAATGCAGATAGATAATTTTGTTGGTTTAATGGATACAGATGATCTCTGTACACCTCTAGTACTAATTTGTCACAAGGCTTTTATGTTTTATTGGACACTAGAGTATAGTCTCTTAATTATCCATATTTAAAGAATTACTGTCTGTTGAGATCAAATTTGTAAACGTTTAAACTAAACTAGAGGTATATAGTTCAGGTCCAGAAAGTAAAAATCCAGAAAAAGTTTTCACAGTCAAAGAGTACTCCACTAGATCTGGGTCTGGACTTTTACTTTCTGGACCTGAACTATCCACGTGAGCCTTTTAGGGCTAGGTAGGGTTGAGAATAATGTGGGCTTCTACTAACTACAAATGCTTAGTTTAATTATATTTGTTCAAATTTGTTGAAAAACCTATAAACTTTTACCTCATTTGTAAAATTCTATTCCACAGGTTGTGAAGTGACACCAGATGTCAACATTTCTGGTCAGAAGTTCAACATAAAGTTACTGATTCCTGTGGCTGATGGCATGAATGAGATTTGGCTGCGATGTGACACTGTAAGTGTAGTCCTTGAACTCCTAGAGACACCCTTCTAAAGCATGTGTAAGCAGGAAAATATGTGCAAAAATATTTTGGCAAGTTCTGGCAGCAGAGCAGGTAAGGGCATACTAAAACCAGTATGTAAAGGCATGAGATTAAGTGTAGAATTGGGAACAATTGAAGACTGGGATTATTTGTAGGAGATTAACTCGGAAGATGCAGTTCTATAACTTCCAGGCCAAGTGTTAGCTGAATAGCAGACGATACCTGAATGGCACGGCCTTGTTTGCATAGGGTTATTTTTCCTTATGTATGATTCACAAATTGTATTTCTTGTAATATTTCTCATCCCGTAGCTTTACTAATTGCTCTGATTCCACTGGGAATCAGAGCAATTTGTTTCTGCTTTCCAAGTAAGCTGACACCCCACCCAATATTTTTTGGCAAAAAGTGTTTGTGTTTACTGGTATTGTGATACAAAACCTTGATGTTCACATATGACACATTGTTTTAGACACAAAGATAAAGATTTCATACAATGGGACAGTGTAGAATCACAGGTGGGTGGTTTCTAAAAAAAAAAGTCTTTGCAAGAGTATAAATTGTAAGACCTTTTTTGTTTTGGAATAGGTTTACATGTGATACATCTGTCAATTTCTGTCTCTTCTATAGGAGAAGCAGTATGCCCACTGGATGGCTGCCTGCCGTTTGGCTTCAAAAGGGAAAACCATGGCAGACAGCTCATATAACCTCGAGGTGCAAAACATCTTGTCCTTCCTAAAGATGCAGCACATGAATCCTGATCCCCAGATCATTGCTGAGCCAATCAATGCTGACATCAACTCAGAATGCTTGGTGTCTCCTCGGTACCTTAAGAAGTACAAAAACAAGCAGGTAAGGATGGGGCTAGGTCTTTAGTGCTTGAAGATGCTAAGTCTGCTGTACAGTAGTGGTCTTGTGTTGAGTATATCTCTCAAAAGTTTGCATATTTCTTTCATGATTGAAACCTTGATTTCTAGGGTAACCTTTATAAGGTAAATAATTGATTTTCATGTTATGTTATTACATATTTAGCAGACACTTTTGTCCAAAGTGATGTGAGACAAATAGCACATTGACTTGCGTTTAATTGAAGATTTTACACTGTATCTCTGGGAAAATTGAATAGCGACATATCAGAAGAGTTAGAGGTCTATCATGTCAGATCAAAATGAACTGACATCTAGTTTAGGCTAGGCTATAGTCTATGTGTGCCCCCTCAAAAAAAGGGATGCGTGATATCTCTGCATAGTAGCCATAACTATTGACAAATAGTCAAGGATTTCCCTGTGTTTAGTTATTTTGTTTCTGATATCCTGGCAGATATTGGTTGATGCAGAATGTCATATCCATAAGTTTTGGTATCATCATTATTACAGGTTTTGGAAAATTTAAATAACATTGCATAATCTCTTCTATGCATTTTATGCTGGACTTGAGCTGCATATTCAAAAGTCCTTTTTGTCTAGCTAGCGTTTCCCCTTCTCCTTCCTACTTCATAATAGTTTGCCAAAGTGTTTTCTTAATCTAAGATATTGGAAGTGTTCCATGGTAGAGCAGGCAAAGCACAAGCATAATATTTCCACCACTATGAGTGTTGTTTCGATACTCTGTGGTACCAATATCTTTTGTTTATCTCCTTACATAAACCATTCTGTTAAATAGGGCTTCTTTCCAATGATCCACTGTGAATTTGTGGTATGTCTAACCTAAACCTGAAAAAATCCCCAGATTTTGAGTATGTTCTCAGATTTTTGGACCCTACTAAATTCAATATATGCATATGTATAGATCATATTTGAACCTGATTTACTACCTTTGGGTGCCTGTGTCTAAAAATCTGTTTGTCCCAATAAGATGTTTAGTATTAGATTATGAGAATCATAAGATTAAGTAAAATAAAATTCTTACCTACAGTAGCTTGTAGATAAGTCATTTATATATTTAGTCTCCGACCACCCACACCTTTTGCTCCAGAAGCAATTCTCTTGTGACTACCAGTCTTTGAACATGGTATATCGCTAGTCATCTGGCTTTGATCAATATATCTATGAAAACTTGCTGCAGGAAGGAAGGGTGTGAGAAACAAATTTTCTCTGGGAATGTATTTCATGAAACTAGCGAAGTAAATTATAAGTGAAAAAATTTGGCTCATGATTCTGTCGGACCATGCTGTTCTGATCCCATCGTACAGGGTTATAAAAGTGTTATAAAACACTGGTGCAATACATTTTCAAACCCAGATGCAATAATAAATGTGAGTCAATTTTAGGTATATCTCAGTGATGTGTCAGTGGTGTAACAGACTGTAGTGGATCCATATGGACCCTCTCCGTGGGTTGGCACACTCGTGAACCACAAATTAATAGCAGTTTATCCATCATAGTATGAAATACAGTCTTACTGTCATTACTTAAAGTAATATTTCCCTAAATCTCAATGCTGTGGCATAGAGGACATGCATTTAGGGTAGTGTTGTCACGATACCAAAATCATGACTTTGATACAATACCTTTCTTAAATATTTTGATACTGAAGCTAAACCATGGAAAAAAACTAAAACATTAAGAAAATTAATAAATAACAGATGACAGAACTCAGAAGAGAAAACAGAACTTCATTTTAAATAGGACTAACAACATATTTTGTCAATATCAGTCAAATGAAATATAACCTATTTTGTCACCTTAGCTGACTGTGATGAGCTGTTACGTTTTCATTTTTAACAAACATGGGTAGCTAAGGTGCAACATTGAGAGACTTAAACTATAGTTCAATAACAAATATTATTTTTCCCACATGACTTATTGGTGATATTTAGCTAACTCCTTAGCATTATTTAGTTTCAGATCTATTTTATGCAAACAGGAAGTGAACAAATCATAACAAATCTTTTAGATGAACTGAATCAAACGAACTGTGTTTCAAAAAAGGGGTTATTTTGCCCATCATTACTGTCCTGTCTGTGAAAGCTGCAGGATGAGAGGGAAAAAAGTCTGAAAGCCCACTGTGCCTGTAGAGAATGGTACACATAATTTGTGTCAGTTAATTTGGAAAACACCATGAAGTAAGTTACTCAGTTACCAGAAACTCAGAATCATTTAGTTCATAAACAGTGATGGTCAGAAAGTCCCTTTTATTTTATTAAAGTAATACTGTGATCACTGTCCAAAAAGTGAAAGATACCATGATGATAATTGTAGGTCATTTCACCCACCCCCTATATACATATGTACTGAAAGATCTGATTCTGATTTTGTTTCAGCCTTAATATTAATAGGAAGTACACTTTGAAGGCTTGTTCATAACGTTTGGGGAAAATCTCCTATTGCAACTTCTATATACACTTTGAAGGCTTGTTCATAACGTTTGGGGAAAATCTCCTATTGCAACCATTTTTACAGAGTATAAAATGCAGGTAATTGAAGGTAATTGACAGATTAAAAAGTGCATAAACAGGTTTCCACACAGGCCTAGCCCCTGTACTACGAAGCGGGGTTACTGGCATATAGGGGTAATTTGTCGGATTTAAGGTACCACAGTTTAAATGGACTTCATATTCGTTCACTTACATTTTGCCCAGACTACCTTAAATCTGACAAGTTACCCCGATAAGCCAGTAACTCCGCTTCGTAGTACAAGCCACTAGTTCCAAAGGTGAGGTAAGCATTTAACATTCCATTGTATTTAGACTCATGCATAAAAATGCTAGGCAGCCTGGTTTCCCTTATACTGTATCTGATCAGTCTGATCTTCCAAAATGACAAAACTGTTCACTTCACAGCATGAGTGGGGCAATGGTGGCGCAGGAGGTAGTGCTATCGTTCCGCAACTGGAGGGCTGCAGGTTTGAGCCCCAGTTCCTCCTTACCCCATCGAAGTGTCCTTGAGCAAGACACTGAACCCCAAATTGCTCCCGGTGAGCCGGTTGGCACCTTGCATGGCAGCCTCCGCCACCGGTGTATGAATGTCTTTGGGGATTGGTGAATGTGAGTCATGAATTGTAAAGTGCTTTGAGTGCTCATAGGAGTAGAAAAGCGCTATATAAATGCAAACCATTTACCATGAGTGGTCAGGATGGCCATACTACATTTGTTGTTGGTGGCCCAACACACTATTAAGCAGTAATGTAGGAAGGAGTCTGACACTGGGGGGATCGAATTTCCTCCAGTGTTGTCTGGGTGCACAGTATATCGTGACATTTTAATGGGCACAATAGTTACATCGTGAGAGGATGCAATGTGAGAGACTTAAAAATAATTTTATAATTAGAAAGATTTCATCATTTAAAATAAGAGTAACACTGTTTAGGGTACAGTTTCACAATCAAACATAACTGCAACAAAAATTTTATCCATAAGAGAAAATACATTTGCTTTCACTAAGATGGACTGCAGTCCTAGTTTTGGTATGTTTCATCTTCTGCTCTGTCCGATTCATAATAAAAGATGAGGAACATGCTCTTAAATACAGTGGTGCCTTGGAACACAAACCTAATTTGTTCCAGGCTGGTCGAGCTGCAGTTTGGTCAAGGTCCAAGTTCAGTTTCCCCGGGAGAAATTATGTAAATGAATTTAGCCTGTTTCAGGCTCCCAAATGATTGCCTATCTACTTACATACCAAATGATAAAAGCATTAACAATCAATATAAAACTAATACAGGTATACCTCATTTAATATCCATTTTATCAACGTCCATTCGCGTTAGTGGCTGTGGGCTAAAAGAATTACAATCAAAAATAATATTTGTTTTAATGCTGGATATACTGATTGCTGTTTTTAAAATGTGCGGGCAGGCAGTAGGTAGAGAGCAGGCGGGCTTTAGGTAGCGTTGTCAGCCAACCAAGAGATTTCTGTACAGCGCTGCCTGACATGTAATGTTACAGTACTGTAATGAACTCTGGTTAAACATTTTGTACTTAATTATGTATTTTTATATTAAACTATTTGGACTTTGAATTAACGTCCTGTTTTACACAACATAATGTGGATATTAAAAGGGAGATACATGTACGCACATGCAAAAGCATACATACAAAAGCAATAAACATGAAATGAATTACAATTTATTAACACTACACTTGTATTGAGGTGAGCTGATGCCATACTGGAAGTGGCAGGTGGAAAGGTAGAGGGATGGAGGGGTTATTGTTTGGAAGGGGAGTCGTGTCTCGATCCGTAAAAGTTTTAAGCAGGTCTGTTTTGTTGTGTTCAGAATTTTCAGTTGAGTTGCAGCTAGATTTTTCTCACCTGACCCACTTGAGGTCTGAATTAGTGGAGTTGCACATGTCTCGACCCATACAGGTTTTAGCAGGAACGGTTGAGTTCCAAGATTTCAGTTTAAGAATGTTTCATGTCCATTTATTTATATGGACAAGTCGATTTTAAATAATTTAGAAGTGTGATTTTGATTGAATTAAAGATACTAAAGATATTAGTTTAGCTTAGTTGAGTAAGTATAGGGTGGTCTGTGCCTCTGTGGATTAGGAATCTGTGCCCATGTCTGAAAGGTGACTGAAAGAAAACTTGTAACACTGCTGGTGCATTGATCAATTAACCCAGAAAAACAGCTGACCCAAGGCTTTGTTGTCACCTGTATATGTCTGTCTGATAGAAGACAATATCCATCCATCTATCCTTTTAATGTAACTGCTTGCCCTATTCAGAGTTGCAGGGGTCTGGAGCCTATAATATGGGATGTGTGAAAATCAAATAATTCCTATTTACAATTAACCTTCCATCACCTCCCTAAACAAATAGATTTCTGCACGGATCCTGGAAGCTCACCAGAATGTAGCCCAGATGAGTCTCATTGAAGCCAAGATGCGCTTTATTCAAGCTTGGCAGTCACTGCCAGAGTTTGGAATTACACACTTCCTGGCCAAGTGAGTCTTGCATAAGACACATTTATATATGTCACGTTTTTGTTTCTTGCATGGTAACAGAATCAAATGAAATGAATGATATTTGAAAATGAAATTTCAGATGACTTATTACCACTGGAATTTGCAAACTTTTCAATTATCAATTTTATGTAAATAACATACCTCTTCTACCTACTAATTACAGATTTCAAGGAGGAAAAAGGGAAGAGCTCATTGGAATTACCTATAATAGGCTGATCCGTATGGATGCAAGTACTGGCGATGCCATTAAAACATGGAGGTTCAGTAACATGAAGCAATGGAATGTTAACTGGGAAATTAAAATGGTATGCTGCTTCACATTGCAGTTTAGCATGTCAGTTTCATATAGATGTCTTGGTATATAGGATGAAATGTTGCTACTTGTATGCTGATATTTACAAAATGATGTGCTACTTAATCTGCAGGTCACAGTGGAATTTGCTGATGAGCCCAGCCTTGCTTTCATCTGTGCAGAAGTGGACTGCAAAGTGGTCCATGAGTTCATTGGAGGCTATATCTTCCTTTCCACTCGTGCTAAGGACCAGAATGAGAGTCTGGATGAAGAGATGTTCTACAAGCTGACTAGCGGCTGGGTTTGAAATTCTCCAAACAGGTTGTGGTTAGGTCTTGGGTTTTGGATGCATTCTTTTAGTCATGGCTATGCTATTTAAACCTGAAGTTTCCTGCATTGATGCTAACTTATATTTGCATTTATGCTGGGATTTTGCTCAGTAATTTTCCCCACATGCCTTATGAAGTAGTAATCACACATGCGCCTTTGTCTGTGTCACAGAGCAGCCTACAGAACCTCCCCCCCCCACACACATGCACACACACAGATCAGTTTTCATATCATGAAAATAATTTCAGCAGCTTCTCTGATGAGAAATGCATAATGACTATTAAAAACTATTTAGTTTTTTACTTGAGTCTTTCCTCATTGCCCATCTGTGCATCAATTTTTTAAGTAGGTGAAATTTTAGTAATAGAATTTGACAGTTATGTCAGTCTTCTCCTTTGCTAAACAAATCCTCCATTAATATTTGTGAAAAATGTAGTTTGCTGTGTTGCACTGTGTCACCACATTCAAAAACAGCAGTAGGAGTTAATAGTGGAGGAAACTAGGTGTCCAGTTTCGGCATTTACAGGGGATCTTTTTTCTCTTATCCATATGAAGTAATTTTGTAGCACTTCTATATATTTTCATAGGTTGTTTGAAGTCTCTTATTGAAGAAAAACACAGTATTGGTTTTGGACATGCTTGGTTTTAATTATAGTTTTGTTTAACACTAAAATGATTAATATGCAATTTTTATTTGAAAGGCCTTGTGGACTTGCACAGGCAATATAGTGGTAAGGCCAAAGAATGTGTTTGTAGAAAACGATCATGTTTATGTCTCATCAGTTTTGTGGTGTATCTAAAGTGTGCAGTGTTCAGTGCTATACCATGAATCGTGTTGTGAATAAGGACTGGTCCCTGATTGTCCACTTATTTGGCTGCCTCGCTTTTTCATATTCAAACTCTATATAGTATTATTCAGTTCCATATTATTTTTATGCACTAGTAATAGGTCACAAAAACTTTAATATGCAAAGTCCATTACTCCCTGGTATGAAGGAATGCAAATTAAGTGTTTTGTAAGTAATGTTTAAAACACAAGTTTTATAAAATTGTACAGTTGTCATTGCTGCCCTTTTTCTGTTGTGTTTTCCCCAGGAAGAAGCCATCTGTCATTACCATTATATACTTTTTAAGAATGTTTAACATATATTAAAAATATTGTTTCAGACTCCAAGTAAGGGGAGAAAATCTAATTTTAACACTGATTTGAAGCTCTCAGGACTGCTGAAAAGAGCTTAATTTACTACTTTCTACTTAGCATTATTTTTCCTCAATTTAATTGTACTGTATGCATGTCTAAGCAGTCCAATTTTGAAGTACACTTATGTTACAATGAATTCTTACTCGAGTTTGTATGTATTCATACTAAACCTATATACAAAATGAAGGCTGTCATCACTAAGGTCTGGAGACAAGTTGCCAAGCTTTGCTTTTGAGTCTCCTCTTTTTATCTTTGCCTCAGATGTCTGAAACAGCAGTGCATGACCTGCTGTTTTGACTGTAAAAATGCATTTATTTTAAAAATAAAAGTTTTTATTTAAGCATTGCCATGACTGATACGATTTATTTACACTTATGCAGTTTTTATTTTTAATGATAGTATGGTAGTTTTTATATATATATATATATATAATATTGTGTTGCATAATCTCACTTTTAATTACAGGAAAGTATTGGTAAAATTGTTCGATGGAAAAACATTAAAGCTTAAGCATGATTTACCCACCAAAGCTGTATGCGAGTGAAGGGATTAGAAGAATAACATCTACTCAAGCATTAAGGAAAAGCTTAAATTTCACTTCTACCAAATTACTGAACCCCAACACAGGGTACATGATCATACTTTTCAAATATATTTCTTTTCAATAGGATTTTATACTGCACTGTGTACTCATCTGTGACGTTATTTGAAGTATGATATAACACAACAACTCCCTATACTCCCTATAGTGGTAATACTGCAATGAGGTTATTCCCTGGATGCTTGGAGTCACTTGGGAAAACACAATTAAAAGTAAAGAGGCAGTATTAGACCCTACACAAACCATATTCCATAAACAACAAACTAGCTCAGCCCACTAAGTAAATTGGCCCAGCTGACCACTATTAACCCTAAACGATAATTCAGTAGAATTATTGACGCGCACTCCCTTAAAAACTTTTAAGAATTGAGACGTGAATGTTTCAGCTTACGCCATTAGCGTCGTACTTACGGACCACATGGGTGAACTAGTTTGGCTGCGCGTGGCGGAAGAATACACAGTAACGCGACGTATGAGTGAGGGACTAGGTGTCCCCTAATATGCTTACCTATACCATTTTGGACTGTTAAAAGCGCAAGTGTTCCGTTTGTGAAGAGGAAAGCCATCACAATGGAAGTGAAATTAGATGTAAAGAGATCTGAGTACCCCGGTTGGCCGCCCCTGCCAGCTGTGCAGGGTCAGGGATGGGGACCAGTCAGGGCCAGTTGGGGATCTGGTACGCCCTTATTGCTCCCCTGGGCCTGACATAACATTTCACACAACACTAGGGCTTTGAGGGGTGGTGGGGAGGTGCGCTGAGACACTGCACCTCAATTTTTACTTGCATACTATACGCCACATGACACTAGGGCTGAGGAGGTGGGTTGAGGCAGGTGGGGTTCTACCGTCTGCCAGCAATGGGGTGCCTGTGCCTCAACTGCTCGCCCGCTTTTTGCACTTTAGTCATATACACAGTCCGTATTACACTAGGGCCTTGGGGTGCGGGGAGGGGGATGGGGGCCCTCAAACCCGAACTGCACCCACTGATTTTAATGCATTGTAGACAAAAACACACAACTCTCCCACACATATACATACA
>JAODJW010000026.1:6708908-6721788 GCA_026777045.1 Hyperopisus bebe
AAAAAAATGATTGTTAGATCTATTGTGATGTGGACGTGGGCAATTACGATTCTGAATCGATTCAGAAATGTCAAGAATCAATTTCTCGGAAGTGCAGTGCCCAGTCAGCGCCCGTGCACATAACAGAGACACAAGATGGCTGAGCGAGAAATCTGCCCGGCACCCTCTGCATTAGTGTATGGAAGCACTTTGGCTTCTATGAAGTTGAAGGAAAAAAGGACCTAGAAAAGAGCCAAACTGCATGCAAGTTGTGTCAAACTACACGTTTCCATCTGGAGGAGGAAAAAAACACTTGGTTGTAGTTGTTGCCAACTAGAGGACCATCGTGCAAGTGATGTCAAAGCCTCCACCCAAATCGGAAAGGGTGAAACGAATTCCAAACTGTCGCAACATTTACTGCCAAGCATTTGCGTCTGTATTCAGTCATTGATGACCACGGCTTTCACGCTTTGAGAACCAGCACTTGGAAGCCAAGATACAACATCCCATCTCAAGGATATTTTACTGACACTCTACAACGAGACCAAAACTGAAGTCATGGAATCACTGAAGAAAATAGCTGCAACATGTGATGCGTGGACATCGATTGCCACAGAATCTTATGTCACCGTAACTGCACATTTTATCACCAATGAGTTGCTGAAGTCCTCTATACTGAAGTCCACAAGCATTATCTGTGTAGAAGAGCTGCTGTTTCAGAACTCTATATTTTTGTATATACTCTATATTTGTGCTCATTGCACATAACAGGAGGATGTTGGTTAGAAGTCATTTTTTAAAGTGGTTCAGAAAAAAAGCATTATTTTTGCATGAAAGTATTCCTTTACTACAAGTACAGCGCCCTCCACAATTATTGGCGCTGTATATGCTGCTACAGGCACACTTTTCCTGCTGGATATTTGCAATGCTGGGATATATAGCCACTCTACAAAGGCCAACGTGGATAATGGACTCGTTGATAGACTTCTTGTCTTGATCCTTAATCACAGCTTATACCTAGCTTTTAGCAAGCAAGTCCACTCATTTCTGTTTTTAGTAATGTTAGTATGCCCAGGGGGGATGTGCAGCCAAATTGACCTTGGGCTCCCAGAGGTTTTTTATCTGCTTACTTAGGATTTTTTGGTTCCTCTCCTCTGTTGTCATTTGGCTTTCTTCATTTAATTTATTTCCTTCCATTTTCCCATTTTGTATTACACTCTCTAATGATGCTTAATGTATCACAACACATCCATGTAAAGTGCCTTGGGATGACTTGTGAAAGGCGCTTTATAAAAATTAATTAAATTGAATATATGCTGGCAAAGTGTAAGTCAACCATCCAGTTGACTTGCCACACCTCTTCCCTCAAGATGAATCAAAATGCAAGATAAGCATTTTATCTTCCCATTGCAGCCCTATGAATCATAACTGAATCAAATCATGAGGTGCTAGAGTTTCCCACCCCTAATAATTTTTGTGAAGTGGTAATAGGATTCACCAAAGATCAAACAGTAAATAGTGTAATAATATCAAAGAGTTATGCTGTTCACAAGTGTCTTATCTAAGTTATCTGTTGCTTCAGTTTTGCTGTAATTTGTCTCAAAATTTTAAGAGATTATGTGTCTGAGGCTACCCTTCTCTTTGCTATCACTATGCAGCACCACTTCAATTTTGGAGTGACTTGACCAAAATTTTCTTAGGTTCCAACGTTCACCATTCCAACATGTCCATCATCTGCAAAAAGCAATGAAGCAATCCTGAGGTGAACAAACCACATGCCCTCTGCCCCTCAGCTGGACCTAGAAATTCTGTCCTTAAAGTTGTGAATAGAATCGGTGAACAAAGGGCAGCCCTGACGGCATCCAACACCCACCAAGAACAAGTCTGACTTCTGGTATACTAAACTCTTGCTCCTGTTACACCATATTGGCACATCTGCCTTTACATGCACATGAACTCTAATGACATCCCATTCTTAATACATAGGCTTTAATATGTTGTTGGCCCACCCTTTGCATCTATATCAGTTTCAATTTTTGTGGGAAGGCTGTCCTCCAGGTTTAGGAGTGTGTTTATGGGAATTTATGACCATTGAAACTGATATAGCTGCAAAGGGTGGGCCAACAACATATTAAAGCCTATGTATTAAGAATGGGATGTCTTTAGAGGCTGAACAGATTCAGTTCAGCTAACCCCTCCTCAAAAGACATTCCTCCAATACCAGCAATCATTCTTGAAGCCCTACACTGAACCCTTTCTAAGGCAATAATGTCCTTTTTAAGGTAAGGTAACCAAACCTGCATACAACAATCTATGCAGGGTCTTAACAACGAACTGTATAATCTTAGCATCACCTCCCTTGACTTAAACTCCACATACCTAGAGATGTAACCCAACATTCTACTGGCCTTCTTAATTGCTTCCTCACAGATACACACCAAGGTATTTCTCATAATGAGCTACCTTTATTTCAGTGGAACCCATAAAATATCTGTACTTTATATTTCTGCTCCCTGCATGGATTATCTTACATTTGTCTACATTAAACTTTATTTGCCAGGTATCAGCCCAGTCAATAATTAAATCAAGATCCCACTGTAGCCTCTGTGCCGCTAGCTCAGTATCTGCTCTACCACCCACCTTGGTGTCATCTGCAAATTTAACCAATTTACTGTATATATTGGTGTCAGTGTTGTTCATGTAAATTAGGAATAATAGTGGTCCTGAAATTGAACCCTGAGGTACCCCACCATGAACACAGGTCCACTGTAACATTCTGCCTCTAATAACTACTCGCTGCTTCCTGTGTGTTACCCAGTTCTCAATCCAAGCTGCTACAGGACCTAAAATCCCGGCTGCTTTGAGCTTAAGTAGCAGTGATTTGTGAGGGACAACGTCAAAGGCCTTCTGGAAATTTAAGTAGATCAACTTGTAGGCCTTTTTCTCTTGCAGCTTCCTCAAAGAATTCAAGTAGATTAGTTAAACAGGATGTACCTAATCCCTGTTAGCTATTCTTCAGAATGTTATTTGAATTCAGGTATTCTACTAGTTTTGCTTGGATTATAGCTTCCATTACTTTTCCAGTTATGCATGTTAAACTAACTGGCCTATAGTTTGCAGGACTACTTGTATTATCTTCTCTGAATATGAGCATTATATTAGCATACTTCCAATCAGAAAGTACCACAACAGCAGATAAGGATCGCTGAAATGGTAAAGGTCGGCAAATATTGATTTTAAAACTATAGGTAAGATGCCATCAGGGCCCTGCAATTTATTTATTTTGAGCTTAGCTAGGCTTTGTGGCACATCAGCTTCAGTTATAAATATACTGTACAAAAAATTAAAGGAACACTTTGGAAACACATCAGATCTCAATGGGAAAAAAATCATGCTGGATATCTATACTGATATGGACCAGAGCATGTGAGCGGAGCGTGAGCGAGGAGCGGAGCGGGGCGGAATTTGGTCAGACCACTGAGTGGTTTTTTAATTAAGGCTGGAGCGGTCACTTTGTCTCGCTCCAATTTCGCTCCGATACCGCTCACACTACGATTCTGAGGTGTGCCCAAATCTACCCAGAATTCATCTGTACAATTATCAAGACTGTTACACAAATTGGCCAAGATGGAATTTGCAAAGTATTTCACAAAGGACACTGATAAATCATACAAGTGTACTATTTTTATCAAACGTATAGATGACAATAATGTAGAGCAAGAACAACAATGTGGTGAAACTGTTTCAGTGAGTAAAGATTCACTTTGGAATCACTTTTCTCAAAAACAGTGTGCTACGCAAACAGGCGGAAGCCAGAGCAAAACGTGAGCTAGTTTTATATGGATGTAGCATATCAAGTCTATAAAGTAAATTAAAGTATAAAAGCCTATAAAGTAAATATTGGTAATCAAATAAATTTGTTTTGTCATTCAATGTTAGTCTAATAAGATTTTTTAAATTTCACATAACGCTGTCAGTGAAATTTTATTTTATAGAGAGACAGCAGCAGCATCAACAGAAAAAAAAAATGAGGAATTTAAAATGTGCCTGTATATTCTTTAGGCTATTAAGCCCACTGATTCCTTTATTTTCAAGACTATTTTTGTGTGGAATGCCATTGCCAAACCTGTCCGTTGTTGCCTATAAGTTGCTTAAAAATAAATATATTCTGTTCTGACTGGTGTTGCCTTTGCTCATAATTCTTTATGATATAAGGCTTCGGTTTAGGGTGACTGTTACGACCCCCCAGGAACAAGTTACTCCCTATAGTGGGCAGATATTTCTGTGGGGGGGTGTGTCATTCTGTTCCAGGCCCTGCCCACTGTTACATCACCTTCCCCTCTGTTTTGATTAGCCGGGTTTCCTCCTAGGCCCGATAATCACTTCCTTTATAAGGCCTGTCCAGGCTAAGAACAGGAGGCCATTTGCTTTTGTACTTTGTTTGCTATTTGCTATATGACTGAGGATTTATTGTGCTTTGACCCTTTTTGCTGTTTGACCATTGATTTCTGCTTAGCCCTTTTTTTGGATTTGGTTGCTGTGGATTTTGTTTTGTATCTGTAAATATCTGCACCCATTGAGGTTCACTGTGGGTAGCCAGGGAAGTAGGGAGCATGACGCCATTTTGCTTTGATTAAGTTTTCTCACTGTTTTGGAGTTAGTCAGGGAGATAGGTTAGTTATGTTTACTTTTGTTTTCTTTTATTTGGGTTAGGTAAGTGGTATCTCTTTTTTTGGTTCCAGTTAGAGGTGTTTTGTTTGTTATTTTGGCCTTGTCGGCTCCTGACGTGCTTCCCACTATTAATAAACCCACCACAAATACCAAAGTAGTGGTGTCACTCCACTTTTTGTTGTGCCTGACCCTAGACCGGGACGTAACAGTGACATATGTTGGGCATGTAGATTATTTGTCCCTCTTTTAAATTGTATCGAGCATGGAGCAATTTGACTGGAGCAGGAGGAAATTTTAGTGGAGCGAGGAGCGGTGTTGAACGGAGTGGCTTAGTGTGAATTAGAGCAGAGGAGCGGGCGGAGCCAACAGCCTTGTGAGCGAGGAGCGGAAATTCTCACTGCTCCACTCTGCTCACATAAGAACATAAGAAATTTACAAACGAGAGGGGGCCATTGTGTTAGGAATGAAGGGATGTCACATTGTTTGATGGAAATGAAATTTATCAACCTACAGAGGGCTGAATTCAAAGACACCCCAAAAATCAAAGTGAAAGCAGACTAGTCCATTTTGCCAAAATTTCATTGCAGCAACTCAGTAGTTTGTATGGCCTCCAAGTGCTTGTATGCATGCCTGATGTCGGGGCATGCTCCTAATAAGACGATGGATGGTGTCCTGGGGGACCTCCTCCCAAATCTGGACCAGGGCATCACTGAGCTCTTGGACTGTCTGAGGTGCAACCTGGCGGTGTCTCATATACCGAAACATAATGTCCCAGAGATGTTCTGTTGGATTTAGGTCAGGTGAGCATGGGGGCCAGTCAATGGTATCAATTTTTTCATCCTCCAGGAACTGCCTGCATACCCTTGCCACATGAGGTTGGGCATTGTCATACACCAGGAGGAACCCAGGACCCACTGCACCAGTGTAGGGTCTGACAATAGCTCCAGGGATTTCATCCCGATACCTAATGGCAGTCAAGGTGCTGTTGTCTAGTCTGTAGAGGTATGTGTGTCCCTCCATGGATATGCCTTCCCAGACCATCACTGACCCACCACCAAACTGGTCATGCTGAACAATGTTACAGGCAGCATAATGTTCTCCACGGCTTCTCCAGACCCTTTCACGTCTGTCACATGTGCTCAGGGTGAACTTGTTCTCATCTGGGAAAAACACAGGGCGCCAGTAGCGGACCTGCCAATTCTGGTATTCTATGGCAAATGTCAACCGAGCTCCACGGTGCCAGGCAGTCAACACAGGGCCCACTGGAGGACATCAGGCCCTCAGGCCACTCTCATGAAGTCTGTTTCTGATTATTTGGTCAGAGACATTCACAACAGTACCCTGATGGAGGTCATTTTGTAGGGCTCTGGCAGTGTTCATCCTGTTCCTCCTTGCACAAAAAAGCAGATACCGGTCCTGCTGATGGGTGAAGGACCTTCTATGGTCCTGTCCAACTCTCTTAGAGTAACTGCCTGTCTCCTGGAATCTCCTTCATGCCCTTGAGACTGCGCTGGGAGACACAGCAAACCTTCTGGCAAATGCATGTATTGATGCGCCATGTATTGATGCGTCTTCAGCCTCCCTTAGAATGTAATAGATGTTCTGCAGACAGGGACCTCTGCAAGATGCTTCCAGCTGATTCTCACTAGACATTGGGGTCAACAAGTTACCTACATGCCATCACCTGCCTGGCCTCTGCATTGAGACTCAAATCTTAGTTTGGACTGTGTAAATTTTAATTTTGCCATCTTGTTCATTTGACTTCCTCTGCCGGTGGAAGTCAGGAGGATGGGCTGCCCCTTTGAGTCTGGGTCCTTCCAAGGTTTCTTCCTTCTAGGGAGCTTTTCCTTGGCACTGTTGCCTCTGGCTTGTTCACTAGGGGCTTTGGGCAGGGTTAATGTAAAGCGCTTTGAGACAATGCGATGTTGTGAAAATGCCCTATAAAAATAAGATTTAATTGAAATTGAAAAAATGCCAGCTCTGTCCATCATTTTCCTCCACTATTTGATCCCACTCACCCGATGGTGATCAGTTGACAGCTCAGCTCCTCACATGAGTGTCAAAACATACAGCTGGTCTGATGATGCGCCAAAAGAAGCAGACATCAGCTGCCACAATTCCACTGGACCTTCCGCATTTATACCTGTGCACAATTTTATTTTATAAATGCGGACTCAAGAGGGCAACTCAAGAGTGGAATAGAGTCTAGCCCCTCTCCAGGAGTTTGATTCCAGAGCTTGTGCCGTGCATTGAGGTGACTCCAAATATATCTTGATGGTACCTCTCTACCTCCCGCACTAGCTCAGGCTCCTTTCCCACCAGAGAGGTTACATTCCATATTCCTGAAGCCAGATTCAGTAACCTGGGATTGGTCCACCAAGGCCCCTGTCTTTAACTGCCATTCAATCTATAAGGACCCAACCCCCATAGCCCCCCCTGCGGGTGGTGGGCATATAGGAGGGTGGACTCATGTAAGTCTTTCTGGCTTTGCCCAGCCGGACCTCACGGGTGGAGGCCTGACCACCAGGAGCTCCCCCCAGGCCAGGCTCCCTATTCCTCCCTATTCCTGGCCAGGTTACATGGGCCTTCTTTTTCTTCATAGGAATCTTCTGAAAATAGCATCCACACAATTATTTAAAAGTCTAAGAACAAGAGGTCTCACCTAAAAGTTGTGTTCCAGTGCTGGAACCCCCTCGTCCCGTCTCCAAAGCATTTACACGCGAGCGAATGTTCTCCACAGTACTTCGCAGAGTCTCCACCTCGTCCTGAACTAACCGCAGTGAATTCAGGTCCAGCTCTATCTCCAGTACCTTCTCGGAATGTGAACTCATTACCTTCTGAATAGACAGAAATAGATAAATGTCACCTATCCTGGTCCATAAACTATGAAATTATTTCCTTCTGTTTATTCCATATATTTATGACATAAGATGCTCTGCTAAAAGAAATACTCCAGTGGACTGGGAAAAACTGGACAAGTTTTACAAAATATTACTGACCTGCATGCCAGACAGTTTCTGCTCCACCTGTCTGATCTTCTCCCGCATGTCCTCATGTAGGGATTCCATTTCCAGCAGCCGTGAATTCATACTTGGTAGGACTTTATATCGTTCCTGGAGCTCTCCTTTTATTTCCTCTACCTAATCAAGTGGGGATTAAGACAACAGGAGCAAACAAGTAACTATATGTATGATTTCACTCCAGACATAAATATATTCCTAAAAATTCTGACTATGAGACCTGCATGTTTCTATATATTATAATTTACATGGAACAACTCATTATAAATTAAGTATATAAAAAGTTAAAATTCATCAAGAGTCAATAAGACTGAATGAACTATGGCAGCACAATAAAAAGACAAGGTACAAGATATGGGTAAGGAACTAAGACTAATGGTACTATCATTTGGCACAACTGGTATTTATATTCAGTGTTAGGGTGACAGCACAGATCGTTCTATATTCAGAATCATGGTCTGCCCAGCTATAGAAGAACCTTCTGGTATGAATTCTAAAAGGAAACATTGGCTCTTGGTGTTTCATAGGTATTCTTACATCTTTCATTAAGGACAGGGCCCATAATTACCAGGCAAATGGAGAATTTAATGTGGTCCTTATTACACCTGGATGAGATACCTTTAACATATGCAATCAAAACCATTTTCACTCATGTCAGACTTCCCTGCTCTGGTACTACTGCAGAAAACACAACAGCTCAATCTTATTAATTATCTCTTTCAGGAGACAATAACGTTGATATTTTTATAACATATTTCTATACAAAATATGGTAAGAGGTTGTACACTTCATACAGTACAGTAAAAGGGGATTGAGTTTAAATTGTATATAGAGTAGTTGAAATGAACGATGAGCCAAAAGAGTTTCATCAACTTGGCCAGACAATTTTGTGACTTTCCAATTTTATTCTTGGATTAATCAAACACACTGCATTACAGGTGAAATGTTTCTTCTAGAAGGCTGGAATGATTACTTTTGCCTCAAGAGTTGCATTTCTGGTTGCCATCAGTAGGAGATGTTCTGATACAAAGCTGGAATCATGGTCTTTCATCTCCTGGTTGAAACCCTAAAAAAAGACCAAAAGTCGTAATTAGTCTTTTGTTAATCATACAATTAGAATAAACTATAATCAAGTGCCTACGATCCACAATAGGACAAGCGGTTACAGAAAATGGATGGATGGATATAATCAAGCATTAAGATATAGTTTTACATTATTATTGTTGTTGATATTATTGTTGTTGCTGTTGTTGATGATGATATAATAATAATAATAATAATAATAATAATAATAATAATAATGATAATAATAATAATAGTAATAATAAAACAGCAAAGTGAAAAAAATCTTGCCTTAAATGTGCATCCAAAGCGATTAAAGGCACAGGAAACCTGTGCCTTTGGACATTCATGTTGGTGGCTGGAGAGCTGGAGGGAATTCAACTGTAGTAAACTTTTCTTTTTAATTCAAGGTTATGTGTTAATTCAATACTTTTTAAATACACAGTTTTGACTGGTGGTAATAACATAATTCGTCAGTCCCAAAAGGAACAAATACAGACAATAAAAAGTAGATTAAACTCATGATTAACTGAGAGTACCTATTAATACTACTCCAGTGAGAACTGAAGTCTAGTGTCTCATATCAATATTGCCACCAAAAGGAGAGGTTAAATGATATTTTTGTTAAGTAGATTTAATATAATATTTGCTATGGTAATTTACCGCTTTCACAATTGTACAGTGTTTCATTTTGTAATACTCATAGGCAATTGTAACAATTCAATTAATATATTAAAATGCATACCTCACTCCGTAGTATAGAAGAAGCACAATTATTGGGGCAATGTACTGGAAATGCAGGACAAACAGTTTCTTTGTGTTTCTATAAAAAAGGCAGTATTGATTTGGTAACAGGTATAAAAGATTTAGCAAGGGTATTTACACTTTGTATCTCAACAGAGAGAAGTGAAGTGGGTAACTGTAAAGTTTGCAGTTGCATTTTTATTAATTTGTTCTTTGATTATTATTCAAAACTGTCTAGTGAAACATGGGATTTGGATTTTTAAAAATAATTTGGGATATTTGGAATATTACAGTATTAGAAATTTTTACTAATGGAACATCTTTCCTCTTAATACATACTTGGATACTAACACATTTGAGCTAGGACTATGTTGGAATTAGCTACCTCTATTTCTGTTAGAGCCATCTTGTGTTTGCAGAATTCACAGGTAGACTCTCTGTATTTGCACTTTCTGGCCAGGTGCTCAGGCATGTCCTTGCGCATCATTTGCTCTTTACATTTTCCCAAAGGACAGGGGACCTCAAAATATGGACATACATTCAAATGATCCTGAAAGAGAGAAAACATTTTTTGTAAATATTTGTTGGTTATTGCTAATGATGTAGTCAATCCCACCTAAACTGAGACCAAGTCATTACCAAGACCAGAGTACATGAAGACCAAGGCGAGACCAAGACCAAAGAAGGGTGAGACTAAGACAAGATCAAGACCAAGGCATGGCAAGAATGACACAAACCCAAGCCGCTTTTTTCCTAAAATTTCAATATAATTGTTTCTGTACAAATGTAACATTTTTCAAATAAGACACACCTTATTGGCTGCAGGACATTTTACACCAATCACAGCACTGTTAACCCTTTTAACCATTTTTCTATCCCTTTGTTTTTAGGTTTATTACATGGTAGGTACATGGGTTAGCCACATATGCTTTATGGTTTTGTTTTCAGGACATTCTGGGTTACTCAGATATGTCATAATTTGATGTGTTAATGCTAACACAGTCTTGATATTATCCTTATGAGGAAAAACTACTAGCACCTATTGAAATTTCTCAATTTTAGTAATATAAAAATTTGCAGGCATTACAAAAGTGTATAAATGCTGAGATTATAGTCTCTATGATATGGGAGTGCAGGGTTTTCACTGGGGACCATTCTATGGCTTAGCATTGTGAAGGAATACATGTTAGTGACAGGCAGAAATGAATATCTTTGATTTAACATCCATTTGGTAACTTGTTGAAGCTGTCTGACAGACAGCAATGCATGGTTTTATATTTTTTATTTATTACTTAACATCTAAAAGAAATTGAAATAGAAATGCATTATTTAACATATGATCCACTGAATAACACAGACAGAACAGACGGTTTTAGAGTCTAATGCTGAATGCTTATTGCTATCATTTTTTTCGCCTATATACACTATGATTGGTAAAGTGAAATTTGAGACAGAAACTTCTAGTCGGCATTTTAGCCTCAGACAGTAAACCAACGCTGTAGCACGTCATTGTGTTTACATGTAGGAAGTGTTCCGATTTCACATTCTATTTCAACTGTTTTGATGGAGCTCGACATTAAACATACATATACAAACTTTTGTGAATGAATATTGCGAAAATGTCAAGTAATTGTCTTCCTAATAAATGCTGTGTTCCATTGTTATTTCCAGTAGAACTCCAGCCCATTTTTGAGTCATTTTGTCTCCCTTTATTTATAGGCTTATAATAAACAAATTCTAAAATAAATATATATTTTTTCCCAGAAGGGTAGTGCGTGGATCATTGCAGAGGCGAATATGTGCTTTGTTTTCCATCTAATGTGAATAATATTGATGCTTTATGGATTTTTTAGGGTGCTTTTTCATGGAAAATGTTTAAAATATATGCCTCGTTGTGCACATGATTATTCTGGAATATTTTGGTGCACAATGTTGCAACCTGGATGACCAGATCGAATAAGTTCTCTCAATTGTAAAGATAAGTGATTCATGTGTATGTGTTATATCTATCCAAATTTCTATCCAAAAAGGGTCTGAATATCAACACATTTTGCATTTTTTGTTCTCTCAAAATTGCATTTCTGGTTGCCGTTAGTAACCATTCCGAGACAAGACCAAGACTGGGCAAAACCAGACTAAGACTGGTTTCGAGTACTACAGCACTAGTTAGAGCAGGAAGTATTGCCACCAGAAGCTCAAAATTGCAAATAAAAAAGCATGTTTTAAAAAATGCTCTTGATTTCTTTTCAGAAAACGGTTAAGCACTTGAGTGTCTCTTAATATTTGCTTAATTATTGAGCAACGCTGATAACATTTCAAAAGGTTCCATAAATAATGAATTAACTTGTACACATGGGTAGTCATGTAGGTGTTGCCCCAAAATGCAACTCTTGAGGCAAAAAGTCGTTTTTTGTCGATTTTTTGTCAACTATTTTTGTTGTTACCATTAAGTCAGTTTTTGAAAAATCAGCTTTTTGAATAATTATATGAATGCCAACATGTTGTGGGTAGTGCAAAACAAACTGCATATTAAAGAGAGGGTTAATGTCTGGAAAACTTATGCTTTTTTTTTCTTTAAATAGTTGTGCATATGAAGAGATATTAAAATACAGCAGCAGAAATAAGATACCATGCTAGATCAGGGTCAGCGCAATTGGGTGGTTATAAAATGCAAGCACTTTTGTTTCTTTCATGATTTCATTGTATAAAGTATAAGAAGTATTACAGTTTATTTATTTCTGCTTTCTTTCAGATTCAGTTTAGGGTCTTGAGCCAAACAATACATCCTCAGTTAATAAGAGAAGACACCTATTAACAGATGAGCTGCCTTCCAGCCAGTTCTGCAGAAATAAATCAAAAGAGGATGTGTTTTGTTGTGTTGATAGAAAAGCTAATATACTGATCTCTTGAAAACATGCCGATATCTCAGTTGTTGATGGGATGATAGGACGTACTTTTATGACAAACGCCACGACAGAATTTAGGTACAGGCATTTCTGCCAATGTGTCAATTTTTTTCCCTATAAAGCAATGAAAAAAATAGGACTTATCAGGCAGACAAATTAAGACCTATTCCTAATAATTAACCATTATGCTTGTTAAATTCAGAATGCTTTGAAAGATCAAACTTTTCTTTGAATGTTAAAAGTTCAGTGTCAGGTTCAACAACTGATATTTCACCAGCACTCTTGTAACCTTGTTCACTCATTTAAAGCAATTAATAAGATTTTGTGAAAATAAGTAGAGTTGTGTATCTCAACCTCTCAAACAATATAATACAGATTTAAATACATGGTCTTATAATACAATAGGAAAAAACATAGTTAAATACACTCACCTAAAGGATTATTAGGAACACCATACTAATACGGTGTTTGACCCCCTTTTGCCTTCAGAACTGCCTT
>JAODJW010000026.1:6731989-6747771 GCA_026777045.1 Hyperopisus bebe
TACCTGAGTGATTTTCAGACATTTCACATACCTATTTGCTTTAATATTAGGGGAAACATTATTTCCTGATAGACAGGAGAAACATAGGGAAACTGAACTGCCCGAAACACCGTAATACCAAGCCACTTGGAAGAAATGGGGCACACGCGAAACACTGAACAATGCCGCTTGAAAATCAAAAAACATAATTAAATAATTTGTCTGCTTTCAAAAGACTGAATTAACAGTACGCTAATTCTTACTGCTTTGATCGGCTTAGCCAAAGTAAGTGTACCTACATAAACGTGAATGATGGCAGCATTCATGCACTTTGGATATTACTGAATCTTATACTGTGATAGAAGCTGACATAACATGACATAACAAAAAAAAACGCATTTTCCAGCCTAAACTGTTAGTTTTAATTTTGGGCTGTTTTTTTTTTTAATTATAATTTAAGCTGCGCTTTGTTACAATGTCAATCAGGAGTGGTCATTGATGATGTCAATTGGCGCCGGTACCATTCTTTACGCCAGTGGAAAACCGACACCAAAGAAGTACCATACTTTTGGAACTTTATGGAAGTACCGAAAGTACCGAAAGTATGGTACCTGGTGCGGTGGAAAAACGCCCATAGTAGCCCAACAGTTACCTGCAATGTTTGCAATGCCATGTTTTAGAGAGGAGGTAACAGCAGAGCATCACTTAATATAGCAAATTTAATTAGGCACTTGGAAACACATAATAGGGAAGAATACTGCAAAAGTGCAAAGCTTCCTCAGACAATAAATGAACCAATGCCTACTGCATATGTATTTAAAATTTTATCAATGGACTGATCAGAACTTGGAATCGGCAGATATAAATATCAAATGGATCAGATCGGGGTACCCAAAAAGTGAATCAGAACATCCCTATTTAGTATATGCCTAATAGCCTCAGAAAACAATTGGACAAATGCCTTCTAGGATAAGCTATTTTAAAGGTGTCACTTCCCATTTCCATAGTGCCCATTGTTTATGTAGACTATGTTCAAAAGTGCTCTTTACAATGCCTTAACCAGTGGTAGAAAAAGTACTGTTTTCATACTTAAGTGAAAGTAGAGACACCACAGCAAAATGTTACTCAAGTGAAAGTCATCCAGTAAACTACAGTGGTGCTTATACTATTGGTATATCGATATGGATGATATTGTGTCATCCTATATCTCATTTTGAAAATATACAGAAATACCATGAAAATTCAATATACTGCCCAGCAGGCCTGCCATGTGTCTTGCCAGGGATAAGAAGATCTCTCACCCCCCTCCCCCATTTTGTCGGTTGAAAAAAATGACAAATAGTGACACACCTGCGGTTGATGGTGTTCTTCTTTATCTAGTCTTTTAGATAACTTATAAACCTCAAGTAATACCAGACATCAAGAGAAAATCAACAAAGCTGGTATACATGATCTACAATCATTACCCAGTTAACTGGCTAATTCATACCACATCTTGATATAGCATGAGCAGTTTAAAGCTTATAAAATTTTGGATGCATACAAATATGTTCTAGCTTAAGTACAAGGGGCCTCTGTATAGTAATTTCCCATGAAAGATCGCTTCCTAATCATACTGAAAGTAAGGGGAAAAAAGAATTATTTACGGTAAGTTCATGTGATTCACAAGAACAGTATTTAAAAATAAAATTAATTTTTTAACTCTTGGTTCTTAACCAATGTTGTCAAAAGTATAAAAAATATCAATTCTATCATGTGTAAAACGGTTTCAACACTCATTTTTCATTGTATCGATTCTGTAGCCTGCACTTCCAGTCCACTCTAACCACTGAGGGTTGTGACCTGCGTATTTTCTATGGATTAAAACATGTTTAGAAGTCGGTAAAATATTTCCACATCAAAACAACTGTCTGCAACTATTTTTACCAGTGGATAGTGTTCAGCTCCATACAATCTTGTGAGGTCGTATTTAACATTGATAACTCAAAGACAAACTTTTAGAGTCATGCAGTTGTTACAATTGTTTGTGCTTTGCGACACGATAGAGAAGACTTGTAAAACTAATGTATATCTGTTCTATTATGCATTTAATAGTAATATACAGTAACATCTAATTATTAATAGTGTTTATTTACTGCTCATGAATATCTCAAAAGCGATTTCAGTGTAATTACAATGGCTATACTGCACTTATGCTTTGACTGAAAATGCAATGTTTTTTTTTAGATATAGTGATGTGAGTTTAAATTTTTTAACCATGTTTTTACATAAAAAAAAAAATAGCAATTAAAATAAATTTTTATTCAGCGATATCGTACTGAAGTTTGAAATTTTGGTATCCGGACAACAATATATAATCCTGAAGTGGCACTGCTTCAGTTTAGGGTCAATCCGTTTAAAAATTTGGCGCCCATATAACGCCTCATCAAATTTTGAAAATGATCCATAAAAAGGTAACAATTACTGTGATGTTATACAGCCATGGAGTATACAGGAAACATTACATTGTTACAAGAACGAGAAAATATGAACATATTATTCCTATCCTTCCCTGGTTTCATACTAGGTACAGGACTGCCTTCAATTGTTATTGAACAGTTTGCCAGTTTATAAGTTTTTAAATCTTGACTGAAGTCAACTTTAGCTTACCCATGCCTTAAACCACAATATACTGTAAATATAGCTGCTGGTGCTGCTGTACATGCCCTCTCAGCTTGCTATTTTTACCATCAAAGTATCTGAATCAGTTTTGTCCAATGTCTTTTTTAATTTTCCCCACATATCTAGATGGTGCCTGGGGTGTATTTATTCTCACTGCTCCACCATTGCATCTTGAATGCAACCTACTGTCTGCACAGAAAACTGGCTCACTATGGACTCTGACCAAAGTTTATACCACACAATAATAAATGGGTTACAGCTGTGTGACACTGAACAAAAATTCATATATAGGTATACGAGATCTCACAGAGGGTGGTCAAATCGAAATGTAAATGCATTCTACAAGTAGCAAACTCCAACCATTCAGTACAGACACGTTCTTTATTCCAAACAAATCTATATAATAGTCAAAACAAATTGTGCTTATGTGTCGCATGGGCCCAATAATGCATTTAAGACAGGGCTATTCAAATAACGGACCTCAAGGGCCATGCACTGTTGGTTATCCAGCCTTCATTACCTGTGAACCAGATGTGAAGCATCTATGGACAATTGGAATCAGTCATTATTAAACTAACTGCTAGGGAGCTGATAACAAGGCCTGGATTTGGAATTGAGGGCTAGATTTGAAAAGCCCTGATCTAAGACGTAACAACATTTCACTCCACTAAGTCCTCAGTTTATGACATTGCTGTTCAAAGAGAACATGAATTCATGTTCATCTGTGTTCTACGGACTTGATGTGACATGTACAAGAATTTCCCTCTGGGATCAGCCCAGTTTCTCAAAAGCTTCTTAATGCTACATTGTTCATAAGTTTTATGTTAAAAGATCTGTTCAGGGCCCCCCTGATCTGTTTAAGGACAAAAAATGTGATCTAAATTTAAAAGCTATTTGGAAAATTGCTCTACAAACAAGCATGCAACCATTAGGCACTTTCACACTGCAGGATCTTTTTTCAGGAAAAGAACCTTTGGCCTTGTTCACACCGCAGGAACGCACCCCGATTGCAGTTCCTCGGAGGCTGTTGCAGAATGTCTTTTTAGTCCCTACTGTAGACAAGATACTTTTCATTTGAACACAAAGTACTGGGGAGGGGTTTACAGCATTAAATTTAAGAATGGTTGACCACAAGCACTGGTGCTTGTCATATTTTTGACAATCCTGCAACACACTCCAAAAAAGTTGGGACAGAGGAAAAATAAGACTGAAAAGGTATGCAACAATTTCTAAATTTTTTTATGTTTAACAAATAGAATTGTTTGTGAAAACAAACTGCAATTTCTCTGAAAATCATTTCTTTGTCCTTTTGCCTGTTAAATAAAGGTTCAAGTGAAATACCAAATTACAGATTTAGTTGTTATTGCCGTTTTAGAAAGTGTGCCAACTTTTCTGGAAATGGGGTTTGTAAACTTACCTTGCCCTTCTCCTCCATCAAATTCGCTGTGACACTCTACCTAAATGTTTTTAGCTGTGAATTCTAGGATTTGCTGTAGCTTCACAACCAAAGTTCTAGCACTGTTTCAACAAGGAAGGAATAGTACAGGTCCCTATTAATCTTTTCTCAAACTATTTTAATGCACAATAAAAGTATATTTTAACAGAAGGGTATTGTTTCATCCTATGTCCTGTTTGAAGATACATATACTGTCAAAATAATATACTCTGTCGAAATGCGATGTTCCACCTAGCACTAAAAAATATGACAAATTTCCTTTGCATTACAAAATGCTAGCATGGCCAGGGGGTAGGGCATCCAATCAACAACAAACTAAAAAAGGGGTTCCCCTCCTTAACAAAGTTTTTGTATCCTCTCCTCGCAAATGTGTTGTGAATGGTACTATATAAAAAGTAATTTAAGAAATACTGCCCTAAAAAATATAAAGAATCAAATTCACAGTCTGCTCAACTAAGCAACAAACATGGCTTCTTGGCACTGAAGCATGACACCTTTGATCTCTACAGGCTCAATGCAGAACTGGCCTGCATGTTTTACATTTAAAACTACTCAAATTTGAAGTTAAGAAAAGTTAAACATTTCTCTATTACGTGTGACATATCAGAGTGCAGTTCATAACAAAACTGTATGCAAACTATGTAAAGACAGGTAAGTCATAAAACCAAAAGTAATTAATGCTTCTTTCTTCTAGTTTGAGCCATGAGCACTGTCCCGAGACAGTTTACATTTCTTTTGAGTTGTTTTTTAATAGAGGGTTTTAATGTATTGGTTCAAGTTTTTGAAAATTATTAAAATGAAATTTAATATTAAAATGTTACATAACGTAAAAGACATGTAAAAAGAAACATTTAAATGAAGGTGAAAGAAATAAAGGAATAAAAAGGAACTGTTGTTAATAAGTATTAATTTAACCATACAAAAGGACTAATTAAATGATGAAGTAAAAAGTACTGCTTTGAGTCATTCCATATCTGATGAATATAGAGAGTGAGAGTGTCCAATTTCTAACCTTTGGATCATAAACAGAAAGTCACTTCATAGATTTTCTTGTGCTTAACCCTTGGAATGTTTAGCATATACTGGTAAGCACTTGAAGATCATAAAACTCAATGTGAAACATTGAGTATGTATGAAAATACTACGTCTGAAGAATTTTTACAATATCATTTTTACAGTTACAGTTTTACTCACCTTAGCTCTTTGGAAATGCAGGTCTCACAAAAACGGTGTCCACACTCGGTTTGTCTTGGGTTACACAGTACTAAGTGACATGCCTCACAGCAATACTTTGGCTCTGGAGGGAAAACAAAGTGATCCCTGAAACCTCCCTGCAGAGGCTGAAATCCAGGCTCAGTCCAGGGTCTCTGGACAATGGAAGGAGCACGGGGTTGGGGAGGGATCTGTAGCTCTGGCACATCCACATTCCGGCCTGCTGACATGACCTGAAACACACAGCGGAGGGAAGTGCTACAATGTACATACAAACAACCTATGACAGAATGAGGTGGTATGCTTATTTATTTCAACATTTTCATAACAAGTCACACAGAAAAGATGTTTGCTCCACACCCTAGTTTTCCCCCCAGCCATTCACCATCCATACACAGTGCTTCAGAACTTTAGCAATATCTAACATTGATATATGTGACAGAAATGTATAAAGCAGGTTAACAATGGTTATACCTTTAAATATGCTTATGTTTAAAAGTCAGTGGACGTGGTTCTCCCAAATAGTTTATACACCACCCTCCACAATTATTGCCACCCCTTGTAAAGATTTGTAAAAAGGGATAGAAAAATCCACCTTTTGGTGAAGCAGCTTCATCTCACACTGAAAATCTTAGAAAAATCCAATAGATTTACAATACATTTATTGAAAGAAAAACAAATCCTTCATCAAGGAATAATTATCTTTAACCAAAACACATGTGCCACGATTATTGGCACCCCTGGAAATTATAGTGAACACAACGTAACTGAAGCATATTTCCCTTGTAAACTGTACATTTTTCAGTTCATTGGAGTGAATAGGAACCTTCAAACTGTAATCCATGAATTCCTGGTTAACAGTATTATGAATATGAGGTGACACAGAGCCCAAATTCCCTTAGTCATCCATCAACATGGCAAAGAAAAGAGAACATACAAACCAAATGAGGGAGAAGTGTGTTGACTTTCATAAGTCAATTAGCATCCCAGCATTTAATATTTTGTACAACCTCCCATTGCCAGTATAACAGCACTGAGTCTTCTCCTATAACATTTTATAAGGTTGGAGAATACCAAGCAGGGCATCCGAGGCCATTCCTCTTTGCAGAATTTCTCCAGATCATCCAGGGTCCAAAACCATCTCTTCTGGACTCTCCTCTTCAGCTCAGCCCACAGGTTTTCGGTGGGGTTCAGGTCAGGGAACTACCCATTTTTGTGTTGATTTGGACATTTGCTTAGGATCACTGTCCGGCTGGAAGATCCAGTGATGGCCCAGTTTTTGTTTCCTGGCAGAGGCAGCCAAATTTTGATTTAAAATGTTCCGGTATTTCATGCCATGTACCCTAGTCCATAATGCCATGTACCCTAACGAGGTCTCCAGGGCCTTTGGAGGAAAAACAGCCACACAACATCACAGAACCTCCACCATATTTTGCATTTGGGATAAATAGGGCTGTGCGATATGGTATAATTTGAACCATAGATGGTATATATTGTGGTATATGATTTGATCTGGAAATTTTAATATAACTGTTTTTGAAAGGGTAACATATGTCCATAGCAAAGGCATTGCAGCAGGAAGTTGTATAATAAACTGCTACCACATTTCAAAGTAGTCATGAACGCAGAATATTTATTGTGCAAATCTGCAATTATAGAAAAAATATGAAAACATTTCAACTTCACCGGTTTTATCTTATATTAAAAACACAGGTTGGTTGTGTAAACTGTATAGGTAAGCAGAAAACAAGACACAGAACTAGACTAGTGTCATAACTCCATCTATATTAGTATGACCATCTCTCCCATAAAGGTCCTGCTAGGCTGAGTCCTGCGCGGGTTCGGGTACCCGACGGGTGACCTGCAAGTTTTGATGAAACGGGTGGAAAATATTCTACTGTGTCAGATACGAGTTCAGGTCGGGTCGGACGCAGGAGAGCGAAATTGCGGTTTTCAAAACATCATGTGCCAACAAAAAATACTCTAGGGCTATATTTTAGTGACAAAATCCCTGCATTCAAGATGATAAAACATAAAATCCATATCAGTTTATGCCTGCACGCACATTCCCGGAAATCTCTCCCACTTTCATTTTCAAAAAACACATGCGATCTCCTCCAGTAGTTCGAAATGGATGCTGAAGTAGTCAGCTGAGGCCATCAACTGTGGATGGTATCCTTTTTTTACACAGTAATATAAAGCACCACAGCAAACGCTAGTCTTCACCTTCGCGTAGCAATTCCAATTGGGTAATCAGGAAAACGGACAGTGCACGTAGGTAGCCTATGAAACCCAATACTGTGCAGGGTAGCCTAATGTACATGTTGTATAATATTAGTTTTATTAACACATTTAATTGTAAGCTGGGAAGGCTATGTGTGGGCATGGCAATATCAAACATTATTTGAGTTTGGAGTTAGGCTACTATCATTTATTTTGCTTATCATTAGGCTGTTATTAAGCATCATTTACATTTGGCTATGCCTTTTCAACTGATGTTGCACATGTCACTGGTCGTTTGTTGTGGCAATAAACTTTTGTCTTTAATTTTTAGTCTGATTTTCATTCGGGTGCGGGTTGGGTGTCGGTTTTTATTTATAGCAGATCGGATGCGGAATTTTATTTTATTTCTGTCAGATAATGGTTCGGATACGGGTTTAAGTATGACGGGTACGGGCGGGTGCGGTTTGTCAAAATCAGACCCATGCAGGACTCTGCTGCTGGGTGCAGCAATAATCATATAAACAATTTTCATATAAATCATATAGATAATAAATTATTTATTATTTGACGTGACTTCATTACGTCATTTTTGTGGGCGAGGAGCGGAAATTTCTGAGGTAGGGCGGTATAATCAAAATCTCTCCCTTTGGCCAAATTTATATCGTATACCGTGTACACCATTTATACTGCCCAGTACTACAGATAAAGGTTAGTTTCATTATAGCCATTATTCTTTTTACGCCAAACCCACCTTATGTTTATTGCCAAAAAGCTCCATTTTTGTTTCATCAGACCACTGAATTTGATTACAGTCAAAGTTGTAGTACTGTTTCGCAAACTCCAGGTGCTTACGTTTCTGATTAACTGACAGAAAAAAGTTTTTGTGGCATACCTTCCAAATAATCTGTTAGCATGAAGGGGGCGTCTGATAGTTTCTTCAGAGACGTGGTAACCCCAAGATTTTACTTAGTCTTGTAATTCACCAGAAGTCATCCTTGGGGATCTTTAGCCTCTCTTATGATCCTCCTCACTGTATGTGTGGGGAAAATAAAGTTGGGTCCACTTGCAGGCGAGTTTGTATCAGTTCCAGTTGTTGTCCACTTTTTTATTATTGCCCTAACAGTAAAAATGGGCATAAAAACAGTAGAAAGGCGAGTAGCTATTTTTTTAATACCCATTCCCTGACTTATGAAGGTCAACACACTTCTCCCTCATTTGGTTTGTATGTTCTCTTATCTTCGCCATTTTGATGGATGACTAAGGGAATTTGGGCTCTGTGTCACCTCATGTTTGTATCCCTGTTAACCAGGAATTCATGGATTACAGCTTGATGGTTCCTATTCACTCCACTGAACTGAAAAATGTACAATTTACAGGGAAACATGCCTCAGTTACATTTCCAGGGGTGCCAATAATCGTGGCACATGTGTTTTGGTTAAAGATAATTATTTCTTGATGAAGGATTTTTTTTTTCTTGGAATAAATTTATGTTAATGAAAGGTTGGATTTTTCTCAGTTTTCAGTGTGACATGAAGCTGCTTCACCAAAAGATGGATTTTTTCTAACCTTTTTTACAAATCTTTACAAGGGGTGCCAATAATTGTGGAGGGCGCTGCATGTGTTGCACTAATTTCTCAATGTCATGGAAATTGTTCTTACAATGCTTTCACAGTGGCATCCTGAAATATTTTCTTTAAAATTTTCAAACTGACTGGGAAATACCAGTGGTTTCTGAATATGTATATAGCTGGCCTTATAATTTTGGTACAGCAAGGAATTTATTTCGAAACTCTTTATTACTAAAACAGCAAACTATTCAGAATGGTTATAAAGAAAACAAACGGCAATGTGCCTGTTGACGTGTCTCAATAACTATACCCAAGAGACGCTCATTTTCACTGACTTTCCTGGCAGAAGTGCTTCAAAAACCACGGGACTAACTTGCAGGTGCTGCTTCTGCTTTGCTTCAGTTCTACACACATTTGTCCCAAACCAATTGGGATTTTAGTTGTGTTTCTAGCATCATATCTGAGTTCAGCACATCAAAGGCAACAGTCTTGGTCTTATAATAATAATAATAATACTTTATTGATCTCTGTGGCGAAATTCTCTTTATGACTCTCCCAACTTGCTCTCTGTAGATGAGAGCAAACTGGCTGTGAAGGGCAGCCACCTGTTGTGGCGCCGAGGGAGTAGGGGGTTAAGGCCTTGCTCAAGAACAGGCACAGAGGCTTAGCCCACTAAGCTACACACTGCCTCCCTTCTTCTTCATTATTATTATCATTATCATTATTATATTATATTATATTTTGGTTACCCAGTGAATTACTCTGACACCATGGATCATTATTATATTATTATTAATAATAATAATAATAATAATAATAATAATAATAAAAAAATAATAATCCATGGTGTTAGAGTAATTCACTGGGTAACCAAAATATTCCCTAAATAATGATTTAAGTGACATGGGTCTCCAGCCCTTGCTCTAACCAACTCATGGCCACAATTACCATAATGTTTTGTGTTAAACATCTACTTGAGGATATAAGTTTCTCTAGTGTCAAAATACAGGTTTATTTGTTTTACTGTATGTACTAAACATACAAAATGTTGTAACAGAATGGCACACAGCAAATACAAGTATTGTTACTGCCCTAAGAGAAGCTGTTTTACATATCAGTTTGGCAGAATACTGACCTCTTTGATGATGCAAGATTAAAGTGTTTCTATTCTTTTGATGTTTTAGTCTTATAACGACCCTCTACAGACGACCCCACTGCCTGCACCATATTTAGCTTGCTAATAATTGTACTTAATAACAACAAACTGCAAAAATGCATTCACAACATTTTTACCACCAATTATTATGGATATTATCAATTAGTTGTTGTAGTCCTACTCGCAACCAATTGTAATATATTATTAACTCTAATTATTTTTATTCTTTGAATATATGGAGAAGTTCACAAATGTATCTTGTTTGAATAACTAGTAAATATATAATAATGGCAGAAACAATTTAAAAAACCAACTGCAGTTTGTATACAAAGCCAGGAAAGGTTGTTGTCATGACAATGTAGATGTACATATAGCTGGTATATAATGATATATGGATATATCATCCTTTTGTTAAATACTTCCTGCTTTTGAGTCGCTAAATTGTGACACAAAAACGGTCAGCCAGTTTTCCCCAAGGAAAGGTCATTGTCTTTAAATACCGAATAAACACAGAGCTGAACTGTTCTACATGGTGGTATTGAAGGGACTTTTCCTTCTGTGCATCATCTTTGTTCCAGCCTCCTCCCCAGCTGTTGTCAACCAAAATCAAAACTAAAATACTGAAACTAAAATACATCTCAAAACTATCAACCAGTTCATGTCTGCCACTTAGTGGGTAAGAATTAAAGTTTGGTGTCCAATACAGTAAATTTGAAAACTGTCAATGGGAGAATTCTGAAGTTTGTTTGAAGAGCAAATATGTGGAATTTTCCCATTAAATACCCAAAGACAAACAACCAAAAAAAAGTATTAGAGAAACTGAACACTATATGCCTTATAAAAAAACGCTTGGACAGAGAGAAAGAATATCTGAGTTATTATTATGTAAGGATTTTATCATTTAAAGTACATTGTGCTGTAAAGTAAAACGTATACAATTAAATCATGTGCCCACCCATCATGGGCTGCTGACTGCTGCAGAAATCAAGATTAGAGCATTTGCATTCAAAAAAGCTTTATACCCTACAATTAAGATGTTAGACCAAATAATCTGATCCACAAATGTTCTGATGAAAAACTGAGTTAATGGTTGTTTCCATAAATGCTTCTAGAGCTCATCTTTTCTGCAACATTGAATTCAATAGCAAAATGGATTTCCAACAACTATCAAAATATTTGGCTTTACCCTGCACAATTACTTTATTAATGCGTTTCGAATCTAAGTATAAATATATTTTCTTACAAAATATTATTAGTAAATTCAGTATTGACAACGGAAAGCTAAAATTCGTTTTAAAACATCATGAAACCACTAAAAGATCAACTGTTTACGGGAAACAATTAAAGAACTAAACTGAAAAAGTATGTCCAGATTGCACTTCAAATAACGTGTGTGCTAACATACAACATAAGTAAATTTAAACACCAACTGAATAGATTACGAAACTATCAATATTGTAATTATTCTTATTTTAATATAACAAATGTAACATTACTGATATTGTTAAATACAAAATAAGCAGATACGTTGGCGTAGTACTTACATGAATCAAACATAAACGTCGTGAAATATATCCCCGCCAGTCCTTCAATAATTTTTTAAGCAAAAAAAAAAGAGCTTTAGATACTCAATCCAAGAAACTGTAGCGCGACAAAATTAGGCTTACAGGCCATGGATTATAAATTATAGGTCGTTATCAATTTTGCGGTGGAACAAAGTAAGATATCTGTAGAAATATTTTATAAAAGAAAGTGGAACACATGTTGCCTTCAGAATGAACAGTACATACATGTCTCTGCTGCTGATGTCAGGTCTAAACCGATGGAAAGCCCCTTTGGTCTTACTTCCTTCGGAAATCCCCGTCTAAGAAAAAAATGCAGCATGTCATAAGCCCGCCCAGCGCCTCCGTGCTGCATTTAGAAAGACGGCGGCGTTTGTTGTGCGACGTAGTGACAACTATCCTCATTTCAAATTAACTACAGTGACGCTTACGTAACGTATTCCAGATAGTTGCTTCAATATACTGGGGAAGTAAAAGTGATGTATTACAATTCCATAATTAATAATATATGCATGATATAGCAGACTGCTAATATGACAGTGAAAACTAGAACTAATACGACGACGTCCGCAGAAAATTCACGTACGTTGTTCGACAACTCGTGTTTAGTTTCTTTGTCTATTTTAATGTATGCAGTTAGTACATAGTGATTTCGTAAAATTTATACAATTTGAAATACTAGCAACAATAAGAATATCGCTTATACTCACGTACAACATACTTTCTTAGTAGCTGCTATGTTTTAAAAACCTTTCCTTTACATTTAAACGGCTACGTAATTCGCACTCCAGCTCAGTAGGTGGAGGTATACATGTTACAAGTGTTCCCAATCGACCACGAAACGAGTAAAAGAGGAAGCAGAAGCTTAAACCCGGACGTGTATTTGAGTGCTATTGTACGGAATAGCTGATTTCTCTTTGACAATGTAAATGAGTCGTTGATAATTTGACAAATGATGGACTGCTGCACAAGGTGAATTATACGGAATTGTGAGACGTGATTAGGAAGTAGATTCTTTCCCTCTATTGAACAGCAAGATAATTGTAATGTGAATTTTAAATACATTTTTTGATTGAAGCTTATTAATTTAATAGTATTGTGGTTACTACCGTATTAATCTTGGCAGGTATGTGTTTGCACTATGTTGTCCACTGTCCTTGTATGCGTGTTATTGTGCATCTGCCAGTCCACTAGAGGGAACCATAAGAACTGCATCAAGCATGTGAAGCTGTTTGGCAATGGAACTTTGTGTAGAGTGACACGACTTCCCAGAAATCTGGGTCAATTAATCTTTATTTTGTATCGAGTGATAAAATACACAAATTATATGCCACATATAACAATAATGTGATTCAATGGAATTGCATCCTACACAGAGGGAATCATTGATGGTATTGTGACACATAACAGACACATTTCTCCCTTTGACCATGGACTCAGGTCCCAGCCTGCAGCTTTGTTTATTTTAATACCTCTAGTTTATTTCTGACACTAACAACAAAACATCTGCATGACCAATGAATAATGCATGAATAATTCAGAATCAATGACATGTTCTAATAGATACCTATAATTTTAAATTCACAACTTCATCAGATTATTGTGAAATACTATTAAATCCACCTGTCCATCTTCCATAACTGCTTATGCAGTAATCAGTCCCTCCAGGATTTTGTGACTCATAGATGAACAGGGTTGCGTCATAGTCATTTGGAATTCCCAGCAGGTCATATGATCCTTTACAGAAGTGTTGCTGGACACAGCTCTACAGCTTTTAGAAACAGCTTGGCACTCACATTTGTAGATTTGTAAGGTTGAGTCAAAAGCATTATTCAGTAGAGCTTTGGATTTCTTGGATTTGAGGTTCTGCTCAGTCCTAGCTAGGCTTTGTTTCCCACTGTTGTCTTTTTGATTATGGTAAGCATCACTGCATCTCTGGCTTTTCTATCATCACTTTGTCCTAATTCCTTTCTCCTGGTTCATTCCTCCAGTTTTATTCCTGGCTCCACACATAACCTTGTTTTTGGAAGTTGCCCTAGACCAGGGGTCACCAACCTTTTTGAAACTGAGAGCTACTTCATGGTTACTGAGCCATACTGAGGGCTACCAGTTTGAAATGCCCTCCTAAACTTATCTAAACTTCATGTATAATAAACATGATTTAAATGCTTTTTTTTTTTAGATATTGTCATTTTCAAATCCATATAAATGCAAACGTCGTAACCCCTGCCCTAGACCTTGAGGCTCAACTTATGAAAGATTTTGGGGTATCCCAGTCTAGCATAATAGGTAAAACAGCAGGTCTTTAGATATATACCTCACTACACAAATAAGAAAAGAGTCATATTTCCTTCTTTATTTTAACTGCAAGTACCCAAATACAGACGGTGGCACGCTTGCATGCAGCAGCCCAGCACTTTTCAAGTTTTGCCTGCTATTTAATTTTTATGGTGTTTTTCCTGTATGTTTTCTATGTGTATTAGTAGCCGCATACGTACAATACAACAGAACTGAGCTACTAATGGTTGTGGACAACATTCCCTGCACTCTGGATTATAATAAGTGGGAATTTATTCCTCTGGAGATCGGGTACTTCCCCCTGCTGAGATGGTGCAGACAACAAAGACATAGAAAGTAGAAAAAGGTTGCAAACTAAGGTAAAAGCTAACCCCTATAAACTGGCCATCCTTAGTCTTTTTCTTGCTTATTCCTGATCGCTTAACAAAATGGACAAGCTGCAACAACAGTAAACCTCTCACAGTTTAAATTACTGTGCAATGATAATTACAGAAATATGGCTGTATCAGAACATCCCGGACACCGCTAATGAGCTAGTGGGCCATGCCATCTTCAGAACATATAGGACTTGTTACGAGCTCCAGTCTAGGGTTGGAGCCGTACAGAAAGGAAAGGGAAAGGGTAAGGGGAGGATGAGACAAACAGGGAATGGAAAAAGGGAACACAAGTAAACAAAGGGGTATTTTTTTGTATTTTCTAAAATTTTTTATTCACGCCACACGGACACTTCACAAATCACCTTGTGCAACAAGACTTCGGGAGTGACCGAGGCCAAAACAACAAACAAAATACGTCCCGACCCTACCGAACACGTCCCGATTCTAGTCTAAACCTAAGTGCAACAAAACAAAGTGGAAACAAAACAACAATCCTAGAACCTGACTCCATAACCAAACGAACAATAAACCAACACACTTCGCATAAACAAAAAATGGCAGTCACTCCTTACGCACCGATTCACACACATGCAACAAATACACAATCCAAAATTACAGTGTCCGAGGGGACAAGCAAAAGAGGAATCAGTAACCAGGCGGGAGATTAAAGCCAGACATGCAAACAAACCAGGCAAAAGTACAGATAGGGGCAAGGGGAAAATCAGAAAATAAATAAACCGTGATACATAATAGTCTAAACCAATAAATCAAACCAACAATAATCAAAGTAATGAGCAGAGCTGCAGGGGTGGTGAGCAGCGGCCTTTTCTCCTCAGGGACCGGAAGTCAGGAGCCGTGCGGAGGACGGAAAAAGGCATGGATGGAAGATGGCGCGCAGGACAGAGCTGAAGAAGTAGCTGGACTAAGGCAGAGCCGGGCCACACACAGACCCAACACAGGATTCCCTTACGGCACGTGACACCCCCTCACACAAGTGTGAACCCAGCAGGTGTTCACAATTACAATCATGAGCAGTTCAACCTTGAGCACCAATTCACAAAAGAACAGAAAACTTTGAATAACCAAAGACGACCAGGTATCAAGTCCTCGAGAGGGCATCTGCCACAAGGTTACTGGTCCCCTTTTTATGTTTAATCTCCACATTGAATGATTGAACAATTAGAGCTGAGCGCATGAGGCGCTGGTTAGTGTTGCACATACACTCACCTAAAGGATTATTAGGAACACCATACTAATACGGTGTTTGACCCCCTTTCGCCTTCAGAACTG
>JAODJW010000026.1:6790616-6807099 GCA_026777045.1 Hyperopisus bebe
GGGGGGGGTTGCCGTTGTGTCCTCTGACAGCATCAAATGCCAGCAAATCCAATGACAAATCAGTTCACACCTACACTTGCACATACAAGAATGTTTAGGCGATCAATATCATTATTATTACTTTTTACATTATTATTATTATTATTGATATTGTTGTTATAATTTTTGTTGTTTGATGTCCTTAATGTAATGAGTGTTACAGTAGGTTTCTTATGGTTGATTGTATTCTGTATTCCCCTACACATAATTTTGTCCATCCCACCTACATTATTATTATTATTATTATTATTATTATTATTGTTTCTGTATACCTTTGTTTTTTTTTCCTCTCTCCCTCTCCCCATGGTGATTAATGTCTGTTATTGTTACAATTGTTGTTTCTGTATCCCCTTTTGTTTGTTTGTTTTTTTTTTTTCCTTCACGGTACTAGGACGGGTGAGTTCGGAGCGGGCACACTCTTTACTCTTGAATTCAATGTAAAATAAAGTTGTCCTCCAAAGAGGGGGGGTGGTGGTGAGCAATAAAAAAGAAGAAGAAAAAAAAAAGGATATTGCTTGTATATTGTTTATATAATATGTATAATATATAACATTTATATATGTTTGTATATTGAGTTCCTTGTATTAGAGCCATTTTTAATTTTGGTATTGTAATATTTGTATTATTTCTTATTGGTATTTTAACTTATTTTCTTACTGTCCGAGAGCAACTGTAACCACGTAATTTCCTCAGTGATCAATAAGGTATTCTGAATCTGAATCTTGTTGTTGATTCTGGTGTTAATAATGACATATCGCCCTTCAGTGTCCGTGATTGTTGTGTTATGGGTTTATGTAATTCTTTTTCAAAATTGATACACCTCATTTCTTATAATACTAAGTTGATAAGTATATTCTGCTACATTGTTTTCAAGTTTTTGAGTTGATTCCTTTAGGTGTGTTTCCTGTAAGAAGCATATGCCTGCTTGTAATTGGATCAGGTAATTTATAATTTTTATTCATTTTGCCTGTGAACTAACACCATGTTCCAGGTTACAAATTTTTGTGGATTCATTCATATATTGCCAAGATTAAGTAGTACTGATGATGATGATAACACAGGTCTACAAAAAAAAAAATTAAAAAAATTCAGGTGCCAACGTTTTTTGAATGAATTTAGGGTATTTTGAGGGTGTTGAATTCAAAAATCACATTACTTTTGCTGAATTGAATAAGATGCTTTTCTTCCTATGTTTTCTTCAGCACAAAAATGTTGCATGGTGATGACGAAAGCATGCTCGGGCTCAGAACATTAAGTGGATTGTGAGCACAGACTAGCAAGGGAGATGGGAAGGGAGGTAATTGTGCTCGGGCATGGTACGAGGCAACAGGGCCAAGAGAGAGTACGCCCTTAGTGTGGTACTGCTGTACTTACACAGTGATGCTTTTGGTGAGGATGCACTTCACAAGACCTCTGTAGGCCTGGGAGAAAAAAAATTAGTCTAATTTTAGCCTTTTAGTCTCAGTAGGGCAGGGGTGGGGAACTTGATCCATGGAAGGTTGGTGTGGGTGCAGGTTTTTGGGATGGCCTCAATCAGCCAATAACAGTGGGTCCCCAGGACAGGAGTTGAGAACCACTGCTTTATTATTGGCTCATTGAGAGGTCATCTCATAAACCTACCCCCACACCGGCCCTCCATAGAACAGGTTCCCCACCCCTGCAGTAGGGAATGAGGGCAGGGTGGTTAATTAGGTGGCACCCTAATTAACTATTCTATTGCTTGATTACAGGAGGCCATGCAAGCTGGGATTTCTGTCTTGGTAGTTTAAGTAGCTTAGTAGTTCTGTCTTAATCTAACAACCAGTAATATAACAAAGCACTATAGCAAAATCCTACAGTATACATGACTTATTTGACTTCCACTGCTGGCCCTTGGAGGTTGGGCTGCCCCTTTGAGTTTGGTTCCTTCCAAAGTTTCTTTCTACTAGGGAGTTTTTCCTTGCTACTGTCATCTCTGGCTTCCTCACTGGGGCCTTTGGGCAGGGATAATGTAAATCTCTTTGAGACAATGTAATGCTGTGAAAATGCATTATTCTGTACAAATAAAATTGAATTGAATGTAGGGCCATCTAAATGTGAGTATAAGGGTATGTGATGGGTGGAATCACTGCATCCACTATACAGATGGGTTCATGGTATTTTCTGAGAGGAGTCAGTGCCCAGCCTCTTCTGTAGCAATCTGTTACAATGATGCAATCATGCTTCATAAATTAAATCGCCTAGGACAGTTCACCTTAGAGAATATGTGATAACACTGCAAACACCTTGCATCTGCTTGTGTGTTTCAAATCTTTGTTACTGAAAGGCTGATCATCAGCAGAGTTTCTGAGAAGTAGGGAGGATGGATCGGATGATAAATTCACTGTAATCTAATTTTAAACCACCTGTTTCACTGAACAAAAATTTCTCACTAATGCACCACCTTTCCAAAAGCTGAATATTGACACCCTCTTGAAAAGCTGGAAGGCCCACAATTTGCCCTTATCTGGGGTCCTTGGGGAGGGCACTCACTCCACTAAACACATTCTTCAGTTGCTTTTAATCCATTATTTAATTAAAAATAAAAACACTGTTTAAGATACAGAGTGCAGATCTCAATCACAGACGCTCCTCTACTTACAAACTTTCAACTTACGAACTTTAAGACATATGAACGAAGAGGACTAAGTCCAAATTATGTTCATTGGGCTCCCATTTCCTGTCCACAACATAATTTTTTTTTTCTGCGCGCCAATTCCGGGTAGTACGACTTCTGGCCACTACTCTCGCCACGCAGCAGCGCAGCTTGCGTACTTCCAGCATCATAGTTCTTTGTACTTGCGTATACCCTTAAAATGATGTCGAATAACAAACATTTCAAGTTACGAACTATGGGAGGTATTTTCTGCAAAAAATAAAATGAAAATGATAAAAATAAAATACAATCTCCACTTTGCCATTTACTTACCAAAGTCTGCACAAAAATCCTGCAAAAATGAAATAGCACCATTTGCATTTTAATTTTCCACTCATGTACGAGTCAGATGTGAAAAATTAAAAAATAAAATTAAAAACCCTTTTTGTCTTTTCATTTTCCAATTTGACTTTTCATTTCCTGGTTTGGCTTTTCATTTTCAAGTTCACTACATGTAAAATATATGTTAATCAGAGCAGGGTGGTGGGCGGAGCTACTGATCACTGCTGCGATTCTCAGTGTTTGCAGATTCCTTTCTCCTTGTGTTTCTTGGCCATGGTCGCCCGTGTCGCCCAAACTAATGGCAAAGTCACACACGGCTTAAGTTAGCTACTTATCTGCAGCTTCCGAAATAAGACACTACGAATAAGAAGGTAAATGGCCTGCTGGTTGAGTTTCCTGGTCAACTAGTTTCATACAATTTTTGCACAACATATGTGAGTCCGCAGTCACCAAAAGGTTGGAAAGCCCCATAATTAGTGCATAAGGGCACTGTAGCAGAATTTTTTATACATTTTTTTTTATTTTTATATTCCCTCCACGACCCCCCCCCCCTCTGTGGAGGACTGCTTTATTTCTATTTTCTTATTTACTTTATTTTGTTTTATTTTATTTTTTATTTATTTACTTCCTCAAGAGAAGGAGAGGGAGAGAGAGTAGAAAAAAAAAAAAAAAACAATCTGCTTCCATGTCTACTGAAGAGAGAAAAGCAACAACCAACACACACACTCAGCATTACAACACATGCCCAGAAGCAACACCCGATCAAGACAGTGTGTGTCCGTGAGCACCTGTGCGCACACCTGTGTGTGTCAGCGCGATGGTGTTAATAAGGCTTCTCCATGTAAATGTCTAGTAGTGTGTGTGGGTAGCCACAGCCCCGCCCCCCCAGGACATGAAGCCGACATGGGGGAGACCCGGGCCCCAGACATCCAGAGGCCCCCAGGGCACGCGAACCCCAGGAGGACCACCACAGGGACAACTGCAGCCCCCACCCAGAAGGGGGCAGAGGAGCGCACCAGAGGGGGGCCAACCGGCAGCCACATCGCAGGAGCCCCAGGGGGCCGTGGCGGCAAGCCCGCAGGCTCCGCCGGCAGCCGGCCACACCAGGGCAGACCGGACCCTGGGCCCAGAGATCCAGGGGCCCCCCCACCCCCAGCAGGGGCCCGACAGAGCCGGGAGGGCCAGGCCCCACTAGGCAGCCGCCGAGAGTGAGCCAGCACACACCAGAGCATCCAGACCCGGACATAGAGAACCACCAACGCATCGGCAGCCGGGGGCCCCATCCACCGGCAGGGAGTGTGGCGGGAGGGAATAGAGCCTGAGTTGGTATTCCAGGTGGAGTCTAAGACCCAACCTGACACATGCGCATAGACAAACAGGCGCACACATACACAAGCAAACGATCCCACCCTCATGCACACATAAACAAATATTCACCCATTCGCCCAACATGGAGACACATAGAAATGAACGCCGCACACACACTCACACTCCCCATATATACTCTATACTCCGAGATCTAGGCACCACTACCCCCAGAGGGGCAATCCGCCACCAGACCCCGGAGATGGACCCCTTTTTTCCTCTGGCGTGGGGACCAGAAGACCACCCCGGACCCCGCAGCAGCCGAGAAGCCCACCAGCCCATACCCTGACCGGACAGCCCCCAGCTCCAGATGGCGAACAGAGAACAGGGGTGTGAAAAGACCCCATGCCTCCCTCCGCCCGCTCATATGTGGTGTTGGTGCATGTTGTTCTAAAGTGCTTTAAAACAGGGGAAGGGCATGCGCTAACCACCCTCTGCCAATCAACAGCTGGTGTCAGCTCGGCCCCTCCCCAGAACTCTCAATGCCTATGTGCGACTTAAAATTGAGAAGTGGGCACTGGCACCAGAGGTAAGGCTGAGTAAACAGACCGCCCTCCGGACGCCATTCCGTGTGCCCACCCCCAAGGCCCTAAATGTATGTGTCATGAGAGAATAAGCAATGAGAGTGTCTAAATTGTGATGTATGATTGAGATACAGGTGGTCAGGAGGGGACAATTTTTTTTTTTATACATATGGTTTTCGGACCAGTCTGCAGCAGAAACTTTTCTCATTAATGCAATAACACAAAAAGTATGACATCTTTTGCAAACTTTGCAGACATTGTATGGCTGAAATTGACCAAAAAGTGAAGTACCTTACATATTTAAATTACACTTTAGGTCAGGAGTCACTGTATCCAGTGGACATTGCCCAATACCTTTCCTACATCCGTACCATATCTGTCATATTGCTGCATCTGTTGAATTTATTATTTCTTCAGCAGCCACTGTATCTGTCAAATTGTGTGGGTACCCCTAGCTCCCTTATGTCAATGTATGTGTATCCTGACACAGTCAGTATTCCATCAGGTCTTTTGCTGAATGCATGGTAAATGTGTTTGTTTCATTTCTACAATGGACTCACAAAGCCAAAGGTTCCTGGGCCCCAACTAAGTGGACGACAGAACTTCTAGCCCTGAATCTAGCAGGTGATGTCAATGCTATTCAGCCAATCAGAACTGAGGACAGCAGACCTCAGGATCCTTTTCACTCTGATTGCCACGTGTTATAAGGTTCACGCATCCGACTCACCACAGTGCTGCCTTGGTGACTCATTTTTATTTATTACCCTTCAGTAGCATTTCGGTATTAGAGCCAGCTTAGCTTCAACATAGTTGGCTCTAATGGCACTTTTCCTCTGCCAAGCCATACCCTAGCTTAACTGTGAACTGGCAATTTTCCCTTGTAAAGTATGTCAGCAATACCCGAGCTAACATGGCCCTACTTACAACAATAAATTTATTTTTGTATAGCACATTATCACAACATTACATCGTCTCAAAGCACTTTACAGCATCCCCAGCCAAAGCCCTCAGTGAGTAAGCCATAGGCGACAGTGGCAAAGAAAAACTCCCAAGAAGGAAGAAACCTTGGGAGGGACCAGACTCAAAAGGGGAGCCCATCCTCCAGGGGCCGGCAGGGAGAGTCAAATTGGCAAATTGAGATGGCTAAGTGCCATGTCATACTGTCCAAACAATAAAATTTGAGATACAAACAGGGAGCAGGGGAGAGTTGACAAGCTGGTGCCAATGCTCCCTCCAATCACCAGGCAACCAGAAGGCAGGCAGCCGGTAGCTCTTTCTACCCTAGGTACTAACAAATATCCCGCGCCTTGAGAACGAAGCAAGTGCGGAGGGTTTTATGAGGTCAGCAGATCACTAAGGTATTTAGTGCATGGCCATTCAGTGCTTTATAGGTTAATAGCAGTATTTTATAGTCAATCCAAGACTTTGGTAACCAATGAAGGGAGGATAAGACTGGTGTAATGAGATCAAATTTTTAAGTGTTTGTGAGAACTCTGGCTGCTGCATTCTTCTGCTTCTGGCTGCTTCTTTTTTCTTCTTTCTTACTTTTTTCTGTGTTTAACATTAGGAAATTTTTTGCCATCCAGCACTGGATACCTAATAGACAGTCTTCTAACCGAGATAGGAATGATGTATCATCAGGGTTAAATATATACAACTGTGTATCATCTGCATAACAATAAAACCCAACACCATGATTTCTAATAATGTTACCAAGAGGTAGCATGTATAGAGTAAACAGTAGTGGGCCCAGTACTGATCCCTGTGGGGACACCATATTTGACTTTAGTGGCCTTGGATGATTCATTGGTCACATGGGCATAGCTTGCAATCAGTTAAATATGAGTGGAACCAAGATTATGGCACACACTACGGTGGAATAGACTTCCATGATTAAAAACACGGGGAACAGAAAGTCTCAATAAAATTAACCCTAGGTGATGACTCTAAGCGATTAGCAGGCGGTCGGTCATGCCGGTTTGCCTGCCGCCTGGACTTGGCTCTAGTCAGTCAGCGATTAGCCTAGAGACTGTGAGCTATGCTTTACACAAGAGGTTGGCACCAGCCCGCGAGGGGTGAATACCGTCCCTCTTCAAAAGCCCAGGCCTACCCCAAAACATCCGCCAGTTGTCTATACAACCCACACCATTTATCGGGCACCATTCCGACAGCCAGCGATGTAGCAACGATAATCTGCTGTACATTTCATCGCCACGTCTAGCAGGGATGGATCCAGAGCACATTACCAATTGCCTCAATCGGACATCATTAGTGCTGATGTGGATAATAATCTTACAGTATTTATGTTTACTTTTAGCCAGCAATTTGCCGAGATGTTGGTCGCTCTGGCACCAGGGAGACTAACTATGGTCGCTGGAGTCGCTACGCTCACATTTCTTAGAATAGAGTCGCCCATTACTAGAGCACTTTCAACAGGTGTCTCAGTGGGAGTTTCACTGAGTGGGGAGAACCTTTTGGAAACGCAAATGGGTGAATGGTGCCGGTGAGAGTTAGGGTTGGATTTACGGCTATGCTGCTGGGTCGTCACCCACTCGCCTTACTGCGAAGGATCTGGTGCCGGAGCAGGGGGAGACTGAATAGCTATGGCGGACATATCCAGAGCTGCTAACACTGAATCAATAAAACTCTCATTCTCCTGAATGTCCCATAACGTCCGAATGTGTCCCTCTAAAACTATAATCTTCTCCATCAGCTTAGCGACTGACTGACACTTCTCACATGTAAACGTACCACTAATGACTGGAGAAGAATAACTAAACATATTGCACTCAGAACACAGAACAGGAGACATGGCGTTGTACTTACGTGAAACGAGAAGACTGCTGGAAGCTGGAAGCACCTTTTTGATTGAATGGAGATCGTGGGTCGGGGTTTGGAAATTATCGGAAGACTATTAAGCTTGTGAAGATTTTTTCCAATGACTTACTTGTAGGGCTGAAAATGTGACCAAACAGCTGGTTGCATCACTACCATCTGATTGGTTAAACTGCACCAAAAAAAGTCATAATCTATATATTATTCATTAGTATCGCACATCCCAATGTATTGATGCATTTCTAGTAACTTGGAACTTGAAAATTTCCAACCTCCTACTTAAACAGTTGTATGGATTTGTAATGCACATTTATGCAAGTAACCACTAATTCGCTAGCATTTAATGCCAACATGGCAATTCTCAAAGATGTGCTAGAAAATTAGGAAATTTGCACATAGTAAATCATGATATTTACTGTTCAAACAGTGTATAAGTGTCCCTTTGGTTTTAAGTTTCTGTCGACAACGCCTTTACCAAGCTGACCCTTCTGCAGTGGAAAACCGAACCGAGCTGAAACCGCTCTGGAACGTGTCCCTTTGCAGTATGCTTTGGGTAGAATTCAGTTCCTTTATGCCAGTGAAAAAGCGCCATATGGAGATGCTACTGAGGGGCCTGATTATCTGTATCAGGGTTTAAATTGGGGTTGCAGGGTAGTATTATTTCCACATGGTGGTATATCTCCAGGAGCAGGGTTGGGCAGCTCTGTTTTAGGTGCTCCGGTTTAAAAAATTCTCTTTAAATAAAGGGATTAGTTGTCATTGTTGACACACCACCAAACAGGACAATGAGATGTGTCTTCTGCATTAAACCCATTCATAACATCATGACATAGCAGGGGACAGCTAATTCACCAAACAGGGAGCAGTACCTTACTCGCGGTACCTCAGTGATTCATTGCCGGTCAGGGATTCAAACCAATAATCTTTTGATTACAAGTGTGCTTCCAAAACCATTAGGCCACTACTGCCCTATTGTAGAGATGTTCTAATGGTTGGTACTGTTGGCACTGGAGTCATAAATCACAGAACAAAAGGGGTATTGATGACTTTTATTCTAGTGGTATGCACACATTTTAAAATACAGTGAAATGAATTTCAAGTCATGCGTATCACATGACTGAGTTTGTGGAAAACATTACATTTAAATATTCTCTATGAAAAAATAAGGTAGGACATCAGATAGAGGCGCTCCCCAGGTTACAATGGTCCATGTTACGATATTTCTTCTTTACAATGGGTAAACGTTTTTCGCTTTCAGTACATTTAACAAATTACGAGATATTCAACATTTTATTATAAAACAGACGTTTAATGATTTTGCCCAACTGTAGGCTGATTTAAGTGTTCTAAGAATGTTTTAAGGTAGGCTAGGCTAGGATGTTTGTTAGAATAGGTACAGGTAATAGTATTAAAATGCATTTTCACCTTACAATGGGTTTATCGGAACGTAACCCCATCGTAACCAGGGGAGAGGCTGTATACATTAAATATATTTAGCCCCATAAAAATCAGATATTGTCCTGTACTGCATCTGCACCTGCAGGCATGCTGTGTTCAGATCACAATCATTTGTATAATTTAAACAGTAGCAAGGGTTAAACCTTTTCTCCCCCACTCTACACAAAACTTGTCCTTTATTTGAAATGAGGTAAAGCAAGTTCCTAAGTGCAATGCTTATTTGTGCTACGCATACAAAGAAAGCAAAAACAACAAAGCAATTATCCACCAACACAAGGTTCACAGCATAATAAAATGATCGTGTTTATTTAGATGATAGTTGCAAGAATATTGAAGTTGTTGACTTTAATGTGATATGACTTTAATGTTGTGGGAAAAAATTCTAGCACAAAAAAAGAAAAATCAATTTCACATTCTAAATGATCTAAGTAATTATTTTCCCATGTGTTGCTTGTCCAGCAGTATTTTATGTTCATTAACGTTATCAGCATCATCAATTTTATGTTGCAAGGGACAGTGCATTAGCACTGACTTTCTTTTCAGTATATCAAAAATAGTATGCTGTAGCAAGGGTCACTCAACTCACTTTGGAAATGTAACCAGATTGCACATATTACAGCCCATTTTACGATACATACCCTGCAGATACTGAATATTGTTGAACGCAAAATTTTAAGAAAGGACAAGTTACTGTAAACAGATTTTTAACTCCGTGTACGTGTATGTCCCCACCAATAACAGGAAAAAGGAAAGGAGAACATGATGTTTCCTTTGCAAGCTTTAAATGTATTTTATTCTTAGCATCATATTTATTCAACAAGTACAATAATGACATTCATTGAAACATATGGCACCCAGACTAAAACACAAGTTCATGCACACAAAAATTGGCTCCTTACATATTACAGGTGCACTTTTAAAAAGAGGGAAAAGGGTATAGAGAGGGATAAGTAAGATTTTCTGCAAGATCAAAGGCACTGATTTATGTTGTATTTCCTACTTTCAAAATGTCAGAGATGCATTATATTCTTGGGAATGTTGATTTAGTGCAAAGTGTAGCATACCAGTATATGTATATCACAGTAAAAAGACTACAGTATTCAGTATTACCACTATACATCTGTCATAATTGAAGTCTTGTCCAATAATAAAAGATCCACATTATTTCTCAATTTAAGTAAGACATTGTAATAGTCAATGAACAGAGTGCAATGTCTTCTGAGGTAGAAGCACTCCAGAACATCTTGACTATACTACACTATCAAGAACATAAGCCTTTCAGCCAACTAGTACAAGTATAATCAAAATTATGAAAGCCTTCCAAAAGTCTCATGAACTGATGATGGCGGTTCTGGAAGCAATATATTTCAGACTGTTATATGTTGTGTATTATCTAAAATTTCAAGCAACTAGTGTGGCAGGGGGCTTGTTTTTATTAAAATCAATTTATCAACAATAGCCATGCAGCTATCAGCCTGTGTGCAATCTGTTTACTTAAATATGTGTTAAGCGACCCTTTCCATTCCACACACTTATCCATTCAAAGATATATATGAAGGGAATGTTTCTGAGCTCCTCCAAACGTCAAAGGTCACAAATCATAAAGGTAAGAATCTAATTCTTTAGCTGGACAGCTCATTGTTAGGAGAGTTAATCAAATAGACTCCAAAAGAGGTATTATAGTTACAGTGCAAAAAAGATGAGAAATTCAAGCTTAATACAAAATAGCACCAAACAAACAAAAAAGCATGCAGGTAACTGAGGTATTCAAGTGAAAAAGTCAACTGCTACTTAAATAAATAAAACATAGTGAGCTATGATAAAAAAAAAAGCTGTTGAAAAGTTAAATTAAAACTGAGGCTAGTTTTATATGAAATTCAATAAAAAAACGTCATAAATGCAAACCCTATAACAACCTTGTAGCACTGCAACAGCTCTAACTTTGGTACAAAAAGGATGAGTAAAATCAGAGAGCATTCTGTATCATAAATGTGTAGAGATGCTATTTTTTTTTCCATCATCAAAATTTGCAGCATACTTCCCAAGCAGAGGATGTATATATTATCGTACTATCAAAACTAAATATAGTAAATGGATAGTTTAATGGTCTTAAAATGCAATCATTCTCTGTATCAAAAGACATTTACTGAAACAGATGTAAATTTCTTTGAGCTATAATATTGTTACAATTTATCCAGTTGTCACAAAATACATAAACATGCATCCTTGAATACTACAGATTTTTGTATACACTAAATGGGAATGTTGAACTCTCATCTGTTTCATGTTTGAAATTAAGTAGGGCCTTTCACATAAAAAGTACTGTACTTTAATGTTTCACACATTACATACAAATACATAACACAATGGAAAATGTTCAATGTCACTGAATGAATAAAATTAATCAAGCAACAAATATCAAATAAAAACAGCATTCCATTGCTCCATGACCAGAGTCATTATAAAATGCTGTTAAACTGGCACTAGTGCACAGACTGAGGAATTCTATTAACCAACATTTGCTTCTTTAACTACTAACATAAAGCAGGGCTAAATGCAAAAGACAGCTAGAACTGACAAAAAAAAGTCCTCATTTTTTATTCTTTATAAAGCACTCTCGTGATTAAAGAATGTAGGAGGGAGGGACAGATTGTTTGCGCAAAAATTAAAATCAAAATAACCCTTATTTACAAATTTTTAACAATAGCTTTCTAACAATTCTCATCTTCTCCTCAAATTATCAAAAGTGATATTACATTTCTTCCTGGTGTGATGCAGGCTATTTTTGAAAATAACTGTAAAGTATTTAGCTCAATTATTTGAAACCTGAGGTTGATTTGCTTTGAGGCTGCGCAAAGCTCTTCGTGCAGCAGCTGACTTTGCAATCCTGTAGCTGCGGCCAACGCCTTTGAATTTGCCCTTGCCCACCACCTCCACAGTCACCCTCACTTTGCCATCGTACGTTCTCTCCGCTGGGCTGCAAGGATTCAGCAATAGGAATAATAATAAACTAAAATAACCAGAATGATCCCAATGATGATACAGGACTTGATATTAAGACTGTTAGAACTGTACACTACAGAATAAAAGGTTCATTTGAAGAGTAAGCAACTATTAAAATTTAAGTTATACATTTTTCATACCAAAAATAAATCTGAGTTAAATTAAGAATTATTCATACATACATCTACATATGCTCACTACATATTTCAGCTATTATTAATCAGATGCACCTACGTTGATATCAGATAAGTTACCTTTGTACATAATCCAGAAATGTGACTTGTTGAAGTTACAGTCCCCATTATAAAAGTATACAGCCAACATCTTTTAATTACTTTTCCTAAAAGTTTATTTCCCGTAGTTCCTATTTTTTTGCATGCACTTTTTGTCATAAATTACTAAAAGGTTAAAGTCTGATACAATATTTCGTATTTCAAAAATAAGCGCTTTAATCACTAAAGGATGGGGTGTAACAGTACAAAGGTTTGGTACACAGTTCAGTGCAATTTTGATACAGCAGAAAAAATCTGTTTTGAAATTATTTATTAAAATTGCAAACACAAAGTAGGAACTGATGTAAGCCAAAAGGCAATGTGTCAATGTGCTTTAATAAAACTTAAGTCACTTACTTGCACATTGTAAAAATAATCATCATAAACTAAATCTCATCTAAATCCTCTGTTTACTACAGAGTATGGTTGCATCTCTGTAGCTATTATTTTGAACAAAAAATTTCCTGGCAAAAGCTAGCCAACTAGTGACTAATTACCTTACACCAGTTGTACAGTGAATGAATATGTTAGATGAGTTAGCACACTGGATACATTTGTTTCTCTCCAGCGCTGGTGTAATTTACTGGGAAACCAAAATGTTCTCAAACCACCGATTGTGACTATGATTATGATAAGCCTTAGCTACAACCAACTCACAGCCAGCATTAGCATGTTTTTCCCTTTTGAACATCTACTCTGGAATTTAAGTTCTTCCCATGTCAATAAATGCATTGATTCATATCATTGTGCCTGCTGAACCGAAAATAATGTAATGGTACGCAATAAATACATGTACCATTACAGCCCTACAAAAGGTTTATAGACTTGAAATCCACTATACCTGAAGTACCATCTTATAAAAAGAAAAGCTAGGCAAAATGCCAGAAGTCACAAGTATACCTCAGCATGGAAGAATAAAGCCCAATTCTGAGCAAGGTACCAACCTGAACTTTGCCGTCTCTGGCTCCATTTCAAGCAATTCACGAACAGGAGAACGTGGCACATTAGCAGAAAATTTCTCTGCAGGAAAATAGAACTATAGCTATTTAAAACACAAACATACAAAACATTTTCAGGAGGTAAAACAACATTTAGGCCAGGCGTATTTGACCCTTTTCATATCATACCTATCAGAGGCCTCATCATTGGATAGTACACTTTCCAAACAGTCTCCAATGACATTTTGCTATCCATGTATATTGCACCAGCAAGTGATTCAAAAATATCTCCCATTGCTTTGGGTACTTCTATATCTTCTTCTTTCTCCTCATCTTCCTCCGATCTACGGAGCTGTAAGTAGAATATGCATTTTACCAAGAAGTTTTAAAACTAGGCCTGGCACACAACTGCACTAGCAATTACTGTTAAAAGGAATCACCGAATCCTTGTAAAAATAAGAAGATAAAATGTGAAAATTAGTTTCATATAATGTGTTGCTTTTATAAAAAGATCTTAAGCTAAGGTTGCTCCGTAGGATTATTTTTAATATAGCAACTGATTAAAATAGTTTATATACAGAACACAACATATATGAAAGGGGGAGAGAGAGAGAAACAGAACAAGAAAGCTGGATGAAACATAGATGATGCATTCTACAGCAAGAGTCGACACTTCCTATAAATAGCAATGGTGTATTTTTAAAGTTGCAGAGAATACTACTTCAAAGAGGGAAAAAAAAAAAACTCAAACCATCAATGCTATAAATGCAAGTAAATTTTAATTTACCAAAAAATGTATGAAACACTGCTAGATAAAGTCTGACTATTTGTCCTATGGTTTAACAATGACAAATCTCACTTACGACCAAGAGTACAGGAACAGGTGAAAAGCACATACCTCAGAATCCATTCCTTGCATTTCATTCTTTTCCAGCTGAAACTGTACAAAATCATCAATAACATGGAATAGTTCAGGTGACACAGCTTTGAAGTATTTGTGGTAGTCGTACTTGACAGCAAGAGAAGCAAATATAGTGTTGTTGACAAGCGCAGATCGCAGGTCTGTCAGCACCCCTGGGGAGTGCTGCCGGGGATCTTCGTAAAGGTGCTTTGTAATGAGGTAGTCTAAGATTGCATCACCAAGAAACTCCAACCGCTGGTAACAATCTGCCAGGGAGGGGAAGAGGACAGCACAAGTACATGAAAGAACTGTAAAGATTTCATTTTCTGTGGGGGAAAAAAATCTATTTATATCACAATAAATTAATAAGATTTACATGATACCTGTGATGGTATTATAATGGTATGAGGCATGAGTAAAAGCCTGCAGAAGGTAGGCTTTATTTTGAAAGGTATAGCTGATTTTTTTCTCGAAATTCTCAAATCCAGATATAAGGTGTTTAAGCGTGTCTTCAGCATCTGGGTGGTCGAACATACACCGAGGTGGTATCGTGAGCCAGCCGTACTGCATGTCATTTAAATAATCATCTTCCCCAGCTGCCAGAAGGGCACAGTCATTGGAACTTCTCCTCTCCACTGGTAAGACCTTCAGACCAAGGGAACAGAGGAACATCTGGGCTGCCCTCTCCCCACAGCTTGTAAGGTAGCATCCCAACAAAGCCTCCACACAGTCAGCAATGCTCTTATCAGCGATACACTGCTCGGTGTGCAGATCGTACGAGATTGCCTGTTTGCCTGTCTCTCCTCCACAGTTCTCCTCAGAAGGGTTCCAAAATCCCACCACAAAGTCATCCTCCTCACCCACTTTGCTGGGATCGAGATAACACATGGCATCCCAGGAGCTGTAGTCAAATTCATCAGCATCAGACAAGAAGTGTGTGCTGGGAAAAGGAGGCTTTTTGGGGACCTTCCACTCAAAGCTGGGCTCAGCTGGGGGAGAGCCGCTCAGTGAGATCTTTCTGCCAAAGGCACCAGAGCCCATGAGCATGTTGTCTATAAACTTGATGTGCTCCTGATAGTACTCTAGATCATCTTCCATGTGAACCTCATCCTTTGCCTCTTTCCATATTAGATCTTCATTTTTTTCAACATCACCAACCTCTTCATACTCATCATAATAATCTTCTTTTCCATTGGCTAATAGATCCTCCTTTATCTGTAGAAAAGATGGGGAATATATTGTATATCATATAGTCTATATTACTACACAAGTAAGGAATAACCCTTAAAGCAATAAGATTGTACTTTGAAAAAGAATTCAACAAAAAATGAAGACCATTCCAGAGAAGTGAACTTCTAAAAAAGTAGAGAGATTAAATCTCCCTGTCGTGAAAGCAGTATACTGCTATTTATCTGTATTACATTCTTTATTAGCACTCCTTTACTAAATAGGGGTGTGAAAAAATTTCTTTGATAAATTATTTTTAAATATTTCTGATTCAATATCAAGCCATAAAAACCTTTTAGGCTAATCTGTATTTTTTCCAGTGTTCTAGGTTCATTTCTGCAGTGGTTAAGCATAGTTCTACCAGACCGTATTGCAATGCAGATTTAGGTGTCTCATTACAATGCCACTTAAATGCCAGACCTGTTGAGTGAAATATTCACCCTTGGGTGCACATGCAACAGAAGCATCACTGCAACTCACGTGCCATCGGTAGTCAACTTTATATGCTCTGATGTCAGCATTAGTTAGTAGTTGCCTTAAAAACAGTTTAAAAAAAAAAAAAACCCAAAGCTAAATGGTCTGAAATGTAGCTGTATTTCATTGAAAAGGACCCCTGTACTGGGATGTTATGTAAATTTGTTAAATATGAATATTTAGTTACTGTATATATTTAACCCTTGTATATATGTTGAGTTGCTAGCAACCCAGGTGTCAGGTTCCAGCTGTCCTTGGGTTATAAGATTCAGCGTGGACGCTGCCATGTACTTTTCATCTGTAACAATTTACAACCAAATTTATGACAGGATAGTTTAAAATAATTTATGATTATTTGCCAAAAAATTGCTAGGTCATTAGTGACCTGAAAATGGTAAAGTGTCAGGGTTTTAACGTGTGCTGTTTAAGTGCTGTGTTTATGAACAGGGCTAGATTAGCACCCCCCCCCCCCCCCCCCCCCCCCCCCTTCT
>JAODJW010000026.1:6813884-6833882 GCA_026777045.1 Hyperopisus bebe
TATACACACACACACACACACACACACACACACACACACACACATATATACATATATAAACATATAAACATCCTACATGTGGCTACTTTACATTGTCAATGCAGGGTAATTAGTTGGTGGGACTGGCCCAGCCTCTAAAGCACGAATATGTGCAAATGTTTCTCTGATGCATGGAATTTATAACCAGTATATTTTGTATTGTGATTTATTCATATTTTTCTAGCTTTATCAGCTACTAAGCATAAAATGAGCAGTGGCGACTGCTCTAAGACTACAAAGGAAGTTAGGTCTCCTCTAAAATGTCACGAAATATTTCAAATATGTACTGTTGTATTTATATTGCCATTAAAAAAAAGAGTGTGCTAAAACGTATTCAACTTCATTGCTAGTTCATTTAGAATCAGCAATAATTTATTCCAGGCTGTCTAACATGATTTTTTTCCTGTCATACATCACATTCCTGTGAAAGTATGATCCAATAGAACCCCCTAAAGTGCAGCTTCACTGGACTTCAATGGCACTTCTGTTTTCATGTAAAGCAAAACTAGATATTTATTGTACAAATGCTTCAAAACAATTTCCTGGGAAGCTCAGCATCTCTGGGAGTAAATGGGACATTGGGCTGGGTAGGACGCTTGGACCGCAGAATTATTGGTACCAAATAAAGAGATGAATCCTAAAAATATCACTGTATACCCCAGCTAAACATTTCTAGTCAGAAGTACACACAAGTAGCAAGTAATCAAACCATTTCGGAATGCATTCATCAATTACAGTGCAAATCAGCAAATCGAACTGGAGTTTGGATAGGAAAAAAACACTATGGGGAACAGAATTGGAACCGAATTCAAAATTTCAGGTTGATGTAAATTACAATTCCAGTTCCATTTCTTGATTTGGATTGAAACTGACAAATGCATTTCAGAATGGCCCCAACCCTGGCACAAACAATATAGTATTATACTACTAAAAGCATTAATTAGGTACAAACCAAGACTTGGTTACATATTGATCTCATGTTAATTCATCCATGAATCATGATGCATGTTTTATCTCAAACACATCTGTTACTACATCTGTTAATTCTGAAAACCTTTGCGAACTACTGAAGGAACAAGTCATAAGATCAGTATCACTTGTTATTCATATTTGTTCATCACTAATGAGTCATGATGCATCTTTTATCTCAAGCAGTTACTATATTTGTTACTATATCTGGTAATTCTGTATACGTTTGTGAACTACTGAAGAGACCACTGAAGGTAAAGGTAATGAATAAGTGAAATACTGATCTCATGTTTGTTCAATGAATTGTGACATCTTTTATCTCAAGGAACAACTACATTTGTTTGTGATTTGTTAACTGTTACTACAGAAGTACAAATTAAGTGCATTTTGTGCAGCATCAAGTAATGTTAATGTACATATTTGTTGCTCCACTATCTTCTGCTGTGATGTCTTTAAGTAACTTAGGCCAAACTTGCTGGCTTGCCTCTCATTTGGCTTAAAACCAAAAAAATTGCAAAGCGACTCAAGTAGTCTCTTCAAGGCCATGTTGGCCACCTTTTTTCATTGAGCGTGACGCATGTTTGACGGTCATCATTTCAAAGCTAAAGTGATATTGTTGGTCAGGGTAGGTGAGACTTGCGTCTCACTTTAAAATTATGAGTCTGAACTATACATGCTCTAGTTTAAGATGAATTCAAGTAGAAATGCTTTCAATTCTAAAACAAGACCAAATAAGTGAAAATGTGGTCGAGAACAGACTTGAGTACTACAACACTAGTGCCACCTATCAGATCTCATCACCTTTGCTTTCTAAACTGTAACCTCTCATTGTAACAACAAATTCCAATCATGCACTGGAGGTATCCATAAGCCATTCACACCTTTTATGGCGCTGATGGGGATGTATCTGGATCGCGTTTCACCATTGCGTTGTTCATCAAATTACCATGCGAGTGCGATTTGAATACACGGTAATGTATGGAGTTAATTTTGTGCCAAAAGTATTCATCAAAATTTTGAAAACCACAAGTGAACTTGCCTTTATTCATCTGAGCACACCCACTCTATGACACTTCAGAACATTGCAACATGGCGGGAAGCTCCAGAGCCAGTTTTACAGCATTAAATTGCATCTTTGTAGTTCTATAATAGTGTATTTTTATTAGGAATCGGTGTATGCAACACATATTTCACATTCATAAAATGTCACCAACCCATCCAGTTCAATAACTTTCGCTCTTCCACCAACACGCTGACCAGGGAAGTTTCTAGCTATTGAAAAGATGAGGGGCTAAGTCAAGTTTACCTGGGACACCGCTGTTAAGTGAGCTTCATATTCAATATTTAGTTTTCTGGCTGTATTAACATTTAGCGGAAGTTGGGGTGTTTTTAATGACAGAATCCTGATGTCCAGTACACAGAGAAAGATGCACACCGATTATTTTTGCGCTTCAAACCATTTAGTGATTTGTGCAAAATCGTGTTAATAGCTAATAGGTCCTGTCAGCTATAATGACATGTGGTTTAGCATTTTGGGCTCATGGCGACAGTTGCACACTCCTTTCTTTCCCAGATTGCTTTACGTACGATTTTTAATTAATTTTTGAATGTTCAAAGGTATCCATATAATGAGCAATGGGACAATACATGAATGGGTTAATAACTTTAAAACTAGGCAAGACAGGCACACATCTAGTGGTGTGCTTTGATCAGTAGACTACACATCTTTAAATTCTCATCCTTGCATTAGAATATAGATCAGTTAATATTTTGATGGTCTCATGTGGTAATGCTGCATCATGTTTTAAATTTATTACACACTGAATATTGAACTGAAGCTTGACATAAAAAAATTATATCGCAAATCAAATCGCAATCGTAGTGTCTGTCAGAAAAATCACGATTAGATATTTTCCCCAAATCGTTCAGCCCTAACACAAGATACACAAAAAAGCTTGCAAGTTAAACTTTGCACAAATTTGAAGTAGTTTGCGTTCGAATGAAAATTACCTAGTCTGGAGTAAGTACTAAAATAAGGGTTCCAGAACTGCCTCAGAGGAACTACAAATTCAATTTTAATAAACTATTACTGTGGGTATATTATTCAGAATGTTAAAGCAATTGTCTACTTTATATGTAGTTCAACCTAGATTTATCCAACTTCTTGGTACTGACAATTTTAGTTTCCAGTGATTTAAGTCAACCAGGATATTCATAATTACTACATCTGTATACGCTTTTGTCATGTCCTAAAGCAAGCTTTTATAAGCTTTCGTGGTTGATGTCGCTCTAGGTCAAAACTTACTACGCGTATCAAATATACACCATTAGAAAAAATAAGTAAGTAGTGTTGGAACACAGGTATGACAAGACACAGAGCAGACCTGAAGTAATTTTTCAGATTACTTACCTTCTTGCTCCTCATATAAGAAAGGCGTCCTTCATGGGCATCTGGGTACGTACAAAAAAGGTAGGTGGTGATAGCATGCTTTAGAAAGGAATCACCAAGCATCTCTAGCCTCTCCAAGTTGAAGCCATCACTGGCATTAGAAAGGGTCAATGCCTGCAGAATGAGACCAGGGTTCGGACCCAGAGTTTTCGGGGTGGCACCACCGATAGTGAGAATGCTGATGTTGGAAACAACTGAAGGAAGTGACACTGTGGAGCTGGCTGTTAACTTGCCCACCTGGCAAGAGTCTGAGGTAGGTAGCATAACACGTCCATCAGGATTTGAGTTACACCCTGCCATACATTCAATACTGGGACTGGGCTGGTCCGCAGTGCTCCGAGAGTGCTGCACAGGAAATGAGGTAGTGGTTGGTACATATGTTTTGCGCTCAGGTGAGCCAAGCATTGAACACTGGCATTGATCAAGTCCACCAAGGTGACAGGTGCTGTCTGCTGTGCCATTACTGAAGTTTTTGGCACAGATACAGTTAAACTGCTTTTTGTCTTGATGCAAACAGCCAGTCACAGGGAACGAGCCACTATTCAACTTTCCACTGAGTCTGTTAGAGTCCACGTATTTCATCATACTATTTTCTGAGGTGGCGCCTTCATGTAGGGAACTTGGGCAGGATCCTATGCTTGTACTGTGCTTATTATCACTACCTTCCATGCGGCCACTGGGACTTGATACAAAAACCCTGCTGTCAATGGATTTTTTCCAACCAAAATCCAAATTTGGGTACCTAAAAGGGATATCAAAAGACAATTAACAAAGCATGATATTTAAGTGTAATAAAAGCAGATAGTGTTTCACTTGAGCTTCCAGTAATGAAAACTATACACAACAGGGGAAAAAAAGGTTTTCATGCCAAAATACAGCACATTAACGATAGAGAGACTAACCTGAAGTTTGGTGGCAGACTTTCCACTCCCACACCAGCATCAATTGCTGTCTGAGCTCGCAGCTCCTCAGCAGTCAGGAGGCAGTGTAACCGGTAGAGAATGCTGGGAAGGCACACCGCTTTCCTCCACAGGGAAGCGGGAATGGGGTGGATGGCACACAGCTCCGGAACCAGAATCTGAATTTTAATTGTTCAGAAAACAATTGTTTAGCAAAATTATTATCTGTTAAAGGGGTGGCATGGTGGTATAGTGGTTAGCACTGTTGCCTGACACTGCTGTGGCCAGGGTTCTTGTCTCAACCCTGGCTCTACATGTATGGAGTTTGCATGTTCTCCCAGTGTCATTGTGGGGTTTCTTCCAGGTACTCAGGTTTTCCCCCACCACCCAAAAAACACACTGAGGTTAACTGGAGGTACCAAACTGCCTGTATGTGTTCTGTGTGAGTGAATGGTGTGTGTGTGTGTGTGTGTGCGCCCTGCGATGGGTTGGCGCCCCATCATGGGTTGTTCCCTGCCTTGTGCTCATAGCCTGCGGGATAGGCTCTGGCCCCCCCACAACCCTGAATAGGACAGGCGGGTAAAGAAAATGGATGGACATGATCAACCAAAGGATGAGAGGCTAAATTAATAAAAATTCAATTTACAATTCAGCCACTTTCACATTGCTTTGTAAAAGTATGCAATGGTTAAGTGCATCATCAAAATGATGCATGTGCATGCAATGAAGGTGAGTATTAGGGACAGGAATCGTTAAATTACTGATGTCAGTGCCATCATCGATTCTTCTTATCGATGTGGTTCTCTATCGATTCCCTTATCAATTCCTAATCACTGTAAAATAATCAAATATTAATATATCACTGATTATAATTTTGTGGACAGGTAATTAGACCTCGTTAACTACATATTTATGAAAAAAAAAGATGCCTGTTCATCTGCTGTAATGGCAGCCTTGGACACATTCAGCTCTGAAAGTAATTTGCCTTTCTCAACTTCATACCAGGCACGAATGAGATGATTGGTCAGGTAGTCCTTTGATGGGGGGGGGGTTATATCTTGGGTTAAGCCTTGGTCATTTCCCTAAAGAATATTAGTGTAAATAAAATGCTAGATTTAAACATAATCAGCAAGCAATTTGACAGCTGATGTAATTTTTGCCATCAGAAAAGCATACTGGGCTTTTAAAATCACACTAAATGTAGTGTAACATGAACTAAAGTGAACAACACCCTAGTTTAATATTACACATCTGCTTTACAATGTACTGACATACAAAACTAATGGAAGCATTTCACTACCAGTACCTACCGAAAAGCTTTTTGCTGTACTGTAGTGAAAGGATGCAAACCTTTCACCACAAACTTTGTCATAGCCCGGTGGCAATCGTTCACCCTCTCCTTATTACATTTCACTGCCTGGAAAGCTAGCGTGAACAGGTTTCGTTTTTCTGGGCATGACGCGATTGCTGCCTCAGAGGAGTTTTCGTTGCCAACCTGCATGTCATCTTCTAAAATGGATGAAAGAAATTTACTCCATAATTTGTTTATGTTTAAGAAAACATGCCTATAGGTTAAGGCACCGTAGTTACCCGTGACTATGGAGACCATGGAGCTTGCACTTGGCGGAGCGGCGAACACATGGCAACCTTTAAATATAACGCTGTGTTGACAGCTTAAATGCTTAAACCACTGGGGCCGAGTATGTCGTCGACGACGTCGCATACTTTTCGCGTCTATTTCAGTTTATATCTCGCTGAAATCAATGTAGAATCATGAAAAAAATGCTGGCTAAATCCATTATCTGTCTTTTCAAATGTCCATTGTCGAGAGTATTAATGTTTTTTTAATTAGGTTGAATCGGCAAAAAAGTAAACCATGTCGTCTTACTTTGTTTTACCTGCTTCGGGGGCGTGTAGTACCGCTGTCACTCGAAGATCGCTATTCACATTCTAAATAGCCGCATTAGCGCTAGAAATAGTTACATGAGTTAGCTTTTTCTTATTTATTTATCCAAATGAATGTTGCATCTACACCATTTAATCATCTTCATGTAGCCAAGACTTTGGTGATCAGATATCTAGGATCAAAACAAACTGCCAGCATTGCTTACTATGTACTTTTATAATGTTTCTGCAAAGTGTTCCAAACTGCATTTTGCAATGTCTATACTTTGATGTCAAATTACAAACTTAAAAATCTAACATATTTACAATATATATTAAAATTAAGATGAGTGTAATGGCAAAACAAATATATAAGAAATTATTTATTTGCCATGAATTAAGTTTATGATATTTGAAGAAATGTGTGATCATGCCCCAGTCAATGAAAGTGTGCTTCCTACCCCTAGGCTCCAGAGGGTTAAGCATATTACTAGTGTTGCCACCCTTAGAGGTGACAACAGTTTTGCATTGGTTGCAAACTGCAGAATGGTCATCCTTCTTTGTAAAATGCAGCCATGCCCTGGACCACTTCCTGCGCTCCATCATGTGGATTCCATGTCACGGCATCTGACATCATTTCACGTGACGCAAAAAGTCCGGATGAATCATTAGAGGAATCAGAGGTGTACAATTCTGTTTCTTCACAACAATAAGAACCGGTTCCAAATCTGAAGTTTCTCAAATCCCATCCCTAGTGAGTATTCTTTCTCGCTCTTAAAAACAATTGGCTACATTTGTCCAATGCCATACTGAAGCTTTCACCTCGTGTCTGCTGAAATCTGTGAAAACTGATCTTTATGCTAAAAGATGCAAAACGCAAAATAAATTTTGCCAAGCAAAAATTACCACAGTATACTAAAAACACTATAAACTGCCCAAACCTAGCCTACACACAAGTTCCCACATCTCCAAAAATCTTTATTAAAGGTTCAACTTGCCTCAACATAACCAGGATCTGATCTGAGCAGTTCTTTCGTGTGCAACCACTGACTAGGACTAGGGCTAAGTGGCATGATCAAATTCCCATATGATAAATTTTGAATGGCTATAGATTGTTCCTTATAAAAATTTCCAGGTGAGAGGGCTGGCAACAAAACAAATATGTATTTTATCTCATACCTCACAGTATGAGAACCAACAACCTACACAATGTTCCTTTGAAGTCTGAAAATATCCACACTTTCAAATTTACTGGGTTCACAAGATGGCTTCTGCAGCCTCACTTTGTCCTCTCCTGCCACATAATGCTGCCACTTCAGTTTTCGGCCAATTGCTCTGCGGTGTAGAAGGTATAGATTTTCAGGTATAAATTTTTACCCATATAAATGTTTTTGCGAAGTAGTTATAACATCTTATGCTTTTTGACTTATCACATTCATAAGGTCAAATGTCGAAAAACTTTCAAAAGTTTGAAAAAGATCCTTTAAATAATTTTGAGCTATCACACTAACGATATCAAGTGTCTGAAATAACCCATTGTTTTGGTATCATTATGTATCACTGCTTCAATTTTGGTGCCATCTGTCTCAAAATTGGATAATATCCAGTTCACTGGCCAGACAATAGGTCTGCCAAGTTTGAAAAAGATCTATCAAATACTTTGAGGCATCACACTAATGAGAACGTGTCTGTGGTAGAGGCTGACCAGACCCAAAACTATACGTATTCCTGTTCTGCGAATACAGTTACAATGCACACTAAAATCGAAACATTTCAAAACAGAAATGGTGCTGTCGGAACAATTCCCCAGACGGTCCCATTGTCTCTCTCCACATCTAATCCTTATTCCCTCCACACTTCCCAGCCTCTACTATTTTTAGAATTACGGGCATTTTAGCAAGATGGCAGCAATGAGTATGGAGCTCACAAGACTGCGCACAATCTGCTCTTACCATTTTTTGACATTTATTTTCTGTACTATTAAATAAATTATCTGTTTATGCATTAACCAGTCACAACCGACAGATTCTTAGGGGCATAAGATGAAATATGGGACCATACTGGTACACCAAAACAGTGATCATCATCATCATATAGCTAAAACAGATCCTGTTGATTTCGTTTTAAGAATATGGCTACAGTTTCAATTTTGGTGCAAAGTATGCACAGGTCCAGATTTTCATCCACACAATGTGTCTGCCAATTTGGAAAAAGATCCTTCAAATGCTATTTCAGTTATTACTCTAAGAAAATCAAGTGCTAAAACTGTCCTTTTCTTCACTAGTACTAGTACTTCTTTTATCACTAGTACTAGTTCATCACCCAAACAATATGCAAATTTGAAATAGATCAGCTAAAAATTTTTTGAGTTGTCGCGATAACACGAAAGAGTCTGCAACTGTGGTAAACCAGTCCCTAAAGCACATGTATTCCCTTTTTGTGGAATACAACACAAGCACTTCATTTTACAATAATTTGTTTCACATGACACTGAAAGAGTAACCAGAAGCAGAAACATACAAAATTTGCATGTAAAGCTCTATACACTTTACACTGGTGTCCAGCTTACAGACCTGCTTGTTTTGGAGACTCTCCCACTTGGCCTTGCGCTTTTCTGCACTGCTCAGAGGAAGTGCTTTCCCTTTCTGATTAAGGTGCCGAGGTGTTAAAAGGTTTAGCCTGTGAGGGTTAAACACACATACTGCGACATCAATCCAGACACCTTCGAATCACTTACAGTACAGGATAGGGTCAGTGACATACTTAAAAGTGCATTGCATAAATATAATACACACAGATTTCATTTTAATTTCTTTTAATTTATTTCATGCTAGCTTTTATTTCTTTTAATTTCACGACATACCTTGATGATGTGTGGTCCACATCAAGAAGCGGCTGGTTTAAGTTTGACAGATCAAGGTTATATTTGGTTTTGTAGTACTCAGCAAATGTCTCATATTCTGGAGAGGGGAATTTACTGAGCGGTGTGAGATCAGTGTAGACATCAGCTACGTAGAAGCGGTGAGGTTGGTCAAAATTGCGATACCTGAAAAACAGATATTTTTCTAGTTCCACTGCAACTCTAACACAGACAGCCCACCGTTCTGATAATTTATGGATCCTGTGCAAGGTAAATCCATGATAAAACAATTCCACAGATTTATGAAGAGGTACTCAAAGTATCATTTTGTGTATGCGGCAACAACCTGAGAATTCCTAAAAGTTAAATTTGTTTACATATGTAACTCACTTCAGTTCATTAACTCTGTCATGTAGGTGATGACAGGCATACTCAAAGGCTCAAGACAGTAACTGAACAAACTAGTCGTTAGCTAGTGAGCTAAATATGAAAACTTTAACATATTAAGCTAGCCATATAAATTACCTGTAGATACACAAAAATGTTAATTTACTGCATGTAAACCCTGTTTAAAACCCAAAGTGTTAACCTAAACACAAATCAGCACAATCGTTTAAAGCACAACATGCTTGGCAAAATCAATAGAACATGTTGCAGTACAGGGTACTGGAATGGTCACTAATGCAACTCAAGTCACAGCTAAAAAATGGGAAAGAAAAAAGAAAACAGCCAATCAAGGCAACAAATCAAGGTAACAAAACTGATGTGAACCCACCTTGTCACCCCATTGCCCCAACTACAAACCGCACTCACCTGATTCTGCCTTTCAAAACAGCGCACAAAATGAAAACATTAGGAGATTCAAATGTAAACACATTAAGAATTTCATTGTGTCATCACTTATTATGCAACAAAAAAACTTCAATTATTGATTTCAATTATTGGAGTAACAGAAGTCATCAGGCCTGCAACAGAACTGTACAAGGGGCAATAAAAAACGCTGGAAAACTATCACCTATCTATAAATACTTTGCATTTTACAACATGCTTAATTGTATGAATATTCCATTTGCATGTTCCGTACATATGCTCTATGATCCAAACAAAAAATGATTCACATTAATGCTGCACAATTTCACAACATTACCTTGTGAATGTTCACTGAAAGTGTGATATTAACCCAACTTCTCGTCGGTTCCAACACTAGCCAGAGATATAACTAGCATCAGGGGAGCGCTGCTCCCAGGATTTAAACTGGTTCTATGATGTTGAGGGAAGAAAGTGCCTTGTTGTTCACAATGCAATTTACTGTACAGTGGCCCATTCTGCAGTGACTTTTATATACAGTAAGACAAAGCAGGAAATTCTAGCAATCCTGCACTGAATTTCAAGAGCTGCTTTAAGTACACACACACACACACACACACACACACACACACACACACACACACACACACGTATGATTCCAATTACCACCTTCATGTAATATTTAAAAAGGATCTCTAAAAGATGTTAACTTAGTGTAACTTACTGTAAGCGCATAGAGGGGATGGATTTTCTGCCTGCAAGTGCATACGTGCGTGTGGTTCCGGTTTTGAGACCCACAAAGTCAAACCGTGAACGCCAACCTAAGATAACTTGTACGGGTGGGGAAATGAGTCACGCGGCACGTCTCTAAGCGGAAACAAAGGGTAAAGCTTCAGTCTCAGCCTCGCATTCGCTGTGATAGCAAGGTGCATGTTTACACTAACTGAATGCGTATATTTAGACAGTAAAAATACATTTAGACAATGATAGTAATATTAATTATATAATAAAATACATTTAAAAATAAAGATTTCTTATTCAGTATTTTACTATTAATAATAAACCATTAATACGTTTAATTATAATAATATTGTTGTGTCGAGTGGGGATGAAACGGGGACAAAGGTGCAGACGTCAGGGTATCGGGGAGTGCGGGGTTTAATTACAGGTAAGGCAGGCAAAACGCAGACGGACAATACAATGACCGGACTGGGGAAACAAACTGAAACGTGGACGAAATACAGAGGGCTAATGAAAACAACTAGAAACAGCTGATCATACGGAGATTCCACATGGGATTAACAAGGAGGACAATCAGACAATATTATATATTCAGGTGTAATTTTTTGGGGCCGGGAACCACTGAATTGGTTTTCCATTATTTGTTATGGGGAAAATTCGATCACATTTTAGGATTCGATCCGGAGTTCTGAGGTACCACTTTGTGTGTATGTGTATATGTATGTGCATATATACATATATGTGTGTGTGTGTGTGCGTGTGTGAATATCCATATATTTATAAGGCTTCGTCCACACGGACGTTCGAAATGAACGCTCTCTGAACGCCATACGTGTTTTTCCCGTGTTTTGTAGCTGCGTTTCATTGGTGTTTGGTTGACGCTGTTTAACACCACCAGCCTGACGCCCAAATTTGTAGTCTTGTGTATTTACCTGTGGGGGCAGTAATTACTCTTAAGGCAGGGGTGCCCAATCTTATCCGCAAAGGGCCAGTGTGTATGCAGGTTTTTGGGATAACCTGTAGGTCAGCTGTTCAAACCCAGGTATGAGGACTTTTCAGCCGATCAGTCCTCTAAATTAGTAATCTAATTAGGGAGTTGCAGCGAAAAACCCGCAGACACACCGGCCCTTTGCGGATAAGATTGGGCACCCCTGTCTTAAGGTTTCTAATGTATATTTTGAGATTGAAACAAGATGACGAAATCACATTGTAAAGTTCTAGTTTTACATTTAAAAATTTCTTTCAAATGTGCATAATTTGCATCTTTCATTTTCAGTTTTTTTGTGATTTTTTTTCCGGTTCGGTGTGTATGTTTCAGCCGCCGTTTTCTGAGTATGTCGCACGGGTAATAAGCAGCCAAAGTTATGCTGTACTCCCGAATCCATCCGTAATTGTTGAGGCACTGGAGATTAGCGGGGTTTATATATTAATTGGTTAAATTTGAGGGGGATCAGCTGCAGTGTGCAAACTAATTTTTAAGCTAGAGGTCCAAGATGCATTTATGTAAATTTGATTTACATCCACACATCCATCAATCTCCCCACTGTTTATCCTGATCGGGGTTGCAAGGCTTAATGATAATTACGGCCGTAATTGCTGTAACACTATATTTACATCGCATGATTTTACGCTGAAATATTTCATACATACTACATATAATGCAGTTAATTCCGTATTAACTACAGTTGAACCCTATGAGTAAAGCCAGTTGAAAAGAGAAAGCAGATACAGCGCATCAGTTAAATGAGTTTTTCTTTATAGATGTCTAGATTTCCAGTTGCCTACTGAACTTTTTAAATTGGGATTTTAAGCGAAAATATTAGCACCTGTTGATCTGTCAGTTTGGGTTACTTGTAATATCGGTATTGTACCAGCAGCTGATTAACTCACCGCTGGTACAATACCAATATTACGAGTATCACATTTTCCGTAAAATGTGGTTTCTCACAGTTGGCGTACAAAATCATGGGGCATATTCAGTCCTCCCGAACGCCAACCGAATGCCATGTAAACGCAATAGCGTCGTTTTCCTCGTATTCGTTGGGATTTTGATGCCAAGAAAACGTTGCATGCAGCGTTTATCTGATGCCAGTTGAACGCGTACCTGGCCGAACGCCGGCGCTAAACGCCTGTGTGGACGCTTTGATTTGCTCCAATGAGCAGAAAAACGGTTGCCGTTCAGTCGGCGCTCACCTGGCTCTACTATATGTACAAATAACATACATTTTTTTAACATTTACCTTTATATTTATAAATATAAATCCATTACATATTCATATCGTAGATTGTACATTACTGTACATTATATTGCTCAGTATATTGTTCATTATGACTTTACATATTGTTGTTGTTTTTATACTGTTGTGCTTGAGAGACACCATCGACCGGAATCAAATTCCTTGTATGTGTTCGCTCACATACTTGGCCAATAAACGCGATTCTGATTCCTCACACCTGGGTTTTAAAAGATTGCCCACCCCTGGTCCAGAGCTAAAAAAATCATCAACTGGAGTATCTAGAGTGGTGGATCTCAATCCTACTTCTGGTTCCCCCCTGCCATAATGTTCTTTCCAACCCACACTGCTTTCAAGCTGCTACATTGATTATTAGCCTATTAAGGACAATTTAAGACTGATTAAGGTAGGGTTGGAATTAAACTATTCTGGTAGGGGCACACCAGGAACAGGATTGAGAACCACTGGTCTAGAGGAAGGACACGCCATTTCACTGCACTGCTCCCAGTAATTAGATGACCTGACCATGATGCACTCCTGCTTTGGTATCCACAGGGTTGAAACAGGCATACATAATGATCAAGTATAATCAGCTATGCACACACACACCAATATACATACCTTGGAATGATAACTGCATCCTGGTAATCTTCCAATTTAAATGTGAATGGGTTCTGCTTTGTGTACTGGGTATTAGGAATGCCTATTCGAGCTTCCGATTTTTCAATACCTTCCATGAATTTAAAGTCCAAGTCTAAAGTGTTGCTGTCCTCAGCTGAAAATTCAAAATAAACAATTAATATTACCATGTAATTACCAAGCATTTGTTACACAACCCATATTACACAGTTTGTGATTCTGCAACAATGTTAAGTCAAATGTTCAATCAAAAAGCAACTCTGGGAAAATGCTTCTTTTGTAGAAAGCACAAAGTGACAAAAGTTGCATTAGAGGGGAAAACGGGACAAAAATATATAAGTAAAATCACTGGGCACAGTGCTTTGACATTCCTGGAAGACCCTGTATAAAAGATCTGCATTGTTAAAATCAGTAATGACAGACATTGCATATACCAATAACTAACTTCCTATTAACTTCCCATGTTCCGTGCCACAGAAATGAGGTTTTATTAACACTATTAATACCAAACCCCACACATCAGTAACTGCACTACAAATCAGCATTCCTCAGTTTGCCTGTGTATTAAACACTACCCAGACAATTTGTTTCAGATGTTTTGTTAACCAGATTAATTAACAGTTCAGCACTGTGCTAAAATGAATGTTAAGACACTGTACCACTTTTTTTTTTGTTTTACTGCTTTAATATATAGCTTTATGAAGGGAGAAATGCAGTGGCAGGTATTGTATTTGTACACAGCATAGTTAAAGAAAAAACAGGAGTTCCTGAATTATTTTCCATTTCAGTAACACCGGCACTGAAGCTTTTGAAAACTGCATTAAATTCTAAACTTTTTAGTAATTAGACAAAAATGCTGTCAGAACACTGTATTCCCTATACAGCCCCATCACCCCTCCCACCCATGTAATTCTTACTCCTCCCACACCACCCAACTTCTATAATTTTGGGATGGATCAACGGGAAATTTGAAAACCAACAAATGGTTCTAAAATGACACCCATGTTTATTGCACATTCCAGTTTTCACAATCTTTTCCTAGCAATTAGGTGGGAACTGTGTGTCTGTGTCACACACAAAGGAACAAGTAACTACCTAACTGGTGGGTAAAGATTATGCAAACTGTCATACAAGTCATATATACAATAAATGAATAAATAAATATAGTGTCACAGCGGACTCACAAGGACTCAGAGCAATTAGGTGTCATTGCACTTGGTAAGCTTTCACATTTCCAGGTGATCCATTCTAGAAATTATACAAATTGGGGAGTGTGGGATTAGTACAGATTAGATGATGGGAACAACTGACAGGGCTGTCTGCTGAATGTAATGCTGTCATTTCCAATGTCACCAGAATGATGTTCAGAGGAGTACTGCAAGCCCTATTGTGTATGGGGCTACATAGCTGTAGGTCAGTCAGTGAGCAAATTCTGACCCCTGTCCACTGCCAAAACTGCCTACCATGAGGCGTGAGCATCAGAACTGGACCGTGGAATGATGGAAGAAGGTGGTTTGATTCCCTCTTGCATCATGTGGACGGCCTAGTATACGTCAAGCAACTGCGAGATGCGTTAGATCAACAGGTCCGATCCATGCCTATACAGCCCCATATACAGTAGGGCTCAATGCCTTGTGTATTATGATACAGTACCCTATATATCTCACTACTCAGGTTGGGTGCCACTCATTTGAAGATTGGAGGCGTTGTGCCTGATGCTGTTGCAATCAACCATGAATATCTTGAAAATCACTCTGTTGATCGCAATCAACTGGTTGGCAAGTACTGTTGTAGAGGTTTGGGGGTGTAGGAAGAGTACAACTTACATGGGGGGAGGGGGTGACAGGACTGTCTGGGGAATATATCATTGTCAGCATCTTTTCTAGTTTTACTCATTTATTTTAATAAGACATATCTTTCACTGACGCTGTCCAAGAATTTTCCTACCTAAATGCGACAAAGCTGGAAAGTGAAGTACTGTGATCGAAAAATATGGAAAAAAGATGCACAAAACAAAGTATTACAGGGAAAAAATAAATCTCACACTTACCCACATTAAGAGGTAGGACACAATAAGCACAGTCGGCTTCATTGGGTTTGAACTCTAACGCAGGCTTTTCCAGACGCAGGATATGGGAAAAAATGTACTGGTGCAGGCGAGTGATCAGTTCCAGCTGAGAAGCATTCAGGGTGAACCCTGACTTCTGGAGCTCAATAGAGATTGTGACCTCCCCAGACCGTGTATAGACAGGAAAGTGTGGAATCTGCATTACAGAAATACCAATCTATATACTATACAAAAATTAAACAAGAACACTCAAACGTATAACACATTGTTCTGGAAAACATTAGGCAATCTGAGAGAACATTAATATAAAGTAGCTTTTCCAGGCTTGGATTAACAGACAAAGCTGATTAGAAAGGAAAGGAAGGAAGGAAGGGACGGGCAGACAAATACCCGGGGTATTGGTTTTGCTGTCAATATTCCAAAGCATCTTGTTGTGTCCTCTGGTGGGTACAGTTTCCTCCTCCGAAAATTAAGTTCATCAGGTAAAGGGGTTGTGAGGACCATCCCAATCACATACAAGTAGTAGTGCTGCTGTGGCAAAGGATAACTGCCTCGAAGGCATTCGGGAATCTACAACAAAGGAGTTCAAAATATTCTGCAGTCACAACTATGAAAATAAAACACACAGATCACAGTATTAAAAGATCAGCATACTGCTTTTGGGTAGCACTGCCTCCGTTTTGTGGAACCAGGTCTTCCAGGTACATTTGTTTCCTCTTCATCGTGCAAATCCAGTTCCTCCTCATACTTCACAGTCTCCTTCCCAACAGGCATCAAATGATCATCCAATTCACCTAGTTAAGAAAAAGGTATACTATTTACTTGGGGGTTGACTATTCAATGAATGCAAGTAGCTGCATGTTTTTTTCCACTTAAGCATATTCTGCCATTGATTTAAGTCTGAGATTTATGTGCACTATGTCGTATGTAAATGACCCTTATACATATTCTGCGTTTGATTTAAGTGCTTTTAATTGCATTTTTCACTACGTCCTAAGGAGGGCTGTATTAAGTCACACCCCCCCCCAAAAATATTGCCATTTTCAGAAAGCAAAACATAAAAAACAAGAAAAATTTGCTACCGTGTATCATAAATTTAAAAACAAATGCTACTAGTCCAAACAGGTGTAATTCAGATAATCTTATATAACAATATAATTAAATAATTAGATATGATTTATGTCATTTTTAAAAATGACACCAACAAACTGGACCTAATCTGGATAGGAAGATGACTGGTAGTTCTACCTAAAACAAAGACAAAAGTCAAAGACAAAGACAAAGCCACTTTTGAGGATTCCTAACAAGAGGAAAAGGTTTGCATGGGCCTAAGAACACAGAAACTGGTGTGCAGAAGACTGATGCAAGGTGCTGTGGACTGATTAATCGAAGTTTGAAATCTATGGTTCCTCAAAGAGTTGTGTGCCGTCGCACTGTGGAGAGGATGCCGCAACAGTATATAACATCCCCTGCTAAGCATGGAGGAAGCAGTATGATACCTTCAAATTGTGCCACAACTATTTGAAAAGGAAAGAAAAAGAAAGGAAGCTGAATCTCATGGTCGGGCAATCACAGTCACCTGACCTGAACCTGACAGGGCTAGTTTGGGATAAACTGGATAGGAAGGTCAAGGCGAAGCAGCCAACTAGTGCATCAGACCTGTGGACAATGCTCTAGGAGTGTTGGAATTAACTTGCAGAGCAGTATTTACCGTCTCGAAGAAAGAATGCCTCAGATTTGCTCTTCTGTTATAACTGCTGGAGGAGGTTACATTGATGAATCAAAGATCTTTCTTACTAATAAAAATAGTGAACATATTGTAAATTTGTTTGCAAATACTGAGTCTATGTTTAGTAAATATTAAGCAAATAATATGCAAATGTAGAAAGTCTGTGTAAAAACTTTTGACTGCAAGTATATACAAACTATTACCATTTGGCAGGATTCAAGTGGTATCTGCCTTGTCAAAACACCTAGTAGGCGAATCAATTAGGCTAAAAGACTTGGACTAAGAATAACTCAATTAAAATGAGTTTTAAAAATGAAAGGGTCAGTGGAAGTAGTGTGTCCTTGCAATCAAAGCCACAGTGCACATACTTGCACTTCCGCAAGGACGTAACTACTGTAAGTGCATTTTTGACTTAAGTGCTTGATGGGAAAATAAACCCCTAAATATGTAACATACTCCTTTTTTCCCCCGAATAACAGTTCAATTAAAGAACGAAAGCACCATTTGTGTAGAAGCACTTGACTTTTAAAGTGAATGAAAAAGTAGAACTTAAATATCACCACTGCACGACTACAATGCAAATACATCTTAAAAGGATACATTCAAGTTTGATGGACTCACCCAACAATGGGAGGTTAGATATGTCCCATTTAGCCCATCAAACTGCCTAGCCGGTCTCTGACATCGCTTTCACTTAAATTTAGCTTATATGTCAAAATCACTGCTATAACGACGGTTAGATCCATCGCTTAGCTGCATGATCTTACATAATATGGTACATAACTAGAGGTCCACTGATCCAATATTTGGGATTGGTATCGGCACTGATCCATACCCATTAGACAGATGGGTTCAGCATGTGACCAATCCATGTCAGATACTTCAGTTTTCAGCAGTCAGTAAAAAGACAGAACCAATAAGAAATAGCAGTTATTCATACAATCAATCAATCACACAACAGCTCTTTCCCATCTGATGTGTTTTTGCGGCATTCAAACTGAAGACTAATGCTGCCACTCAGTGGGTGTGAGTGCAGTGACTTCTGCCTGCTGTGACATCATGCACATACCAGAGCATGTGAGCAGAATGGAGCGGTGAGAATTTCTGCTCCTCGCTCACGAGGCTGTTGGCTCCCCCCGCTCCTCCGCTCTAATTCGCACTAAGTCGCCCCGCTAAATACCACTCCTCGCTCCACTAAAATTCCCTCCCACTCCAGTCACATCGCTCCACGCTCGCTCCAATTTAAAGGAGGGACAAATAATCTGCATGCCTAACAAATGTTACTTTAAACCGAAGCCTTATACCATAAAGAAAAATGAGCAACGGCAACATTGCCACTCAGAAAATATGTATTTTTAAGCGACATATAGGCAACAACGGACAGGTTTGGCAATGGCATTCCACACAAAAATAGGCTTAAAAATAAAGGAATCAGTGGGCTTAATAGCCTAAAGTATACAGGCTAAGCATCCACGTTTTAAATTCTTCAATTTTTTTCTGTTGATGCTGCGTCTCTCTATAAAATAAAATTTCACTGACAGCGTTACGTGAAATTTAAAAAATCCTATTAGACCTACTTTGAATGACAAAACGAATTTATTTGATTACCAATATTTACTTTATAGACTTTTATACTTTACTTTATAGACTTGATATGCTACAACCATATAAAACTTGCTCACGTTTTGCTCTGGCTTCCGCCTGTTCGCGTAGCACACTCTCATGTTTTTTGAGAAAAGTGATTCCAAAGTGAATCTTTACTCACTGAAACAGTTTCACCACATTGTTGTTCTTGCTCTACATTATTGTCATCTATTCGTTTGATAAGAATAGTACACTTGTATGATTTATCAGTTTCTTTTGTGAAATACTTTGCAAATTCCATCTCGGCCAATTTGTGTAACAGTCTTGATAATGGTACAGATGAATTCTAGGTAGATTTGAGCACGTCTCAGAATCGTAGTGTGAGCGGTATCAGAGTGAAATTGGAACAAGACAGAGACACTGCTCCAGCCTCAAATAAACTGCTCCGCGCTCTGACCAAATTCCGCATGCACCGCTCCACTCCACTCACATGCTCTGGTGCATACCCTTTGCAGAAGGAGGAGCGCAAGAACATCTGATAAGAGGGTGTCAATCTGGAAGCATTTTACACATGAAACAACTAGTAGCACAGCAATTTGCAATATTTTAAAAAACAAGTTTTGAAAGGTGGAAGTAGTATTTAGTGGAAAATCCTTCTATCTAAAGCACATGCAATTTTGCAAGACAATGTGAGTAATATGAAAAACGCACTGGATGATCTCAGAGTTGCTAGGTTGTACTGTTTTGCGTACTCGTTACAGCTTGTGATACACAAGGGGCTGCTAACACAATGTGTAAAAGTGTAAGTGATGCTTTTGGGAGAAAAATTGAGGGGCATAAATTTATATACAGTTGTGTTCAAAATTATTCAACCCCCAATGCTGTAAAGGGTTTTAGGGAATTCGGTGTACATTTGTAATTGTGTTCAGAATGAAATCTTACAAGGACTTTTTAAAGAACCAAATGCAACTAAAATGACATCAATTGTTTTTGTAATACAGTATGAAATGTTTTTTTTGTGATTTCTTCATTGACACAATTATTCAACCCCTTAAAGACTACCACTCTTAAGAACAGAGGTTCATTCAAGTGTTTT
>JAODJW010000026.1:6833982-6851134 GCA_026777045.1 Hyperopisus bebe
AGAATGTGACTGAACTGGAGGCTTTTGCCCATGAAGAATGGGCTAAGATACCCGTAGATCGCTGCAAGACACTTGTGGCAAGCTATGCTTCACGTTTAAAAGATGTTATAACTGGAAAAGGATGTTGTACTAAGTACTACGAATGAATGTCACTTCGGGGTTGAATAAAACTGATAATGATGTGAGCACAGAAAAGACATTTGTGGTTATTTCATGATAAATGTTATGTTATATTTGTCTGACTTACAAGTGCCTCTGATTTAATTGTAAACAAGATGACTAAAATGATCAAAATCAATGTCAAACTGGCCAAAACACGCAATTTCAGTGGGGGTTGAATAATTTTGAACACAACTGTAAGCATTTGCCACTTGCATATACTTGCTTCAAAGATATTCAAATTGAACTGCAAATGCCTCAAAAACACTTAAAACAAGATGAACGAATGAGGTGGAGCAATACATCAGGTACAATTGTAGTAGCCTTAGATTTTAGAATTTTTTCCATTAGTATTTACTAGTTTAAAAAAGTATTTATATATTTTTATTATAATAAAATATTAAAGTAAAAAGCGCTCTTGCATCGGAATCTGTATTGGTATCGGCAGTTGTGTTGGCTCCTCCCTAATAACAACCAATTAATACAAATTATATCTTGTCAACATATTCTGTGTTTTGAGTATGGCTGAACGATACTAGAAAAAGTTCTTACTGAGATAGTTAGAAGCTGACAATTAACTATATAGCCAAATAGAACTTACTATATACCAAAAGAGTCTGTCAAGTAAGTTGACATGAGTTGTGCTAGCAAACACAAAGCAGTGCTGACATCACTTGCTTTTGCTCAATATTATCCCTATGGAATACAAAATATCTCCATTCAGCAGAATATGAATGTCTTCATGACCAGTTCATATTTGCTTTTCTCCTCTGTACCAATTTATTTTTTTCTTTAATTTCTCACAAACACGCTTCATGGTCTATGAATGAGTCCAACAGCAAGGAAAAGAATGATTTTGGTTGTCTCAGATCACATGCAATGTTCATACAAAGGCAGCTGTAGTAAACATTAGACTGATTCTTTCTATTCTCCATAATGATGAAAAGGAAACATTAAAACTGCAAAGCTTTCCAAGTTTAGTGCAACTTATTGACAGTTTGGACCCAGAAGACTATCGCAGTCCTTGTGACGTGACAATTGCATATGTATGAAATGCCATGTCAGTATTAACACTGCACATCGTGCAAGTCTAGCTACACAGTGCTTAGAACTGTCACCACACACTGCCACTTTGTGTGTATGGAGTTTGTATGTTCACCCTGTGTGAGTGTGGCTTTTTGCCAGATACTCTGATTTCCTTATACTGTCCAAAAACATTCAACCTAAGTGAACTGGAGTACCTAAACTGACCTTGTGTGGTGGAGTGTACACCCTGCAATGTATGGTCACAATTGCCGCAAGGCAGGAACCAATGTGTGTGTTACTATATATTTAAACAATTAGTCAATTAATTGTTAAATTAAAAAAAAATAAATAAAAAAAAAAATCGGCAGATTACCTGAATAATCAGTAGTAACAACTCTAATTTGTACACTTATTGGTGCATTGAAAAAAGAAAATGAATTTGAAATGTGTTATACCGTGATTATTTTACTGTTTAAATACAACGAAAAAAATATTTAAAAAGCTGTTACCCATTTTGTGTAGTTTTTCACAGCAAAGAAGTGCAACTGCTTTCTCAGACAATCTTGCACAGTTCATTGTAGGCCCCTGCAATAAATATCAGCAGTCTTCAGTGAAGTACAATATTTATATATAAAGAATACTGTCAAAAAAAACTGTCAGGCAAGGAATTTTAGCAATGCAATCATTTCATCATTTTGGGACACACTAAAAATTCACTTTTTTTTGCTTTAAAACTGTAGATTGCTCACAGATCTTTCGAGCTGTAAAACTGTAAAAACACTCACAGTAATGGGAACTCTGAGTGGAGAATTGATGGGGAGATACAGTGTTGATCTGTAGGTTCCATCAGGTAGCTCCACGGTCTTGCACTTCGGAGCCAGGTGGGTGAAAGGATCACTGGGTAATCTTGCACAGTATCTACAATAAAGGAAGGTGGTGTGTGCGTGTCCACGCAAGCACACAAACACACACAGCGACAAACACACACAGTTACACTACTTCTCTAAACCCAGGACGTACCACCGTTGGGAAGTTCTTTTACTGTGCATACTGAGCTACCAAGGGTATGGGCAGGTATATAATTGTGGCTTTTAATATATCCTGTTTGTGACCCTCATCAAAAACCTCAAAACCAAAATATCTTCAACAACACAAACAGTTCTAATCCCCTTGTGGAAGCAACATTTCAAAGGCTGAGAAAGCAGTAAAGGACCCCAATATCACTGTTTAGCTGCAGAGTTGGGTACTGAACTAAAATACTTTTGCGGTTTATTTTGGATGCATACAATTCAAGAGCAAGCATTTGGTTTGTTAACCAAATGTGTTTACATCCGCAATACACTCAAAATGGCAAGTAGGGGTGTGTCAGACAGTGCAGACACATGACTGAAAGACCGATGCAAGGTTTGCTACTGAAGGAAGGGATTCGCAAAAGTTCACGGCTGGGTATTTTAAAAAAACAACTAGAGATGGTCATGCCACCATCATGTTCAGCTGAAGGACCAAACAGTAAAAGAGATGATTGACAAACTTATCACCTAGGGGTTGTGGGGATCAAGGGAGAAAACAACGATGGTCAATGGTTGAAGAAATGATGCTTGAGTGACGAGATATTGTTACACGATAAGAAAATGTATAAAAATTAGCATAAAACGGTATCAGACACACTCCTGCAGGGTGTCCAGCCTTGGCTGTAACCTCACTGTGGCAATAAAGGCTGAATCCGAAGATCTACACAAGTGGCTGATTCCTGATTGGCGGGGAAGAAAAAAAACACGAGTGCACGGATACACATACTCCTGTATCGATCTAAATGTAAGGTTATAAAGCGGGTTTGAGGTGCTATGCTTCTGGTCTGCTGCATGTCTACAGCGATCTCTGTGTATTGTGCTAATAACCGGGAGCTACAGTTGAACTGGTGTTTAATATGGTGATCTGTATAAGCAGTGCTCGAAGTGGAAAAATAAGTGTCACTAATGTATTGACTGAGAGAACAGCAGTGGGGGTGCAGTGGGGGTGCTGGGAACAACAGAAGCACCTCAACAACACTGTCGGTACTGTGCGCACTGCCCTGCCACTCTCGCGTAACACTTGTCTCAGAGTAGTAGAGTACTGGCAACTTGTGAGAAGTGGTGGTACGATAAAGTTAAAAATATAGGAGTGCCGTAGGAAAAAAAATTTGAACGATGTCCAGCCCTAGGTTTGCAGACATTACAGTTTTGTCAAAATACAGTTAAAGGTGAAATATGCAAAAAAGATTTTGGTATTAAGCAGGAATTATTTGATGATTTTATTTTGCAAGTTTTTCAGTAGCATCTAAAAAAAATTACCTGTTAACATGTCCAATTGCTGTATTTATAGTGACTCGAGGACCACCATCTTCTGAGCGCAGCACATAAGGAGGTAAAAGATTTTCATCGTCCAGTACGTGTTCCACTTCAAAGTCACTGCATTCCACTGATTTTGAGCATTTATTCCTCAAAATCTACTTAAAGAAAAGAAGGAAGTGTAAGTATTGTACATGTAAATCATATGAATGTATGCAAACTTACAATATACATAATTACCTTTTCAATAGCTTTGTATGTTTTTAGGTCTTCCTCAAAAGCCTTTGTTTTCTCTGTGTCTGCAAGCATGATGTAATTGGAAATGGGGGCCCGTGCTCTTCCTTTAGATTGAACATAGGAACGATACTCTGTTGGCAAGTCAAAACGAACTACCAAGTTGCATTTTGGAATATCAACTCCTTCTTCCACAATATTAGTTGCAATGAGCAAATTAGTCTCATGGGCTCGAAACTTGCGAAGAACCTAAGAAAGAAGAATGAAAGAATGAGTTTAGTGAAAGACAGTGACTAAACTGCTTAAACCCAACAACAATGAATGCATACCTCCTCCTGTTTTCTGAATTCAATCTCCATTTGTTTGTTGCGAGGATGATTCTTGCCAATGCTGTGCCCAGTTATGAAGTTACTGCTGATGTAAGCAAGCTCAGGGTCCTGCTTCCCAGCTTCCTTTATCAGCCTACAGAAAATTACATTCATTAAAGGGCTGCAGAGGAAGCATGCTGTGATTCAAATCACTATTAGAATGGTAAATATTTTGGGTAAATGGGGAAAAAAAATCTACAACAGAAATAACCAATTGAACCAATAACTAAGCATTTTCTCTCAACTGCCATTTAGTCTTACCGGTTAAGGACAACTGCTGTGTAGCGTCTCTCAACAAAAATAATTCCACAGAGGATATTAGTGAATGGAGAGGGAAAGCTGGCCTCTGACTTCTCCTTCACCTCAATTTCCTCATCCTCATCCTCATCCTCTGAATCACTCCACGACACATAGTTATCCTGATTGCGGTTGTTATACCACTCTACACTCTCAAACTGCTGCCGTTCGAAGGGTTTGTACTCCTTAAGGATCTCCAGCAGTCTAATTACTTTTGAAGTGACAAACTTAAGGTCCAAAGATGCAGGTGAAAAATGTTCTTCACAAAGTGCATGGACTTTCCTCAGAATAGTGTCTGTGAACAATAGGAATTTACGGTTCAAATCCTCTTGCTCATGCTTGACATACTTTTGTAGTTCCCTCACCATGATTCCTGCCACCTTATCTGCACACCAGGGGCCAAGCACAATTAGCACTCCTCTGCAATCACTCAGTACCTAGACATGGACAGAATTAGTTAGATATGACAGCAGGGAGATGTCAACTCAACATACATGCATGCATGCATGCCGAGAACTTATACGTTTATCATTGGATTGATAAAAGTTACAAATAATACATTTATAGCTACGATTTCAATAAGTCAAAATTTTGCTTGTTCAAGAAAAGCATATGGGTATGGTAATACAAAAGTACATTTAACCTACCTGTTTTGAAATGAATGTTGGATCTCGATCCTCTCGATGTGCAGGTACACTGCAGTCATCAAGAAAATAAATTGCATCATCCAACTCATGCAGAAGTCTCTGACAGAGTCCACTTGTGTCTGTGTAGGGTCCACAATCCAAAACGACCTCACGAGGCTGTAAGGCATATCTGAGAAATGCACATACCAAAAGTGTTAGCTTTACTCAATTAAGCAAAAAATATTACAATTAAGCAAAAAAGTCCAGGTCACGTTCCATGCAATACAAGCAACTGTTGAAAATACCTATCCAAGACAACAAGGTCAGTGGCAGTTTCTGCACTGCTTTTCAAGATCTTCTCCAAATTCTGAATCTTTTCCTCCAACTCTGATGGATCACATTTACCATTTAATATAGAAGCAGTGAGACCCAAAATTCGGGGACAGTCTGAATTGCCTTCACATATCTGAAAGGACAAACAAAAGACAGCACAGAACTAAGTTACAAAGAGTCACAACTAAATTGTTTAAAACTGAATTTTGAGAAATATCAATGCCAAACAGCAATATCCTGAATATGGTGTTCAATGCTTTGTGCCCATACCCCAAGGACCCATGTCAAGACACAACAGTCACCCAAAGAACCAAATAAGACATTACCTAGAGTGAGAAAAAAATAAAAAAGATGCAGTCAGAACATCAACAATCTATTCCCCAGACAGCCCCGTCACCCCTTCTCCCCAATCTAATCCCTAACCCTCCCACCCCCAAAAAAACCTGTATAATTTCTACAACTACGGAATGGATCAAATGGAAATGTAAAAGCTGAGTCCTAGCTGTGACACTTCTTTCCCCACCAATTAGGTGATTAACTCCATTTCTTAAGCCGTGTCCACATTCAAGGGGTGCATCCTTTGAAGGACGTGGTCTATGCATCCTTCACTGGCTGCATTTTTTGAGATAAGATCTGTTTAACATTGCTAAACACGAGATGACTACTGTCACCCCCTATCGATGCCGTTTCCATCCTCTCCTGCCACCTATCACTGCCATTTGGATTTTGGAGTGATCTGTCTCAGGTCCACCAGATGTATATTTTCATCCAGATAATAAGTGGTAATAAGATCCATCAAAGACCAAATAGTAGAGTACACAGGGTCATGTTCACAAGGTCAAATATCTAATTCACCCTTCCATTTGCTGCCAGGAAGTGGCATTGCTTCAATTTCTCTCAAAATTTGATAAGTTCCAGGTCTACAAAGCAAGAGAAAGATCCTTACAAAACTCAGTTATCCCGATTCTTTATCATTATGCAGCACTCAATTCAAGAACAATCTGTCTGAAATTCAATGAGCAAAGTTTGAAAAAGAACCATTAAATACTTTGAGTTATCGTCTTTATGTGAAAGTGTCTGCTGCAATGGGCTGGTTCCCAAACCACATGTATTGCCTGAACAGGAAAAAAGGATAAAACACAGTTATGCAAGTGTCATTTTACCGTCATTATCTCTTGGTATGGGTGGTCCACAATTGCAAGGTGACACTCATCAAACACAAGCAGATTGACTTTAGGTAGTGGTAAGATTCCATTCTTCAAAATATTTAGGAAAACATGGCAGGTCATAACAAGTACCTACAAAACAAAATGCATCATTCAAAACAATTATAAACCTTTAACAAATGAAATATGAATATTCTAATTACTCTACTTATTTCAAACTTGCACCTGGTTCTCAATCATTTCATAGTTCCACTTCTCCTGTGTCCACAGAAAAGTCCTCTCAATACTGGTGTATTCTCCAACCTGAAGATCTGAATGTGTCCTAATAGCAGCTGCTTGCTGGATCACAGATGATGCTTTAAAGGAAAAAAAAGACAAAAAAATCATACATATAGCAAAGCTTCATTTTCAACAGCTACACAGATTTTTAAAATCTTATCATACATTTCATCCAAGTATTGGTGCAGTACAGGGCTGAGGTAAGCCTGGAAGCTAACCCATGAAACAGGATGTCACTCCATGACAGGAAAGACTGACTGACTGTGTGAGGGAATGACAGGTGGCCCCTGCCACAACAAAAACAAGAAAAAATCTGCTTTAATTTGTAGAAATTGTAACATTGTGTGTATTTACAAAATCTGACATGGACCATGTACTGCAATTCACAAAATTAAATGATACTGTTCAAAGATAAAGATACCGTTCGTACAACAGGTGGCAAGACAACAACTCTTTTTAACCACTTGAAATGTTAGCACCCCAAACATGGAGAATGATTGGCTATGCATGTGCAAGCCCTCAGCAGTGTTGGGGAATAACGAGTGAATTACATAACGCCGTTACACGTAATTACAAAGAAAATGTGACTGTAATCTGTTACAGTTACTAGAGAAAACAGTGTAATTAAATAGTTACTTATGGAAATATTCATGATTACAATTTTAATTACATCATTGTATGCAAAACCTTGCTAATACCTTTAATAACAGTATTTTTATTGCTTTTCATGTTTTTCTTATGCAAAACATTTTCTGCTATTTCCCTCCACAGCCGAAAGTTTGAAACTATTCGATGCTTTTGATTGGTTATCCTGTCGCGTCTACAATTGCAGTGCCAATTCTGCTAATTAACTCGCCGGAGTGGTTTGAGTTTCTGCTACAGGCAATGGACAAGGAAAAGAATGCATTCCATTGCTGGAAGTATAAGAAACATTCTCAATATATTAAGGAAAAAGGCGCAAATATAACTGTAATGCCGTGCTTGTCTACCAGCTGTGAAGATGTTAACATCTAAACAGCCCATGTCTAACCTATCGAAACATCTAGAAGTGCAACTTACTGTAACTGCAAACATTCATATTAAACAAAGCAGGGAAGACATGCCTACCATCAGTGTACCACACCATGCTTCTAAAGCGTAATGCCCGGCGCACACTGTGTCATTTCAGCAATCTTATAAAATCATTACCGATTACACAGTGCGATACGGATCTAATAATCTTGGCTCTGACAGCTATGCGTAAACACCACAATGAATCGCGAAGTATGTACCGCGCTCTAAAGTCACACTGGCACTTCTGATCCCGTTGACAGAAAATGTGCCATGCTCCTTCAATATGCTAAGGTTATTGGTAATTCATGTTAGGTCTGATATTAGCACTCCCAACATGCTATGCCGTATTGAGTTTTGAAAATGCATTAACTAGCTAACCCCTGGGCAATGCAGCCTTACCGCTCTGCTCACCCATTTTATTTTACAGTACTGCGAAGACACTGTTTTAGGCTACTCTGTGATTTGTGATTGAAAAATTGACTTAAACAGAGAAAGCTGAAATTTCATATCCTGTCTGATGCAAAAACTGTTCAGATCAGAAGTAAAATGGAACCATTTGTTTTCGCAAGTATATAAAATGTTTGTATTATAATGTAATCCTGAAGCGTCATGGAGTGGTCAAATTACTCATAGTTTATCTTTTGACTCCCAAAAAAGTTATAAACACACATTAGAATTTAATAACTGAAGGCTGAGTTTTAATTTTTTGACATTTAACACAATGTTATGACTTGTTACACTGAGGGAATGTGGATTTTCAGAGTATGAAGCGAGAATCTATTCTTACCCATTCTTTAAAATCATTATTAGGCCTATATGGTATGTTTTCCCTACACATACAAAACATAATGCCATGAACAACGACCTAAGATAACTTGTATGCGCGAAGAAATGAGTCACGCAGCACATCTCTTAGCGGAAACAAAGGGTAAAGCTTCAGTCTCAGCCTCGCCTTCGCTGTGATAGCATTGTGCATGTTTACACTAGCTGAATAAATATATTTAGACAGTAAAAATGCATTTAGACAATGACAGACAGTAACAGTAATTATAATAAAATACATTTAAAGATTTCTTATTTTAATATCAATAATAAACCATTACACTTAATTATAATAATATCGTCGTGCCAAGCGGGGACAGAACGGAGACAAAGGCGCAGACGTCAGGGTGTCTGGGAATACGGGGTTTAATTACAGGTAAGGCAGGCAAAACAGACGGACAATACAATGACCGGACTGGCGAAACAAACGGAAACGTGGACTAAATACAAAGGACTAATGACAACAAGCAGAAACCGCTGATCACAAGGGGATTCCACACGGGGTTAATGAGGGGGTGTGGCACACGGAAGAAGCGGACAATCGGGCAGGACACTTTTTTTTTTTTTTAACTTTACACACACATCGATACATTCATTTTCTTACGTTACAGATAACTGTTTTGATAAATGTGCTTAAATGTGTTTAGTACAATATATCATCTTGTTTTATCCTGTTCATTTTGTGTTTAAATGCTAAAAAAATAACATTTAGGTGTAATTTTTTTGGGGCCGGGAACCAATTAATTGGTTTTCCATTATTTCTTATGGCGGAAATTCGATCAGAAGTCAAACTTTTTAGGATTCGATCTGGAGTTCTGAATGAAGTTCGAGTTCTGAGGTACCACTATTTTTTTAAAAAAATATTCTGTCCTGTTTTGTAGTCAGTTGGATATTAATGTGAAAGACAAGAAAAATGTTTTTATTCTAGAATAGTAATCTGTGATTGTAATCCATTTTTGATCCATTTTTTTCCCTAGAGGAAACAAAGGATTCTACTGATGCAAGACACATCAAGTCTGTCTGATACACAGGAAGATGAACTGGCTAACACTTCTACCTAAGTGGCTTCTCAACCCCCTTTGAAGCAAGCAAGGATAGTCAGGATTCAGTATGTCACAGGAACGTGTGAACAAATTAGTATTCAATTTTGTGGTTGATGACGTACAGTGCTTTGCAGTGGTGGAGCAGCAGTCATTCCGAAAGCTGACTGAGGGTCTCAGTGGCGGGAAAAACAAAAGTGTTGAAGAACCCTTATGCAGCACATTGATAGGGAGTTTGCAACTATGAAACAATCTATAACCTCCAAGCTCATTAATGTGGACATTGTCTGCACAACAGCAGACATTTGGTCGGTACAAAATCGCAGTTTCTTTGGAATGACATGTCATTGGATTGATACAGACACACTAGAGACATTCTGCAGCTTTGGCGTGCAGACATATATATGACACAGTTGCGGCAAAACTAAATAAAATTCATGCAAAGTACAAGATTCAAACCAAAGTCAGATCCACTGACTGAACTAATTACTTAATTATTATTAAGAACTGACAATGATAAAAAATTAAAAAATAATAATAAAAAAAAAAAAAGAACTGACAATAGAAGTAATTTTGTAAAGGCATTCCGTGAATTTGGTGTAAGCAAGGAGGAGTCAGATGATCGCAGTGATGGAGTGATGTTTTTAGATGTCAGTAGTATTCTTCAGGAAGAGGGAGACAAAGAGCAGATTTTTCTTCCAGCGCTGTGCTGCTCATATGTTAAATCTAATTGCCACCAATGAGATTCACAAAGCAGGATCGAACAGGCCATCACGTAAGCTATATAGAAGTGCCATGGCTAAATGCTCATCCATCTGGACCAAAGCCAATAGATCTTCGATGGCCTCAGAGGTGATTCAGGAGATAGCCAACATGCAGTTCACTGTCCCAAATGTTACATCAGTCACAAGATGGAACTCTGAATTCAGGGCAATCACAAAAGTTGTAGGGCTCTCGGAAGACAAGCGGAGGGATATCTGTGATATGCTTGGTGTTGCAATGCTTCACCCTCAAGAGTCTGCATTCCTACAAGAGTATACTGAGATTCTGCAGCCTTTAGCTGTTGCTATTGATATTCTCCAGGGCGAGAACAAATGTTACTTAGGATTTGTCATCCCTATTTTGCTGAGCCTCAAGACAAAGCTGTCTGAAAAGCTGCCTCATCTAATTTATACTGCACACATCATCACAACTATTACTGAAGCTATAGAATAGTGGTTGGATCACTGTTAGCCAGTCATAAACCACAGATGGCAACTACAACACTGCCAAAGTTCTGTTTATGTTGGATTAGCCCTGAGAAGAAAGATGACATGAGAAGAATGCTGCTGCAGGAAGCCATTACTCTGGAACAACAGAGAGTAGTTGCAATGAGAGATTAGGACACTGCTAAATCTGATGACTCAGATGAGAACTTTGTCTTTGAAAATGCCAAATCTTCATCTGGCAGCACAATAATTTATTATAATGCTACAAGCAATGTTGCTGGTTAAATGGGTATTAGCATTACTACATACAGCCACGGAAAAAATTGAGACCACTATTTTTATAAACCCATCTGCATTATTCACAGACACACACCCAGAAATAAAGAAATGAGTCAAACAAAAAAAAATTGTCCTGTGGTCTCAATTTTTTCCCCACGGCTGTACATTAAAAAAATAATCTAATTTGTGAAATCTGACATGTTGACCATATTGCCCAGCCCTCCAACTCAGTTTCCACGCACATTTTTCCTAAAAAGCGAGACTTGAGCAAAAATAACACTGACTTCATAATCCAATTAAGACCTGTCAAAATTGTATCAGAGTGTTTTCACGTGTAGTCCTCTTTAAAGGAACCAAACTCAGACCTCTAGAAGTGGTCCCAAAAGTGGACCAACAGAAAGGGAACTCAGTTCTTTCTGTATTCACAATGCAAGTTCATTTGAAAGGGGACCCAGTTCTCTTTCTGGTTTACTTCAGCTCAGGTGGGGCCTCAGTCCTTTTTCTGTTCATACTTCAAGTTCTTATGGAGCTCTCAGACCTTTACTGCTTTGGATTCTGGGTATTTCACTTCAAAGAAGGAGGGCTGCAAAATGGATGAAAATTCCTGTGTGTTGTAGATAGTTAACATTTTATGTTGTTTTCTTCGTTCCAAATGTCAAGAAGCGCCGTAGTCTCCTCTGACCAAACTATTCCGCGTCCCACATTGCCGCCATTATTTTTGCTTGTTTCCCGGGACTGTACCATGTGATCTGCCTACGGCAAAGCTAAAGGGTAAAAATTGTCGAAGCAAGCCAGGATTACTTTATGTTCATAATGCACAAGTTAAATAAACCGCAACGCGGACTAAAAGCGAACCAGACTGAGACTACCTCCCGATGTGGTCTCAGTTCGGTTCGTTTCAAAGGGGTCTGAGTTTGTTTGGCGTGTTCACATATACCAAAAAATACTGACTTGCTTTAAAGGATGAAACAGACCAAGTGTGAAAACACCAAGACATTTTAATGCCTAAAATAAAGATTATTGGATTTTACACTAAGACTTAAGGACCCACACAAACCCTGTTACTGGCTACCAGACTTCACCTGGTAAAATTCATAGGGAAGCAAAAAGATTATTCATAGAATAACAGATGGCATACGGCTGTCTTCGTAAGGTACCTGTAGGCTACACTGTAACCTTCAGCCGCCCTTGATCAAAGAACAAATATAGTACATAAAGACAACAGCAACAGTGATCCTGTTCACAAGAATAAACCTCTAATCACATCCTCCTCTTTGCTGTCAAATACATTTTTGACTTATCACGCTACATGGCGCCCTTTCAATTTTGAGGCAGTTTGCCTCAAAGTTTGACCACTTCCACATTGTCACCCCTACAATGTGCCTGCAAAGTTTGAAAAAGTCATGCAATACTTTCAGTTACTGTGTTAGATCTGAAAAATACTTTTACAGTTTTGTCCACTAAAGGTGGGCCATATCATATCATTCACGACAATACCTGTAAATTTTTTTTTGCCTGGGAAAAAAAAAAAATTATGTCATGATATGCTAATTTCATGGCGTAAAGACGTCACACCATTACGCAGCGGATTACACTCATGTGCGGTGTGAAGTTATTAAAGTTGTGATGGTGAAGGCAAGCATGGCTGGAAGCGGTACTGCTGAAGAATTAACTCCCAAAAAAGCAGCTGCTTCAGCGGTGTGGAATTATTTTCGATACAAACAAGCAGATACAGAACACACCACAGTAATATGCAAGGAGTGCAAGAAGCCTGTAAAATCAAAATCTCTCTAACTTATTTCACCATCTCAAGCATCAGCACCTGAGTCTGTAGTAGGATTTCCTGGGAGGAAAGCTCAGGAGCTAACACCATGAAACCAAAACAAAGTAAGCTGGTTCAGCATGGCATCACCGAGTCTCTCACCAGTTGTACTCCGTATGACAGAAAGAGCAAACGCGGGAAAGATATAATCAGCGGGGAAGAAGGCCCTGTTGAGCTTTGGCGAAAGATATGCCAATCCAAACGGTGGAGATAGAAGCCTTCATGCACCTTGATAAGAAGCTGGACGGCACTTGCAGACATGTATGAAGAATACCGTGAAAAGGTATAAGCCTTACTGTCATCTGCAGATTACTATGCATAGACCATGGATTTACAGTCAAATAGGATAACAGAGCCTTACCTCAGTCTGACTGTGTACTATATTAACAGTGACTGGGATCTGGGCAGCTCAAACCTTGAGACTAGCTACTTTCCCGAGGATCACGCAGGACAAAATATAGCGACTGGCTTAAAGGAGTCCCTCCAGTTGTGGCATCTCAACGAAGAAAAACTGGTGCGCATGGCAACGGATTTCGGGGCCAACGCTGTCAAAGCTCTCAGACTTAACTGGATGTGACTATCCTGCTTTGGGCATCGTCTCCATATTGCCATTGGTAGGTTTACTTTATTCATTCCACAATCATGTACGTTATTAGACGTTAAAGTAAGCACAAGTATCTGAATTTTTACATAATCCTAACTACTTTCTATAGGTTGATATACAAATAACACAGCTATACCGTACGTCAGGGAAATACTGAAAAGTAAATTCATGGAAATATTGCAGCTTGTGCGAGATTAATTACCATGTCCTTGCCAACAATAAGGCTACTATTAATGGCATATTGACTATATGATCATTACAATACAACCCCAAATCAGAAAAAGTTGGGACGGTATGTTAAATTAAAATCAAACTGAAAACAGCACTTTGTTAAATTATCTTTGACCTGTATTACATTTAAAACAATACAACAGTACATTATTTAATGTGTTCCTCGTGAATTTTACTGTTTTTCTCAAAATAAACACATATTCCAACTTTGGTTCATTTCAGAAAAAGTTGGGACAGGAGGAATTTAGGGCTAGTAATGAGGTAAACTGGTTAGATAATGATGTGATTTGAAACAGGTGATGTCAACAGGTGATTGACAATTATGATTTGGTACAAAAGCAGCATTCAAGAAAAGTCTAGTCCTTTAGGAGCAAAGATGGGCCGAGGATCGCTAGTTTGCCAACAAATATGTGACAAAATTATTGAAATGTTTAAAAACAATGTTCCTCAAAGAAAGATAGGAACAGATATGAATATTTCACCTTAAACAGTGCATAACATAATTAAAAGATTCAAGGAATTGGGAGGAATTTCAGTGCATAAAGGACAAGGGTACAAGCCTAAGCTGAACAACCGTGATCTCTGATCCCCTCAGGCGGCACTGCATCAAGAATTGTCATTCATGTATAAGCGATATGACCACATGGGCTCAGGACTACTTTGTCAAACCTTTGTCAAGTACCACAATACGTAGTTACATCCACAAATGCCAGTTAAAATTGTACTGTGCCAAAAGGAAGCCCTAAGTTAACAGTGTCCAGAAGCACGACTCTGGGCTCTGAGGCACCTGGGATGGACCATCACACAGTGGAAACGTGTACTGTGGTCAGATGGATCAATATTTCAGGTATTTTTGGAAGAAATGGATGCCGTGTGCTCCGGACCAAAGAAGAAAAGGATCATCCTGACTGTTACCAGCAACAAGTCCAAAAGCCAGGGTCTGCCATGTTATGGGGTTGTTTCAGTGCCCTTGGCAAAGGTAACTTGCAATTCTGTGATGGCACCATTAATGCTGAGATTTTGGAGCACAATATGCTGCCTTCAAGAAGACATCTTTTCCAGGGATGCCCATGCATATTTCAACGATACAATGCAAAACCACATTCTGCACACATTACAAAGTCCTGGCTGCGAAGGAAGAGGGCACGGGTACTTGACTGGCCTGCCTGCAGTCCCGACCTGTCTCCAATAAAGAATGTGTGGCGCATTTTGAAGCGCAAAATGCGACAATGAAGACCCTGTACTGTTGCCCACCTCAAGACTTGTTTGCAGGAATAATAGGACAAAATTACACCTGAAACACTTCATCACTTGGTGTCTTCTGTCCCTAAATGTCTTTTAAGTGTTGTGAAAAGAAATGGCAACATTATAAAGTGGTAAATGCTTTACTGTCCCAACTTTTTCTGAAATGTGTTGCAAGAACCAAAATTGGAATACGTGTTTGAGAAAAACAATAAAATTCATGAGGAACACATTAAATAATGTGCTGTTGTATTGTTTTCAATGTAATACAGGTAAAAGAATTTAAAGTACTGTTTTCAGTTTGATGGGGGTCAAGACAGAAAATGATCCAGCGGGTGTTGGGAGCAAGAAAAGCCCATCACCCAAGTCTTAGCTGCTGACCAGTCAACAAGGCACCTTGTCCCCACATGGCAAGATCTACAGGTACTCGATTTTGTGAGCAAAGCCCTGGGTCCTCTGGTCGAGTTCACTGATGCTCCGTCTGCTGAGGACTGTTACTGTATCATGCTTGAAGCCTGTCCTTCAGCTATTTGACAGTAACATTCTTCTTGTGAAGGAGATCGACACAGACCTCACAAAGTCCATAAAGAACTCAATACTGGAGTACTTGAACAGCAAGTATGAAGACAACCCAGTGGAACTAATAAATTTGGCAACCATGCTTCACCCATGGTTCCACATTCATGGTACATGGCCCTTGAAAAAAGCCAGGTAATCAAAGACAGAGCAGTTGGCGAGATGGAATCATTCCTGCCAGGACCAGTAGAAGCTGAAACACCACCACGACCTTCAGGATCAGCTGAAGACACCCCAGGCCCAAATTTATGCAAAGGTGCCAAAGAGGACCCCCAGAAGCTTTTTCAAGAGGGCAGCAGCAAGACTTAAACAACTACTTGGATTGTCCACCTGCAGAAAGTGAGATCCCCTCAAATGGTGGAAAGTGCACGAGGTTAGCTTTTCTCATGTCAGCCATTTGGCAAAAAAGTACCTGTGCATCCAAGCCACTAGTGCAGCCTCTGAAAGGTAGTTCAGCACAGGACCGCACTGAAGCCTGCTTCAGTAAATAGGCTTGTGTTCTTGTATAAGAATCTGAGACTGTGATAACTGGTGATAACCAGCTAAATGGCTATGTTCTGCCTCTGATTGGCAGCCTTTTCAGGCAGCATTTCAATTGAAGTTTCAGCATGTTTCGGAAGTTCCACCTCATTTAAAGGCTTTTTTTAAACATTTTTTTGTTGATTGTTACATTTATGCTCGAAATATTTGAATATTTTCATTTCATTTCATTTTTTGTAAACTGCACTTCATATTTTGTGGTGGATTCTGTTATACTATTTGTTTTATACAGACTTTTTCAATCCAGAGGGAGAATTTTTATTTTTTAATTTTACTTTAAGACTAAATACTTCACTAAATAAAAGTTATTGCACTAAAACTAACCTGTGTAATAAGTTTTTTCAGAATAATTTAAGGTAACCTGTTCTGTTTATGCTGTCAAATGGTTAACAAGCATTTTTTTTCTGTATTTTCTAATATAGTCAAATTTATTGTTATCGTCAGAATACTCTGAAATATCGTGATATTATGCTTGGGCCATATCGCCCACCCCTAGTGTCTTCTACAGCTGCCATTTCCTTCCTTTGGTGCCACACAGCACTGCTGCTTCATTTTTAGGTCAGTTCATCTGAAAATGAAACCAATTCTAGATCTTCATCTATATAATGTTTTTGTGCAGCAGTAATAAAATGAAATCCTTTTTGACTTATTACATTCGCAGGGTCAAATGATATCTGCCATCACCCTTCCCTTTGCAGCCACTAATACCCCGTTTCCACCAATGTGGTGCTGGAGCTGGTGACAGTTGTTTTCCCAATCCAGAACTGGATTTGCGCATTTCCACAGCAAACACTGGCCTTGGGACAAAAAAAAAAAATTAGCCAGACAATTTGATCAATAACCAATATACACTCACCTAAAGGATTATTAGGAACACCATACTAATATGGTGTTTGACCCCCTTTCGCCTTCAGAACTGC
>JAODJW010000026.1:6875925-6890781 GCA_026777045.1 Hyperopisus bebe
ATGTCCTACAGGGAGGAGGCCCCGGGGCAGACCCAGGACTCGCTGGAGGGATTATATCTCTCGGCTGGCCTGGGAACACCTCGGCATCCCCCCCAAAGAGCTGGTAGAGGTAGCTGGGGAGAGGGAGGTCTGGGTATTTCTCCAGAAACTGCTACCCCCCGCGACCCGAACCCCGGACAAACGGAAGTTAATGGATGGATGGATGGATGGAGTTTGGTGGCTAAGCAGGTGTCTCTGTTGCCCCAGCTTCAGAGTTGGGGGTTTGAATCTCACCCCCATTCTCGTTAGTTTGCATGTTATACACATTTCTTTGGGGTGCTTCTGTTTCATCCCAAATTCTTAGGGTACTTTTGTGGTTGCTAAACATCATGTTTTCAAAACCAAGGCTCTATCTAGTATATACAGTTAAGCTGCTTGATGTAGAAAAGAACATGAGCTATGCCTGTTTAGATAAATCTCTCTAAACCTAAAAGTCAGGTGTTATGCTTTTACCTGGTTCATAGGATTTTTACTTGACACCGGTGTACATTTTGGCGTGTGCTGTATGTTCTCCGCAGGGCTACTTTGAGAGCTGCAACATCCACCGGAATCGGATCGCTGGGTTTGAGGTGAAGGCTTACGCAAACCCCACGGTGGTGCGCTGTGAGATCCACCACGGACAGACAGGGGGCATTTATGTGCATGAAAAGGGTCGCGGCCAGTTCATCGACAATAAGATCTATGCGAATAACTTTGCTGGGGTCTGGATCACATCTAACAGTGACCCTACCATCAGGTTAGCATCTTTACTTATATGTACGTTTATTGGGATTACTCTATCCAGTCTTTTCTTCTTCATTTTATCGCATTTATGGTTCTGCTATCTTAACTGTTTTGAACTGATTCGGTTGTTTTGTCTGGACTACTCCAGTTGAAGCCTGGTACCATAAACATAGGAAGACATTCCGATAATTGATAAGTTTGGAGCAGATTCATATATATAATCGTTTAGGCCTGGCCCTCATCGCAAGGAGCTTTTAAATATATATTTTTTCCCAGCTAAGTTTGTGCAAGTTAGCTTTCTGACATACACTTTGGTATTGATGTGTGTGTATCATGCAGTTCTCTGTTCTGTGTATCCAGGGGAAATGCGATCTACAATGGTAACCAAGGTGGTGTTTACATATTTGGAGATGGGCGGGGCCTCATCGAAGGGAACGACATCCATGGCAACGCCTTGGCAGGGATCCAGATCCGGACCAACAGCTGCCCTATCGTCCGACAGAACAAAATCCACGATGGGCAGCACGGGGGCATTTACGTAGTACGAAAATTTCCTCATTCCCATGTGTATGCTTAGTCACACGTGCGACTCTTAGGGCTGTTTTCCTGTTCATTTTATAACACTATCAGTCTAGAGTTAGCCTAATCATAGTTGAATATTACATATACACCTTATAAAGAACTAAATATTGAATATTTGGAATATATAAATAAAAAATGCATTTGCCTTTTGAGCTTTGTTGTTTAAGCAAAAATTGTAGAGGCATGATATGACATTAATAAGTTAAATGCTTGGCAATAAACAGTTGCTATTGTCTCTTCCCGATCCTATACCACCTAACCAATTTTACTTCACACGTCTGCACTGCCCTATTTGTTCATCCTGCCATTTTACGGCAAATGGTATTGTTTGCATTTACAGCAAACTAAGCTGAATAACTTATTGGAATTAAGGTAGTCTGGGGTAAATATAAGTACACAAAGATAAACTTCATTTAAACTATACAGTACCTTATATCTGACAAGTTATCTGGCTAAGCAAGAAAGCCGGCTTTGTGAAACATGATAGACCATTGATGTTAATGAGTCCGTTGACTTAACCAAAACAGAACAATCCATTTTATTTAAGTGTTCACTCCGGTCGTCTATTTCCAGTTTTTTGGTCAATATTATTACCTAAATATCCCATATCTGAAATGTTAGTTTATATTTTCATCAGGTGAAATTACTACAATCCAGTAACATGGTATTTTGGTATACTGTTTGCTTTGGTTCACTCTAAACTGAAAAATGAAATTTGGCGTATTTTGTGTTTGTTTCAGCCATTTTTATAACCAGGGATGTGCATAATTGATACGCAAGTATGCATTCCTTATATGTGCAAATGCGTATATTTTACGTGCATTCGTGCTGTCATGAAGAGAAATCACTGCATGTGCATTGTGAATTATCCTTTATACTGCTAAAGAAGCACAAATTAGCCACATAAAGGTTAAAATGCACGGTAATTTCTTGTCTTAACAGCACAATGCACATAAAATACGCTTTTGCACTGCTGCAACACGTTTATTGCTTTACAGCGAATGCGAACTTCCATACCAGTTATGTGCACCTGCTTATGTAACTCCAAAGCAGTGGGATCGGAAATGAATAGAAAAATACAAATTTCTCTTGTTCTTTGTCCTATTGCCATAATATCCTGACTCTGCTGCAGCATAATAGTGGCAGCCGTCAGGGACATAAACAGTCGTCCCACCATAATGAGACGCATAAACACGTACTCACAAGTACAGGTGCTATGCAGAACTTTTATTGCACAGAGAAAATCTGAATATCTGCCTGATATTCTGGACTGCTGGATATCGCTCACGAGCAACCAGCCCGTAAAATGAACCCGAAGTGGTGAAAAGAAATACTAACGGGATTAGGCTGGGTCGTGAAAATGTTGTGAAACTAAGGGGTACAAAACGGGGACCGCCGTGAAATTCGCTGAGACGCCTAATGCTGCACATGCGCAGACGTGCGAAGTACAAATAGGGCAGGTGGTATGGATCGCTTAATCACAATGAGATGATGTCATTATGCAAAAGCCAGGCAAGCATTTCATGGTAGAAAACGATGTGGAAATAGTGATGTTCTGTCTCATCCAGCTATTTTTATATGAGTGGAGACGGTTCTACTGATTATGCAAAACATAATCGTGGTCAGCTCAAATAATCTTGATTAGGTGATTATGTAATAATTGTGACAGGCCTACTCCCTGCCCTTATGCCTATGTGTGTTGTCACTACATCAGTGGTGCAGCTGCTCATACTTGAATGCATAGTTTATGGTTGTGGCATGAAATGTTTTACACTCACTGCTTCCACAGCGAGTTGCTGAGTCTGTAATACTGCCGCAGCATTCTCTGTAGAAAGCAGAAGAAACTTAAACTGCCAGTACATTTTGAAGCTGCTGTACACAGACACACACAGTAGTGCTCGGAATATTTTTTTCTTTTGCCTTTGAAAATATTCGATTTTTAATATCTTCCAGCCAAGAAGAAAAGAGAGATCAATTGCTACTTTAATACTAACTGTACCATATATAAACACTTGGTTCAGTGACATAAATTGACCGTACTGCCTCCAAGATTTTTGGTGGTAATGCATTTCATGTACGCGTTTTGTTAATTCCACATGTAGCTGCACAAACAACATGTGGAATTGACACATGGTGCCATGATGTGCTAGTGAACGCTTTGCGAGCTCTGAGTGTGAACACGCTCTGAATGAGTATGCAAATACAGAGATGTCAGGGAGGGACCTCTGTTTCTGTTTAACACAGCTAAAAATAAATGATTGTTAGAGTGGGATCCCTTCCAGTCAGTAGCTGAGATTCTGACTGTACCATGTGGTGTGGCTTCTACCTTGCAGCATGAAAAGGGCCAGGGTGTGATCGAGGAGAATGAAGTGTACAGTAACACTCTGGCGGGGGTGTGGGTGACCACCGGAAGCACACCAGTACTGCGCCGGAACCGGATACACAGCGGAAAGCAGGTAAGGGCTGAAAGCACTCATTCTGGCAGTTCAGCTGGATGTAAGTGGCTGGGAGCTACTACTATTATTAAGCTAATGTATTTTATTTATTTGGAATAAATAATTAATCATTAATTTATTTATTCATTAATAACATTAATTTTGTCCTCGCTCTCCATTGGCAGGAGAGCATCTTATTGTATATTTTATCTTTTGCAGGTTGGAGTATATTTTTATGACAATGGACACGGTGTTCTAGAAGACAATGACATCTACAATCACATGTACTCTGGTGTTCAGATCAGGTCAGCGTCCTATGGCACTCGAGGTTTTCTGTGTGTGTGTTTTATAAAAATCTTTTTAGACAGTTTACATCTTATGCATCAGTGTGTCAATAGGAAAGAGTATATTTTAGATTTAAAAAATATGAAGGTCTTTGCAGACAGGCCAGTCCAGAATCAAGCAAATAAAACAAGCTAATGGTTAATGACATAATGTGTAGTTTGAACCAAAATAGTTGGGTTGCACCATGGCAGAAGTTGTCTAACCTTCAGATTTTACACCTTGGCAAGAGTAAAAGTAGGTGAAGGAAGGCCATGCTATAAAGGAGAGGTAGCAGTTTACCCTTCGGGTCTTATACCTTGGCAAGAGTGAACAGCGACAACACACAAGGTGGACATCTTGAATCAACAGAAATGTCACACTAGACAAGTTGTTATGCATAAGCATGAACAGTCATGGCTGTTAGCAGAAAGGCCCCTGCTGCGGAAGCCGAGTGCAGCAGACCAAACGTACATGAAGCTTACTGCCCTTTGGCATTAGAAGGTGTGAAGCACTGCTCTCAGCTCAGATCTGGGCCTCGCTTATGAGTTGTGGCCCAAAGGCCACATCTCCCAGGTGGGAAAAGCTGAGTGACTCTCCTGTTCACAAAAGCACAAGGACTGGGGTGTAGAAAATGACAACCGGTGCTCTGAACTGATTTCAGAATTTGAGTTTGGTTGTAACAGTGCCTGCCACAGGGCGGTAGGGGGCTGCATGGATGCATGTCTGCCAGCAGCAGTGAAGCACGGTGATGGTGGTTTCATGCATATTTGTGCCTGAATCTTTGCAAATGGATTTGGTGGTTTCGTCAAAATGAATGGTCCCTTCACTACTGAGAAGTATAGGTATTTTCTATCCATTATGCAGTACTGTTGGGAAGGCGTCTTTCAGATCCCAGATTAATTCTGAAGCATGACACTGAGCCCCAATACATGGCCAAAGTTACAATAAACTGTCATCGACAAAAAGAAAAATGAGTACTGCATCCATCCATCCATCCAACTTCCGGTTAGGATTACATGCAGAGGCTGAAGCAAGTGTTCCTAAGAGAATTGAGGCAAAGGGGGGTCACACCAAATATTGATTTGATTTGTTTTTTTTTTTAATTTCCTGCATTTCCTGGGGCATTTATTTATTAAACTGTTCTATTTTAAAAACATCTTTGTTTCACAGCCTGAGACTGCAGTATTTGTAGCACTGTCCCAAAACCCCAAAGGAACCACTGCTGCCCATTTTTCTCCTGCAGAACTGGTAGCAACCCCAAGATTCGGCGGAATAAGATCTGGGGAGGCCAGAATGGTGGCATTCTGGTATACAATTCTGGTAAGGAGCTGGAATTCAGGCACTTGACAGTACCATTACAAGGTCTTCTGGCTCAGTGTCCATTGGGTCACTGTGATACATTCTGGAAATGTTATAAACTGCTTGCTATTAATTTGTAATTGTTTACAAACTTTCAGTGCAAAAGCTGCAGTTCAGAGACCTCAGTATAATTTCTCATTTGCTTCAGGAAGATGACTAGCTATTTGGCTGGCTTCAGTTTGCCCTCCGTCACTGCCTATTCTGTCCTCAGGGTTGGGTTTCATTGAGGACAATGAGATCTTTGACAATGCTATGGCTGGTGTGTGGATAAAGACAGACAGCAACCCTACGCTTCGCAGGAACAAGATCCATGATGGTAGAGACGGTGGAATATGCATATTCAATGGTGGTCGAGGTATGTATAATGTTGTTTACGTCCATAATAAAAGGCCAGTTTTATGGCCTTATGGGAGACTGGCATTTCTCTGTGGCATTAGTTTAGTCTGTTTCTGGAAACATAAAGTCACAGTTTCTCTGCCTGTGATAGACATTGTAAAGGCATGAATCATCTGGGGTTTTCCCCAACCTACAGCCTTTCAGATGACTGCCACACCTTACCTGTGTAGGTTTGCTCGAGGAGAACGACATCTTCCGCAATGCCCAAGCTGGTGTCCTCATCAGCACCAACAGTCATCCTGTGCTCAGGAAAAACAGGATATTTGATGGCTTTGCTGCAGGTGGGCGTCGACCTTGTGATGTCATTGTACCTGCCTGTTTAATGTAGCTGTGCTCCTCTCCAACCTTTCATTAGTACAGTTTTTTTGTGGTACAGTGTCTTGCAAAAGTATTCAGCCCCCTTGGAAGTCATCATAATTTTCTGCCTGACAAAAGATTTGTACACATATTTATCCATTCAGTATTTTCAGTGTTGTAACAATACATTTCTAAATGTCAAAATAAACCATTTTTGTATATATTTAACTGAAGAAGAAAAACTCACAATTAGTATTTACATAAATATTTAATCTCTACACATTAATATTTGTTGAGAACCCTTTTGTGGCAATAACAGCCTTAATTTTTTTGAAGTACGTACCGGTTTTGCGCATCATGCAAGAGCGATTCTCCTCCATTCCCTATTCATTCTGCCCAAAAGATGATGTAGGTTGGGGGGACAGCATCTCTGGACAGCAGCTTTCAAACAGTGCCACAGATTCTCAATAGGGTTAAGATCAGGGCTTTTACTCCATTCCAGAACATCCACCTTCCTCTTTTTGAGCCATGTCGCTTTGGCCTTATGCTTAGGGTCAATTTCATGTTGAAAAATGAATCTTCTCCTGAGCCATAAGTTCATTGCAGACTGGAACAAGTTCTCCTGCAACATTGTGTGGTATTTGTGCCAATTCATTGTCCCTTCAACTATGACAAGATTCCCAGTCCCAGCACATAAGCATCATCCCCATAGCATGAGGCTGTCACCACCATATTTCACCATAAGTATGGTGTTTCTTCAGGCATGGTCAGTGCTAGTTTTACACCACACATACCTCTTTGAAGTCCGTCAAAAAGTTCTGTTTTGGTCTCATCTGACCTTAAAACCTTCTCTCACGTCTTAACTGGGTCTTTCTCATGCCTTGTAGCAAATGCCATATGTGTTATGTGGATCTTCATGTGGAATGGCTTCTTGCTACCCTCCTGTAGAATCCTGTTTTATGAAGAGCTCTTGAAATTGTGAACCCATGCACCTTCACTCCAGTTTCAGCCAAAGAGCATTACAGACTTCTGAGAGTGGTGGGTGTATTTAGTTTAGCAATCAAGTTGCCTTCTCTCACCAGTTGACGTCTTGCTCTCATGCTTAGTTTTGAGGGACAGCCTGTTCTAGTAATGGTCTGGGTGCTGTGATGAACCTTCTGCCTTCTGATGATGAATCTAACAATGCTTAACGGGACATTCAGTCTCTTCAGTACTTTTATGTAGCCATTTCCTGCCTTCTGCATTTCAGTGACTTCAGTCACATCAGGAGAATGCTCATTTGTCTTCATTTTTGCAGTGATTGACCAAGAAAGACAGTGGCTCTTCCAAAGGGCATTTTTTGTTTTCTGTGGAAACTAAGACTTATGGAAACCTAGTTATGTTTAATTTTGGTCTAATAACTGTCATCTTTGTGTCGGTTGTGATTAATTCGTCATTTGTATAAACCTGCAGCTTCCAAAGCATAGGGGTTGAATACTTAGGCAAACAGCATGTATAATGTTTTTCTTTTTATCTTTTCAATGTTAGTACAAAATTGACCTATTTGGGCCTTTGAAAATATGTTGAGAAAATTGTTGTATATAAATATATATTGTTTGAGAAAATTGTGGTGTTTGAGAAAATTGTGTATATAAATATATATTTTATACTCCAGACAATCCTCATGACTTTCAAGGGGATTGAACACTTTAGCAAGCCACTGTATACGATTTTAGACATTGTTGTTTCTGTATTGTAGGGATTGAGATCACAAATCATGCCACTGCAACTCTGGAAGGCAATCAAATTTTCAACAACCGCTTTGGAGGCTTGTTCCTCGCCTCTGGTGTCAATGTGACAATGAAAGGTAACTGAATACTCTGCTCTGTTCCTCTCCTTTCTCTGTTCTGTGCCCATAAATTTATGGTTCTTGAAAGACCAGACCTGATTGTAATTATAATAAAACATTTTATAGATAGGTGCCTTTCAAGACACTTAAGGACCTTATAAACACATTAATGAACAGTCACAATATATAATAAATAAAAGTATTAGTTGCAATAAAACCAATGTTAATACAACATTGAATGAATATACAGAACAGGGGTGTGTTTTAAGGTGAGATTTAATGGTAGGAAGAAAATCAACGCTCCGAATGTCTTTTGGGAGAGAGTTCAAGATGAGGGGTTGCTAGGCTGAAAGAGTGGAGATATGAAGATGATCAGAGGGTTACGAAGGTGCCAGATTATGGATTGTCTTGAAATTGAGAAGCAAAATCTTAAAACCAATGTGATATTTAACAGGGAGCCAATGAAGACGCTAAAGGACAGGAGTGATGTGTTCTATAGTAGGGGTTCTGGTAATGATACGAGCAATAGCAGCATTCTGAACCAGTTGGAGTTTGTGGAGAAGTTGGTGAGGAAGACCAGAGAGGATAGAATTACAATAATCAATATGAGATGTAACTAGAGCAGGTACAAGAATAGCAGTGTTGTCAGCTTTAAGAGATGAGTGTAAATGCCTGATATTATGTAAATAGAAATATGCAGACTGAGTGATTTTAAGGTGTTAAGAACATGTCCTGGTATTATGTTAAACTGCATCTGGCCCTACAAGCAGTCCTTCTACTTGCAGGGAAAATAATTTGTAGGGTTGGTGCTGGGATTGGCACTCCAGCCACCGCAAAACAACTTGCAACTGCTCAATATAAACAGGCACAATACCCATCTGCTCTCCGTGGGAGTAGCTCTGCTGCAGCTGCCCACAGGAAGGTTGCATGTATCATGAAGGGGACGGGGGAAAGCTTTCAGGAGCCTTATACCCAGATGAGTTGAAGCCATTAGTGAGCGACAAGTGTCAGGCCTCTTGAGGTTCGGGGCTGGTGTGGTTCTAAGGCGTTGCCTGCTGCATGGCGGCACTTGGGTCCCAGTTTGAGGCAACCCATCCAGGTAGGCACGTGGAACGTCTTGTCTCTCCGGCAAGATGACCATCTTCCTATGCTGTCGAGGGAGCTTTGTAAACTCCACATTTCGATGGCAGCACATTGAGGTACACACACCAGGGAGTGGCCAGATCTCTTTAGGTGGGTATACCTACTTTTGGTCGGATCGGTCTGATGGCTGCCATACTCAGGGAGAAGCTATTTCTGTAGCAGATCGGCTCCTTCCAATGGTGTCTGATGACACTCCTTTTAACGAGCGTATTATGAGACTCCGGCTATGGCACTCCTTGGGTGTCTTGTCTGTTGTTTTAGTATATGCTCTGATCACGGTAAGTGATGTCTCGTTGAAGGAGACATCTTACTCGCAACTTTGCTTAGTGGTTGAAGGGTGCCCACGAGGTGACACTCCTCTGGTCATGGGTGACTTCAATGCGACCACTGGCACTGAAAGGGCTGGCTATGAGGATTGTGTCAGTCCCCATGGGTCTGGAGACTGCGGTGAGAGTGGCTCCATGTTCCTTGACTTTGCAAAAGGTTAGGGGCTGCGGGTCGCTGGATCCTGGTTTCAAAGCCCTGAGCCGCATCGTTGGACTTGGTACTCCAATACTGGTGGTGCAGCAAAGGCGATCGATCACATCCTAGTTGGCAGATTGGATTGAGAGACTACGGAGGGTCATGAGGTCATTGGAAAGGGGTGTGTGGCACTCCCGATATCTTTGCAAGAGGACAAAGGTCCCAGACCTGGTGCTCCCTGTCATGCTATATGGCTGTGAGACATGGACACTATCCAGTGAACTGAGCCCTGAGGAACACCACTAAGAACCGGGCAGACTTTACAAACTTTACAAGCATGGTCCGATACCTAAGATTTAAACCAAGCATATAGAGTGCCAATGATACAAATAGATTCCAATCTCTCTAGGGGAATAACATGAGAGATCAAAGGCTGACCTTGGGTCAAGGAGCACAAGTATGGTTATCAGCCCAGAGTCGGCTGCCATCAGCAGGTCATTGAAGATTTTAACCAGGGCTGTCTCTGAACATTTTCTGCATGGTTTTAGTTCATTTCACAGTACAAACGGATGATTGTCAATGACGTGAGAGTGAACCTGCACAGCATGTTTTTTCCAAGTTTTTTAGAGAGGAAAGGTGAATTTGAGATTGGATGATAATTTATGTTGTAAGGGTCCAGGTTTCTTAAGAGTCAGAGACCAGAAATAAGGAAGGAACATGTATGATGTTAGTTACCAGAGAGGAAAGGGAGGGCAAACAGGATTTAACCACATAAATAGGAAATGGGTCCATCTGACAGAGGGCATTGATTTTCTAAAAATACCAGATATTTCCTCCACAGTTGAGTTTAAATCTAGAAAACTCCATGTACAGACTTTCATACAGAGGTCAGCTGCTGGTGGATATTTCCAACCATAGTATTAGTTTTGAGTTTCTAGCTGTATTGACTGTGTGCATTTTCCTCCACAGATAACAAGATAATGAACAACCAAGATGCCATTGAAAAAGCTGTTTCTAGGGGTCAGTGCCTGTATAAGATTTCCAGTTACACCAGCTACCCGATGCACGATTTTTATAGGTAAATGCCCCCTACCCCCAATAGCATACATTTTTATCTGATGAGCATATCAACCAATCAAAATCTCCATTGCATCTCCTGTAGGTGTCACACATGCAACACGACAGACCGCAATGCCATCTGCCTGAACTGCATCAAGAAGTGCCATCAGGGACATGATGTCGAGTTCATTCGGCATGACAGGTTAGTGCAGCTGCACTAAATATAATTATACAAACAACAGACTCATACCTTGATGGAATCTGTGTAAAAATAGTACATGACTTGATTATACAAGGAAACAAGTACTTAGGCTATATCACGATAGAATATTCAAATTGATTATTATAAATGTTCATAATTGCGATATGACATTTTGTCAATTTGTATTGGCCATGCCTAGCAGTTCTTTGTAATAAACAGTCAAGTGGTTACCATTGAATTGTGCTAGAATTTAACTGCATTGTGAGGTTTAATAGTTCCATTAATGGATATTAATTTATACTTTCTCTTCACTGTAGGTTTTTCTGTGACTGTGGAGCAGGGACATTATCAAACCCATGCACACTTGCTGGAGAGCCGACGCATGACACGGACACTCTGTATGACTCTGCCCCTCCTATAGAGTCCAATACATTGCAGCACAACTGAGCCTGACCTCAGCTGTTACCTTTAAAGGGCCATGGACTACACGCACCAAATGGATGCTTTGATCAGTCTGGACCCAAAAAGACTCCATGTTTAATGTATGATGATGGAGAAAGATATGCACACTAGAAATAAAATCTTTAAAAACATACTAAAAAAAACTGAAAACAAAAGCTGATCCAGCTTCTAATGGAGAAGTTTATATATTTAAAGAAAACCTTTAAAAGGCTTTCCTGTGTCTGTGGATGTAAAACTTTTTTTTCTGTTAATGCAAACGTTTTGAAGAAAAGAAGAAATGAACGTCGAAGAGAAGCAATATGTTGACTCAGGATTATGGAGAGGAAGGGGGCGTGGCTTCAGCTGTACTGCCTCTCTGTGCAACATCTGAGATGCTGCTGTAGGAGGAGCTTAGCTGCAGTCTGGTACCCAGAAATTTAAGGAGCCATAGTCCCTCTCACTGAAGAGGGATGTCATCCTGTTCGGGAGGCTGGGCTATGCCCATACGGCCGCCTTGGCAACTGTTTCTAGACAGCAGTAGTGCTGGTAAATGTTTGGTAAAGGAACAAAAGGTGATCTAGCACTTCAGCTTTTTTTTTAAATGCCATTCTGATTGACACATGATTTTAATGCTTTCCCACATAGTTTTGTATTTTCAAGCAGAAATCTTACTGTACTTGAATGTCTTATTATTATTATTATTATTATTATTATTATTATTATTATTATTATTTTGGTAACACTCCCTTTGCTTAATGTATACCTTGTCAAGCCCCGGTATCTAAGTTCTTTCTGTGAAAGAGAAATATCAATGAATTACACAGATTTGATTTAGGAACGCTAAATTTACTCCAGCAATGTTAATATATTAAAAGTAATATGTTTTTTTTTTCTTTAACTGCAAAAGCAAAAGGAATGTTTTGAGTAGTGTGCATTCTTGAGCCGTGTTACCTTTTGCTAAGGTATAAACAATTTTGTTGATACACTTACATGTGGTCAAGGCTGCTTGAAATGACTGTTGGGGTAACCCTGTTAAGTCTCCCATTGGTGCTCAGGCACACTAGGGACATATTAGGGCTTGTAATGCACAAAAAGTCACGTCAGGTGGTTAAAACATTTCACATGGGTATTGGTGGGTGAAGTGTGCTAAATGTTAATCTCTGTGGATATCTGACCATTTCTGGAAGTTTTAGTTGAAATGATATAAAGAATAAATGTCTCAAAACATTTATTTTAACCCCTGGGGCTCAAGCAAGGCACAGCAGATGAGTACTTGCTGGCAAAGCATCACGAGAGAGTGTTCATAGTGATGTCTCGTGTGAGTGGCACTCGCGTGTGACTGTGGCTTTTCCCCCTTTTTCCTTGAAGAAAAGAGACATTGCTGGAGATGAACCCTATAGCCTCCTGCTGTATTAAAGCTGATGTGCTTATCTATACAGCACTGAACTGTTTCATGGCTTATTTTTTCTTTTTTTGAGGGATTTTATTTCAACTTTTCATTGTGTATTGGTGACTGTGGGTTCTCATACAGCTTGGATTGTATGCATGTACCATACCATCTCGACTTAATATATTGTGAAGTATTCAACAACCATTATGTAGATGCTAGTATGAATTAAAAGGGTATAATTTCCTACAAAAAAGGAAACTTGTCATTTTTATTAAAATTTAGGTCATGAATAGGAATGAATATGTGGCTAGTGAGGTTTACTTCCATAAGTATATAACTAATTTATCCATGGTATCATGAGTTTTATCTAGCAAAATCAGCAGAACATGCAACTGAAACTGCAAAATTGCCCTAATAAATGCACAATTTGCATCCTGGGGATACCGAATGTTGAAAAACTTCATCCTTGGTAAGATTTCAAAATTTCATTTTAATGGCAGCCCAGGCACCCCAAAAAATGCAAAATTGGAGAAACAAGCATCCAGATCAAGAAATTGCTCTAGTAAACATGTTTTTGCTTCTCAGGGATACAAAATGTTGAAAAACTGTCAACATCAAAATTGTGTTGTTAAATGCACATTTTGCATTGTGGGGATACAAAATGTTGAAAAGCTTCGTAATTGGCAACATCAAAATTTCCACTTCCTTGTAGACCAGGCATCCCAATAAACAAATGGACAGAAAGGGCATTTTGGATCACGGGGATGCAAAGTGTTGAAAAGTTTCATACTTGGCAGTGTATCAAAAAATTGAAATCCTGGCAGCCCAAGCACCAGGTCGGGTCAGGCCAGGTTGGGGAGCATTCACTGAAGTAGTGCATTGCTGCACCCAACACACGGTGACACAAAGTCAAACCAGTGGTACCCAAGGATTCTCCAAAGAGAGACAGTACTGAAGGAGTCCAGTCTTTGTCTCCATTTAACTGGATAGCATCCATGTCTCACAGCCATACAGCAAGGCAGGGAGACTTGGACCTTCCTTCTCTTGCAAAGATAGCGGGAGTACCACACACCCCTTTCCAGCAACCTTATGAACCCTTGTGCTCTCCCAGTCTGCTGACTTCATAGGTAGTCACCAAAGACATGAATGTTGCTGCCAAGGTAAGTAAATCTCTCTACAAGGTTTACCTTCTCCCTGTAGACAGACACACTACAGATGGCTGTGCCTAAAAAGTAATTAAATGCCTAGATATTGGTCTTTATCCAGACACTCAGACTCTTCACTCAGTCTCCCGGGAGCCCCAATCAGAGCCTCCATTGGTTTCGCTAAGGTCACAGCACTGTTGGCAAAGTCAAGATTAGTAAACTTTCACCAAGATGCCCCACAGCTGCTGGACCCCATATCCCAGAGTAGGAGCAAGAACACACCCCTGGTGAACCCAAGAATCAGCTGGGAAGAAGGCAGAGGTTCTCCCTGCACTCTGGAAACACTATCAGTACCTGTGTACAGGCCAGCCATGATGTCCAGCAACTTCGGGGGGATCCCATGAAGTCTCAGGATGTCCTTGCAATCTCAGTGAGACTGGGTGGTTCACAGCTGATTGGAGGGTCAGCTTCGAGACCCGTGGGAATATTATTAGGACATGTCACCTAAATTAGGGTTAGCAAACTGAGCCTACGGCTAGGGTTAGACAAGGTGGCATTTTCAGGCATCAAAATGTTTTTATGATTGTTGTGTCAAAACTCAATGCCCCTAGAAACATCATACAAACATGAGCTCTTGTGAAAACGGTTGTAAACCTCCTAACCTGTAGAGTGCAGAAAGAACAACCTGTGTTTCTTAGGAATGCTAAACATCTGCCAATGTTTCTGGAGGGACTGATATACCTGTGCACCTGCTGAGAGAAAAGTTTGGAACGAAAGGCTTCGCTGGGATTTTTCAGCAAGCAAATAAAATAAAAGAACACTCAGCTCATGGTCAAGACACTGGAGATGCAACTGGTAGGGAGATGGCCATTTACAATGTATAAATTAAGTTTGAAATGCATAAATGAAGTCATCTCACCAGTACTTAAATCATGACCAGTAGCTTGCCTGCTCACCCTGTCTGATCAACTGTCACTTATTAACTTGTTCATGTTGAACTGCATGATTATTTAGTTTGCTGGTGTTATATT
>JAODJW010000026.1:6893543-6912911 GCA_026777045.1 Hyperopisus bebe
GAATGTATGTCAGATGGTCGCTCCCGGATTATAATCTGTCGGAAAATAAACTTGGACCTTGCAACTTAATTCTCCCCATCTCTGCTGTGAATCTCTTCTCATCAACGGACCCGGTGGAGACGCTGAACTCCCAACATTTGAAATGCATAAATTAAGTAATGTCAACAGTATTTAAGTCATGACCAGTAGCTTGTCTGCACTGCCTATCTGATCGACTGTCACTTATTTACTTGTTCATGTTGAACTACATGTCTGCTTAGTTTGAAAGTGTTATATTATGAGCAAAAGAATGTAACAGTCTGATGGGCATCAACTATTGGCTCAATTTGCACTGTATTGTTGTATTAAAAGAAGCTACAGTTTATGTTTGTAGAAAAGCATCTACTATTTGCATTAATAGTATAGCTCATTTAAATGAAGTGGAATAGTATATTGTATTGCTTGTGTATTTATGTAAACTTAATGTGTTTTCCTAATTTTGCTGGACTTGACTTCTTAGACTTTATTAGTCTACTTTTACTTTTGTTTATTTGTGATAATGACTGCTGGAATATTGATGAATAAAATGAGATGTTTAGTTTAAAATATGTTTATTTAAATTGAAGCAGTATTTTTGTTGTTTATTTTTAAAGGTTATCAACCTAACCTTCTAAATAAAGATAATTGAGTTACTCCTTGCATCCTTCAGTCTTGATCAGGCAATTTTTCAAGACTGGGCGAGAGCTGAGCTGTTATAACATAATTGACGTACAGATACAGAAACTTTGAGAACATTAGGCGCAGAAACATTGTGGTTACATCTTTATAGTATTGTCTTAAGAATTACATTCATCAAGTGTAAGTAAATAATATTTCATAACAGACAAAACGTGACAAACATTATGGAATCATTATTGGGGGGAGGGGTCTCTCACAATACATTTTGAAAAGCAAAAACATGTTCAGTATGCCAAAAATCTTACTGTAATATCGTTCAAGCCTACCGTACACACCCTTTTCTAAATGATCATTATTAAAAGTCAAACTTTGTGTCACTTAGTCCTTGTGAGTGGTGAATCATGAAAGACAAGGGCTATATAACACAATTAAATTCTTCCACGATACATTTCACAGAGTTCCATTTTGATACATTTTGTCAACCGGCTACCAGAATGGCTACCTAACTGCTAAAATCAAATGAAGTTATCCTGCTTACAAGGTCAAGCATCTTCTCCAGTCACCCTTCGCTTTGCAATGCTGCATTGCTTCAATTTTTGGGGTTCTTTGTCTCAAAATTTGATCTGTTCCAGTTCATTACCCATTCAATAAATCTGCAAAGTTCCAAAGAGATCTGTCAAATACTTTTTGAGTTATCCTCTTAGCAAGAGAGTGTCTGTGGTGGTGGAACAATTTCAAAACAAAATATATTCCCTGTCTGAGGAAACCAATATCTCAAGTGAATCAAACTTTTTTATACAGGAATAATTAATTATACAGGAAATATATAATGCACCTACTATGTGTCACGTCCAGCTCCATCCGATCCTCCTGTGTGCCACGCCCACCTCGTTACCTCGTGTTAATTCCCGATTGTTCTCACCTGTTACCTGTTATGTTCAGCTAGTCTTGTGTATTTAGTCCTCGTCTGAGTCAGTCTTCCCCAGACTTGTCATTAATGTGCATCGCTGTCCGTCCTTTACCTCAATAAACCCGACCTGTTTGGATTCCCGCTTGCCTGCCCTGGCTGTTCCTTGCTCAGACGTGACACTATGTAACTAACATACACTTTTGTTATATATAAAAATAGCAGATAGACTTTAATATACACTCTTTGAAATTATTTTCTAGCTAAGCCCCAATAAATACATAAATACATTTACATAAAATGCACACATTGAATTGTATTATATTCCAGTATATGGCAGTTAAAGCCTTTTATGTAGCACTCCCACTGCTTTTGTGTTGTATTATGCGTTAGAGCCTTTTTAGGCATTTCAATTTTCAATTTTCACTCATATAGTATTGTGCAAAAGTCTTAGGCAGCCAAAGAAAATTGTTTAAATGATCTTCATGTTTGTGTAAACGTGTGTTGGCCATTTCAAAACTTATGCTAAAATCATCCCAGTACTTGCAGCAGCCATCCAATAACACCCACATATTTTTTAACTCGACCACTAGCAGGGGTGCAGGAGGGCCATGGATACCCTAAGGGATTTAGAGAGCACAGCACTTTACAGGGGCACTTGAATACATAAAATTAATAAATTATGTAATGTAAGAGGGGCGTGGGGCCACAAGATGACATTTTGTCAGGTGATCCAGAATATTCAGCTACTCCCCTGACCCCTAGCATACCTCATATAGCTAATCAATATCTCCTTTACTTTTTTACTTAATTAAATTAATTAATCAAGTGAGCTGGTGGTGAAATTTAATAAATGGCTAAGGTGCCCCTGAAACTGAAACTGAAGCGATGTTCATCGAGCCATCCAACTAGATATTATTAACTTATGAAGAACAGAAGATATTCTTACTAGTTCTTATTGTGTTACTCTTAATTTGATATTTTCTAATGCTAAATTGCTTTCTTATTTTATTTTATTTTTTTTTAGCAGAAGTGCACTTACTACCCAGATGAACAGCTTTAAGCATTTCCTTTGAATGTCTTTTGCACAGTACTGCATATATACACTATATGGACAAAAGTATCGGAACACACCTTTTAATCATTGAATTCAGGTGTTTCATTCAGACCCCACAGATGTAAAAAAATCAAGCACCTAGCTATGCAGTCAGATTTACAAATGTTCTGAAAGAACGGGTTGTTCTCAAGAGCTCAGTGAATCCAAGGTGTCATAGGATGCCATCTTTGCAGTAAGTCAGTTTGTGAAATTACTTAACTGCTAGATATTCCACAGTCAACTGTAAGTGGTATTATTGCAAAGAGGAAGCATTTAGGAACAACAAAAACCCAGACACAAAGTGGCATACCACGTAAAGTAATGGAGTGGGGTCGACGAGTGCTGAGGCACATAGTGCATAAAATTTGCCAACATTTTAATAATTTCAGAGTTCCAAATGTCCTTTGGCATTAACTGCAGCACAAAATCTGTGTGCCGGGAGCTTCATGGAATGGGCTTCCATGGTCAAGCAGCTGCATGTAAGCCTCACATCACCAAGTGCAATGCCAAGTGTTGGATGGAGTGATGTAAAGCAGGTGCCACTGGACTCTGGAGCAGAGTAAATGTGTTCTGTGGAATGACAAATCATACTTCTCTGTCTGACAGCCTGATGGACGTTTGGAGTTTGATGGACAACTAATTTGGAGTAAGAGGGATAATGGTATGGGGTTGTTTTTTAAGGGTTGGGCTACAGTAGGCCAATTTCCAGTGAAGGGAACTCTTAATGCACTAGTACAGCATTTCCAACCCAGTCCTCGGGGAAACCCGGACAGTCCACGTTTTTGCTTCCTCTCAGCACCCAGCGCACCTGTACCAGATATTTGGTGTTCCTGATTGGCTAGGAGCTAGGAGGGAGCAAAACCGTGGACTGTCCTGGGTTCCCCGAGGACTGGGTTGGGAAACACTGCATTAGCATGCCAAGACATTTTGAACAATTCTATGCTTCCAACAATTCTCGAAGGCCCTTTTCTGTTCCAGCATGACTGTGCCCCAGTGCACAAAGCAAGGTCCATACAAACATGGTTGGGTGAGTTTGGTGTGCAAGAACTTGACTAGAGCCCTGAGCTCAACCCCAATGAACACCTTTGGGATGAACTAGAACGGAGATTGTGAGCCAGGCCTTCACACCCAACATCAGAGCCTGGCCTCACAAATGCTCTTCTGGATGATGAGGCAGAAATTCTCACAGACACACTCCAAAATCTTGTGGAAAGCCTTCAGAAAAGAGTGGCAACTCATATGACTGCAATGGGGAGACCAGCTGAGTATTGATGCCTATGGCTTTAGAATGGGAGGTCATAAAATTTCCTGTAGGTATAATGGCCAGGTGTCCCAATATTTTTGTTCACAATATGTATATAGTATAACACAATTTCTATTGAATGACAGATTTATACATTTGTAGTATATTACATCCAATACCTTATAATGCAAAATATTTTAATAGGGAAATAACCTAGTTAATTTAACCTAGGGTATTCAGTGTCGAGGAGAAATGACACAAAATAGATTCTGTGGTCTTTCTCCTCAGAGACATTTTCTCAAACAGTTTCTTGACTTTCCTCCTAAAATTCTTCCCAACAATTACATACAGGACAGGATTTAAAGCACTATTGCTGAAAGCCAGATAGGTGAACACCTGATTGCTTATTTCCAAAATATTTTCTATTTCACATCCTACCAAAATATTGAGTCGTAGAAGGATATGAAGGAAAGTCGCAGAGTGAAAAGGTATCCAGCATAGCACAAATGCGAACAGCACACACAGGACCAGTATAGTGGCCTTCTTCTCCCTGTTCACTGCACTCAGCTTCCTTATATTTTGGTTCTTCAAGGTCTGGATAATTTTGCAGGTACAATAGGATATGACGGAAAATGGTATAAGGAATCCAATTATAATGAGCAGTATGTCACAGATCAGTTCCACATCCAAGCTTGGGTATTTTAAATAGCATGCATTCACATTATATTCTGGATAGTACTCCACAGTCCTGAATTTTAGCACTGGGATGCTCATGATGATGCCTAAGGCCCAGACGGCCAGGCAGTTGAGTCGGGCATACAGAATCCGTCTCATCCTCCCTAGTGACATAGCATGGACCAGTGCAACATAGCGGTCAGCACTCACCAGCACCAAAAAATAGATGCTGCAGTACATGTTAATAATAACTCCCATGTTTACAAGACGGCACATGACTATACCAAACTGCCAGTTGAAGCCATTGGCCACATTAACAGCCCAGAAGGGAAGGCAGGAAAGTAGAACCAAGTCAGCTGCAGCGAGATTTCCCAGATAAAACTCGGCCACCGTGCACGACTTTCTGTGCAGACTGAACACTGACAGAACAAAGACATTCCCAATGACGCCCAGCACACAAATGGCTATCATGTACACAGGCTGCATGGTGTAGAGCCACTCCCAGGCTTCAGATGAAGGGCAGTTGCTGGCATTGATGGGATCCCTCCCTGGGGCTGTGGGGCTGGAGGGGATGAGGAGAGGCAGAGTGATCTCTGTCGTGCTGAAATCCATGATGGAAACTGTCAAGAAACAACCAAGACAGTCATGATAAAAAGCAAATAAAAAGACTGAACGATAAAAAAATCTGTGAAATACTTTTAAATTTGTTCACAAGATTAAGTATCTTTTGCAGCTGCTATTTCCTTCCTTTGATGCCACACAAAAAGGATGCTTCAATTTTAATGCAATGTCTCAAAAACTCCATCCACATAATATGTCTGCAGAGTTATCGGCAGCCTGGAATATATAAATTTGGGTATGGGTGGTCCCTACCAATATTGTGGGGGTGTTAGGGGGGTGGGGTTTCGGGGCTGATTTGGTCCACACCAATCTTTGTCCATGGCAAAATTAATCTGTGTCCATGACAAAATGTTTTGATTGAGAAACATACTATATATTAGGGCTGGTTGATATAAGTGACTTATCATCATATCAAATTTATACAATATGAAAATTAGAAAGTTGATAAACTGTTAATAAGGAATATTTCTTCACAGCATACATCAGCCTTTCACATCACAAAAATTAACACAGTTCCAACCAATCATATGGTAGTCTTTCAAGGCTGGACAGGCTATGCTCAGCAAATGCACAGGTTGTTTGACAGTACTTCTTACAGTTTAAAGTCCAATATGGATACTTTTGCAGGGTATCTGGGTTCAGAGACAGGATGAGGAGCTCAGACATTTGGGAGGGGCTCAGTGTACACCCTTGTGCAAATTAATAGAAGTTTTCACACAGACATGCATGAAGTGGCCTGGGACCTGCTGGTTTGCACAAACCACCAGGGAAGAGAGTACACTGAGTGGATGGACAGAAGAGGCACTGCAGACTGGCAGGCTTGCTAGGGTGGGGTTACAGCTAGTTGGTATGACTGTGCTTCGGCCATCCATGTTTGTTTGAAATTAATACTCTGGGGTTCAGGCACCTTCGGGTTTTGTCGTGGGTTTTTCTCTGGGTTCTCTGGTTTCCCCCCACAGTCCAAAAACATGCCACGGTTAATTGGAGTTGCCAAATTCTCCATAGGCCAGAATGGTGTGTGTGCCCTGTGATGGATTGGCACCCATTCCTGGGTTATTCTTACACAATTTTTATCAATCCACCAGGTCTTAAATCTGGACCCAAGGCGATACGTATGAATTAATGTGACTGAGATGTCCATCTCAACTGTGGTCAGTCTGTCGGCATATAGATGCAACAACTTCATCATTCCATTATTTTGCGCAAGGATGCAGAGCAGCTGCTCCTCTGCATTTAAAGGAGCCAACTTGAGGTGGTCTCTAGGATCCATCCATCTATCTTCTGTAACCGCTTGCCAAATTCTGGGTCACGGGGGTCTGGAGACTCTCCCGGAGTACACTCAGACACACCTAAGGGCAACTTGGTCAAACTGAATTCTGTAATGGTTAAAAACATGACACAGCAATTTTTATATTATGGGGGGTGGAAATTATAAGAGCAATGACAAATCCATTTCCTGGAATGAGTAGCAAAGCATTCAGAAAAAAAAAAACACAGCAACAAATTATACAGTACAGTCGCTATTCTCTAGTGTTATGCCCTACAACAAAAAATGTGTATTTTTGTATGATTTTTAAACTAGAATTAGATTTCAATTTGCAGTCCATTCAGTTTGTACCCTTTTTCATGTTCTGAATTTAAGAGCTATTCTAAAGAAATTTTAAGCAAAGATGGAACTTCAAAGTAAAGAAATAATGATTGGAATTACATCATAATAATTATAGATATTGACTGATATAAAAAAAAAAATATGACAAAATATTTTGCCTTATCGTCCAGCTTTACTGTGTGGAGTATGCTTGTTTGTGGTAAAAATTAAATTTTGATAAGAATGTCCCTCAGAATTCATTATGGTGTTGACCTGTACAGTTATCATGTAGTTGTCGTTGTTGAAACTGTAATACTGCCATGATATATATGTCTGTGATAAGTGTATGTAATCTTTTAACCATAATTGTGTTTCATAAAGGGAGAAAAAAGGAAAGACGTGCAAAATTACATAACTTTCTTTAAGGTACCAAAATGAGATTGCTATAAATATTTCATATTGCTTTTTGCAGTTATTCAACATATGACATAATTATGCACTGGAATAACAATATACTCAAAATGGTAAAATAATACTTCATATTTTATTCTCATATGAATCCTACAGGAGATATATTTGCCCCACTAGGCTCTTAATTATTTTAAGTTATTGTCTCTTTATTAGCAATATTTTTTACTCTTTATTAAAATGCTAGCTGTCCGTGTTCAGCTTCAACTAAGCAATGAACCATTTCACCAAAAGTAGTTTTGCTTTACCATAGATTAAACTACTCTATAAAAAGAGCTCCTATAAGAAAGGTTCAATAAAACGAAATTTCAGTCATGTCACAAATAAAAACACAGCTGGAGATTTTGTCTGTGTTTATGTCTTAGACACTGATTATGTTACTGCTACATGTGACATGCCACATGCATCAATACTATAGATGTATAAAGAAGTTTTGCCAACAAAAATATTTAGCTCTGAGCAGGCAGTCTGTTTTTTATTTAATATTTGAGCTGCCTTAAAACCCAGACTAGACAACAAACCCACAAAGAATAAAAATAACAATCCACTAACCTTTGGTCTAGAAAAACACCAAGGAAAAAATAAGACACGCTGGTTAGAGACCCAAAATAATTTTTAAATGCTCAAGATATTACGTACTTTCAGCTGTCATGTTAGAAAATCCCTGAGACAAAGTAATGATAAACAAAACAATTTGTAGCTATTACATCCACGAAAACCCCTTTAGGAACACAATAAAACCTACTACACACACACAAACACACACACAGACATTCATTGTATCCATATCCTTGTGAGGACCATTCATTTCTATGGGAAAAACCCTAATCCCTACCAAGCTCTAGCCTTGACCAACCAAGTAACCAAACAAAATACAAGACTTGTGCCATTTTTAGGTTTTTGATTGCAGTCAAGGTTTCTTATAAAATTTAGTTTCCTCTTGTGGGGACCGAAAAAATGGTTCCCAAAATGTCAAAATCAGACATTTGGTCTCCACGACGTAACATATATGTGATCCTCCCTCCCACACACACACACACACACACACACACACACATAATCATACACTAAGGGCAACAGAGACGGCACCTAACCAAACTACGCATATGTAGAATGCTGGAAAAAACCCACATGACAAAGGGAAAAAAGGGAAAGCTAATAAGTAATCTCCAAACTATTTTTCACTTTTGTAAGGCCCAGTCCACAGTATTAATATCATAATCCTGATTCAGTAATGTGGGGCTCTCCTGTATATGAAAAAATGAAATGAAATGAATAACTATTACTTACTATTATTTACTAAGGCGTTTTCAGGCAAAAGAAGAATGTGATGCTCAGTGCCATGGTTTCCACAGGTCCTTAAAAATGTAAAATACAACAATCTGCCTTAAAATGACTTAAATATGATACATATTCATTGATAGTTCTTAAAAATTGATTTGGTTATTAAATCAACGTTCTTGTCAGGTCCTGCCCATCATGTCTGCCTGACCCTCCTGTCTCCTCCCCGGTGTGGCCCTAACAAACCATGCCTGGTGCTTGTTTGTCTTATCTCTTGTTCCTGCCCTTATGTTAATCTCTCACAGCTGGCTCTAGTTTGCGCCCTTGTTAATCTTGTATGTAAGTGCTTCTCAGTCATGTGTTTCTCAGTTCTGTCATTTAAGTTGTAAGCTTATGTAGCCTATGCTTTGCTTTCCTCTGGTCCACCTGCTTAAATTCCCCTGAGATCCTGTTTGTTTTTGTTTGTGTCACATTGACTTTAATAATACCACGCTTGCTCCTTCATCTCTCCGGATATGGCAGTGGGATATGCGGTTTCAGTAATGGTTCCTTGCTTCAGTTATGTTTTTGGGATCATTATGTTTGCTCAGGAGGGCATGTGTTTTACTGCGTACCTAAACTGTTGCACACAAAAACAAGCTGGATTGTATCGGTGTTTGTAATGGTAAGATATGGCTCCTGGCTCATCCAACTTTTAGAGGAATAAAATTGAGCCATCTGTTTGCTTACATGGTAAAGCATGTGTGGTAATAAGCCAGATGGAAGTTTATGGAAGATTGTGATAAAATGTAATATGTTTAGTGGTTTTTCTCTATCCACTATGGGGAAGCTAACGAAGCCATTAAATATTATATTATAATTTCATGGTATTTACTCAGGGGTAGCACAGTGGCTCAGTGGTTAGTACTGTTGCCTCAAGTCAAGTCAGGTAGGTTTAATTGTCATTTCAGCCATATATGAAGTATACAGTAAATGAAACATTGTTCCTCCAGGACCAAGGACAGAAATAGCACAAGACTACACAAGTGCAGTTTACGGGATGTGACAACATACAGTGCAGTTGGCAGTAGTAACTATGCTGGTATGAATGTATATTGAATAAATAGTATTGTAGCGTCAGGCAGACCGAGGTATGGAAAGAGCAGCGAAGGACAAGGAGACTTGCTTGCCGGAGCAGAACACGCTCTTTATTAGAGTCCTGCACAGGATTGTAACAGACACTCCACAAGCACCGAAGCCAAATACACACAGCGGAAACACAAGGTGGTCAGAGGCCGAACTGTAAGATGCGCACATGGTGGGAGATTCACACAAGTTAAGAACATGCGCGGATTGGACAGGGAACACACAAGACATAAGCACACATGCGTGACAATGGGGAAATGCAACCATAAACACCAACAATATAACAAGGGCTACATTCACGAGTGATCAAAAAGCATGCTGAGATGCACAGATCCGTGCGATGCTACACTATTATTGCAGGTACAGTATTATGTATTTTAGATGTATTTTAGCAGCAAGACAGCAATAAATGGTAAATAAAAGTGTAGACAGGCAAACAGTAGCAGTAGGACAGAGAATGTGCAGTATATAATACAGTCTGATGGCCTGAGGGAAGAAACTGTTTCCCATCTTGGCAGTGAAGGCCTGAATGTTACAGAACCTTTTGCCAGATAGAAGGAAGGAGAAGAGGATGTGGGAGGGGTGTGTGGGGCTGTACACAATGCGGGTGGCTTTGTGGATGCAGCATGACATGTAAATGTCTCTGACAGATGGGAGAGAGACTACGATGATGTTCCCCTGTCCTCACTATCCTCTGTAGGGTCTGACTCAGAACAATTCCGGTACCAAGCTGAGATGTAGCTACACAGGGTACTCTCTATAGTCCCTCTGTGGAACGTGGTGAGAATTGGGAGGGGGAAGGTTTGCTCTCCTCAGTCTCCACATGAAGTAGAGACACTGCTGCACTTTCTTGGTGATGGTGTTGAGGGTTGATGTGTGGTTCTTTGGCACGGGAATGATGATGGTGGCTTTGAAGCAGGTTGGAATGACTGTGGTGCTCAGAGAGCTATTGAAGATGTCTGTGAGGACATCTGCCAGTTGGTCTCCGTATCAGCTGAGCACTTGACCAGGAATGTTGTCTCGTCCGATGGTCTTTCATGGGTTGACTCTCACATCAACCATGACCAGGCAGAACACCTGGGGCCTCATGTATATACGGTGCGTATGCACGAAAATGTTGCGCGTGTCTGTTTCCACGCTCACGTCAAGATATATAAAAACGAAACATGGCGTACGCACATTTCTGCTCAGTTTTGTAAACGGATGGCACTCAGTGGCAAGTCATTGCTACTGTGGTTTCCCTTTTTAAACTCACAATCATTGCTGCCATAAGTTGCATTTTCCCAAAAAATGTTCCAGTCGCTGACTTTATCCAATACAACATACATAACTGTATGTTGTTTACAAATGTATGGCACCTGATTTTTAATCAGTTTGTAACAATAAAACGGGCAGAAAATGACCGAACTATTACAACTACTATGGCAGCTCTTGCGTTATTGGAAGACATAGCTTATGGAAGAATTACAAGAGAGCATGTATTCATGGATCATAGTGATTTCTTGGCCTATGATGATGACTGGCTTCTAAGTAGATTCAGATTTCCAAGAGCAATCCTTTTGGAGCTGTGTGCTGAACTGGGGCTAGCATTACAAAAGCAGACGATGAGGAATTGCGTTATACCTGTTCCTTTACAAGTTCTGTCCACTCGCGGGTTCTTACAGGTGCTTTTCAGCGAGAACTTGCGGACAGATCGGGTATGTCTCAGTCAACACTGAGTCGCGCCATGCCAGCTGTATGGGATGGCATAATCCGCTTGTCATCCAGATATATAAAATTTCCTTACACTGTGGTTGAACAGGCGAATTTGCTTATGCTTATGTAAATAGAAAGCACTTTCACTCTATTAATGTACAAATTATGTGCGATTCGAACATGCGTCTCATTAATGCATGGGCGTCACCGCCATTAAATCTGAGGGAGATGTCCCCCTCACATTTCATAATTATTCGTTTGGATCCCCCCACAGTTAACATAAAATATTAGTTTTACCCCACATTCAAAATATTTCTGACACCCCTGCATTAATGTTGTGGCTCAATGGCCTGGCTCAACCCATGATTCGTTCATTCTCAGAAACATTAGTGTTGAAAACAAACTTGAAAATGGGGTGGTACTGTATGTGATGGCTGGCTGCTCGGTAAGAAGATTTTTCCCATTTTATAATTTGGCCCAATACTATAAGCTTTGTTTGATTTAACCATTTGACAACTCCTTAGGGGACAGTGGGTATCCACTGAAGTCGTGGCGTCTCGCGCCGCTTGCAAATCCACAGAATGAACAGGAGCGGCGTTATAATGCTGCCCCCCATTCTCGGGCTCGGGCGGTGGTAGAGCGCACTATAGGGCAGCTTAAAGGCTGTTGGCGCTGCCTAGACAAGACCGGTGGGGTGCTGCTATACATGCAATCCGCAAAAAGTGTGTCGCATTGTACACGCATGTAGCGTGTTGCATAATCTGGCACAAAATCATGGCATGCTGGTATCTGAAGAACTTAGACAAGATTAACCTGACCCTGAGCCACCAAATTTTCTGTTTAATGGAACAGCGTTACAACTTCAGTATCACATAGCATATCATTTGGATTTTTTAATTCATTGGCAACATCTTACAGCATTCACGATTTCTTTTTGTGACTGCAGCACAGCTTCAGTCAGCACACGGCCAGATGGTCGCCCCCCAGTTTCTGAGGCACGGGAATGTGTGCAGCCAGCGCCCAAAGATGTATTCGGCACAGCAGCACCATCACCGCCTGTTTCGTCCTCAGCACTGGGGGCACATCTTGTACTATTGTCTGTAAGAATAAACAAACAGAATAAACGAAAGTAACACCGCATCTGCGCCCTACGTGTTATTCATAAACATGCAAGTAATTCAAACAAGTATGGTACGTACGAGAAAAACTCACCCGCGCTGACACCGGCGTCCCCCTCACCCGATAAAAGTGTGTCCCCAATCATCGCAGCAACTTGTTGCTCAAAGGGTGTAAGACCAGGAATTCCACGACCTCCGCCTCTTAAGACTCTTACAGTGAGCGGTCGCTTGTTTTTTCATGTCGATTTTAATGTCCAACCACTTCTTTTTAATTTCGGAATGCAAATTTCCGAACCAACACTTTTAACTGACTCTGCCACGCTGTGCCACTCCGTCAACTTTTGTTTATTGCTGATGCCACTACTTAAACCACCATATAATATCACTTTTCTTTTCTCGATTTCTGTTAACATGACCTCCAGTTTGCACTTGCTGAAATACTTCTTTTTCCCACATGGTTTATCCATTGTTGTTTAAGAAAAACACAGAACAAAGAAGATATTTATACAGATTTATATAAGCAAATATACATAATTATGGGCAGGTCGGGGGGGGGGGGGGCTGTGGGCTCATTCACGTACGTAAAATTTCACGCTCATTTGGATTTATAAAGGGAATGTGCGTAGATCTGTGCTTATGCACAGTTTTATGCATTTGGATTTTTTCTTGCTTACGCACATCCCTAGTTTTGTCTGTATGCCATATTTTAGTGTGAATTCTACACACGTCGTAATACATGAGGCCCCTGGTCACTGGGGGGTGGGGTGGTCTTAGTTGCTGCCGTGTCATTCTGTGCTTCAAACCAGGTATAGAAGTGATACAGCACATCTGGAAGTGAGGCCTCAGTGCCACAGGTAGGTGGAGATGTCCTATAGTTGGTGATAGCCAGGATGCCCTACCACATATATCCCCAGTGTCTTGGAAGTGGCTGTGGATTCTCTGAGCATGTGCACACTTTGTCGTTCCTATGGCCCACGACAGGCTGCCCTTGCTGTTCTCAGGTTCTTAGCAGTGTGCGCACCTCTGCAGTCATCCATGGTCTCTGGGTGGCACGTGTGACGTTGATCTTGGAGACCAGTAACATCATCAATTGCTGATGTAGCCGGTCACTAACACTGTGTCTCTTCCAGGTTGGTAGAGCTGCCGTAAGTTGCATTTTCCCAAAAAATGTTCCAGTCAATGTGCTCAAAACAGTCTTGAAGCACAGAAATGGCTCCTGAGGGGGCAGGTTTTCATCTGTTTCAGAATGGGCTTGGGATCAGCGTAACAAAGCTGTGGTCTGATTAGCCAAGGTGGGGGCGAGGTTCAATACGGTACGTACCAGCAATGCTTATGTAAACACAGTCCAGAACGTTCGCCCCCCTCATTACATGATTCACCTACTGATGAAATTTAGGGAGAACTGAGCTGAGATTTGGATGGTTGATATCATCAGCTACAATAAACAGTCTGGGTGTGCATTTTGGAGCTCGCTAATGGCTTTGTAAAGTTCGGTCAGTGCATTGTCGGCATTAGCGCTGGGTGGGATGTATATCATGACTATGGGCATGGTAGTGAATTTCCATGGTAAATAAATGGTTTGCATCTAACAGTTATAAATTCCAGAAGTGGTGAGCAGGAACTACAGACCAGCACAGCATTCCTACACCAAGTCTGTGTTGATGTAGACACATAAGCCTCCTTCTCAGGTCTTACCAGAGAGAGATTCTATCCAAACGGAACACACCTCTGGGACTAGGGTTTGAGTCTCTGCTATGGCTCCTTGCGTGTGGAGTTTGCATGTTCCCCCCATGTCATCGTGGGGTTTCCTCTGGGTACTCCCCTCCCCCCCCCCCCCCCACCCCACAGCCTAGAAGTATGCTGAGGTTAATTGTTACCAAAATACCCATAGGTGTGAATGGTGTATGAGTGTGCCCTATCATGGGTTGGCATCCCATCCTGGGTTGTTCACTGCATTGCACTCACAGGCTCCAGACTCCCTGTTACCCTGAATAGGGTAAATGGTCACAGAAAATGGTTGTATTTGCCTTAGTTCATTTATCTTGTATGTACATTGAAATTTGTGATTATTGTAAACTGTTTCACACTGAAGCATGGTCTCTTTTGAACCTTGTGAAGGGATGAGAATCACCAACTCTTTCTTATGTTTATGGGAAAGTGAAGAAGATCTGTAATACAGAGCAGTTTTTTTGCTTTGCTATTTTTTCTTTCGGTAAAAACATATTTTAAAGATACAGGCCAACAAGTAGCAACTTTACTACTTTTTCCCTTCCTTCCTATCTTCTCTTTCTTTAGAATTATTATTGTTTATATCTATGTTTACTGGTAGTTCACCAGCCACATACTTTTTTCCCTGTTTATTTTATTTATTTATTTATTTATTTATTTATTTGACAATTGTACCTCCTCCCATCACCCACAACCATCACATATTTATATGGAATTTTCTTTTTCTCTCTTTCTATCTCCCCCAATCCTGCCACTTCCCAAACATTGGGAAGCAAGCCTGCTTCTTTTCATTTATTATCATCAGATCAGCAGTTTCTTTCCCATTCACACAGAATAAAAAGTGGGGGGGGCTCCATCCTAGAATAGGGGTAGCATGACATGCGGGTGTCTTGGGGGGTGGGGCACTGTCCTGAGGGGCTGCCATGTTTCTCTCTCTGACCCACTCATGTGCGCAGTGGACCCAGCCTGCCTTGGTTGATCAAATAACAAGCTTCCCCCAATCAATCTTCCTTTTGCTCCTCTTCTCATCTCTTCCACCTCTACTTCCCAATGTATCACTTTTATCTCTCCCAACACACATAAAGACACAAACACATACATGTTCACACACAACACATGCTCACCATTAAGGGGAAAGTACAGTATGCACTCAACAGTCTACACATATACTGCATAGTAACACGTAATGGTTCTGTCATTGTATTTTTATGCGTTGATTTTATTTTTTTCCTTTCTTTTTTCTTATGTTACAGTGGTGGACTCAGGCTGCTGGAAGGGCGAGGGGCAAAATATAAAAAGGGCACCTATTGCATGCTTGCATGGTGTACACCCCCTGTGCACCCCCGCACACCCCCTGTGCACCCCCTGTGCACCCCCTCCCGCTACTGGAATGTACTTCATACTCTGTATGAAGTAGCCTTATTTGGTGCTTTTTAACTGCCACTAAGAACTGAGCTGTGCCCACTCTGACATGGCTCTGCTTATTACCATGGCTGAAAGCATGACCAAACTGAGCCGGTTGCTTCCCCACTGGGACCGGTCAATCCAGTAGGCAACATAGGCGGCCACCTAGGGCACCACCTTCTAAGGGCAGTGCCGATGTGCCAGCCAATTTCACATTGCCTCAAGCAGGGGGTGCCGGTGGTGATGCTCACCTAGGCCGGTACATTGGCTATGACCAGCACTGGTCACCACCATATGATTGGTCAAAATGCATAGAGATACCGGGGTTCTGTGGTGCTATGCGTGGATTATCAAAATGAAAAAAGGGCATATTCTATATATTATTCATTGTCAGTAGTATCGCACAGTGCAATGTATTTATGCGTTCCTGGTGACTCGGAACTTGGAAATATCCAACCTCCTATTTAAAAAAATACTATAGAATAGCTGAACACAGAAGTGCTCTGCAAGCTAGAATTCTGCGGAGACACAAATAGAGTTGGGGAGTCCTCCCCCCAAAAAACACAATTTTCTGTAATTTGACTGTACTAGGGCTTTCTGTCATTTGTTTTAAACAATGCTGAAATTTTTCCTCTGCATCTTGACCCAGAGATAACAAATGTAGTTTTGCGAACTGTAACCTGTGATAGTGGTGGTAAAACATTCAGCTTGCTGTCATGATACTCACAGAGCTCTCCTTTAGTAATGTTAAATATTACATGTCACAACTAGCTAGCGAGCCAGAAGGCTAAACAACTGGATTGAAGGATGGCTTTTTTCATTTTTCTTATGTTCCAGTGGTGGACTTAGGCTGCTGGAAGGGGCAGGGGCAAAATATAAAAAGGGCACTTATTGCATGCTTGCATGACGTGCACCCCCCGTGCACCCCCTGCACACCCCCTGGTACTCTATGTATGGTGAAGTAGCTTTATTTGATGCTTTGGGGTTTGCAGATGGCTCGCTATTATCCATGGTTTCAGTTATTATTTTTAAAATTGTTTTTTTTCCCATGACAAAGTAATAATGTTTTAGCTAAACTTATACTCCCTATGAGCTACTCTGGGTCTGAAACCAAGCTGTAAGACCCTCACTTGCCATGAGTATGTTGAAGTTACTGTTATTTCAGTATGCTGTATTTAAAAAACACATCACTTGCCCAGTTGTTTTACGGATAAATAATGTAATTCTGTAGGACTGAAGCTATTATGGACAGAAATATTTCACCCATTTTTAAGATACAAATTACTTTTCTGTAAAACTAAAATGTTAAGTATATGAACATATCTCTATTGTACAGAAAATGTTCCAGACACTCCAAAAACTGTACAAAGCTAATATAAGAAGTTTATTAAATCAGGTCTCTAGACTAAGTAAAGTTAACAATTCAAATATGCTTCTTTAAGAATAAATATCTTGTTCACTTTGGGTCTCCTTTCTGTTTAATAGTCTTTGCATATAATTGTTTTGGTGCCATAATATTCAAGCATTGTAACAGACTGCCACTTTTATGACTCGTCTATTTTTTAGACCATCATAAAATCATTATTAAAATTATTTATGATTCTATGAATATGTTTTTACAGGCTAAAAATAAAAGAAGATTAATGACAAGACATAGTGCATTGAAACTCTTAAACACATAAAAGCAAGTTAATTAAAATCTTTTTGCATACATTTCTTGCCTTGTTTTTATACATATAGACAGCACTCCTATACACAAGCTCCCAGAATTCCTCAAAGCCTTAAATAAACATAATAACATTTATTTTTTATGTACTGATAAGTTTTTATATTGCAAGCAAATTCCTGTTAAACCAATCTGATGATAAACTAATCACTATTAATTTATTTGTTCCAATTTTCAGTTCATTCAGATCATTATTTGTTTTACACATTATATTATTTGAGAATGAAATACTACAAAATCCCACAACCCTGACTGGGACAAGCAACTGCAAGGTGAATAGATGAATGGTATATTAAAAATACTTTAGTAGATTTGGTTCAAGAAAAATGAATGAAAATATAAATTTTGATACCTTACTTACCCCTCACAAAGATAAATTTAGGTTGTGCTGAGTATTCAGGCTCCTTGTGGATAATAGAAGTTGGTCATAGTGGAGGGGAGAAATGATTAAAGCGAGGTTGACTCCCTCTTGAGTCAGTGTTTTTACCAAAGCCCTTCCACAAAGACCAGTGCCTGAAACTTGTGGTTTCAGTTCAGACATGATGTCACTGGCACGTCAGTGAGGCTGAGAATATAATCATCCGGGCTCCAGACGTGGCTATTTAATTGCGACACTGGAATGTGTATGTAGCTGGTGTAATTTTACCAAAATTCTAGTACTTTTTAATACAGGGCTTCTGGTCTAGCAGACAAACAGTAAGTGGGTGTTCAATTTATTCATTTATATAAACATTTTGTGTCTTTACTGCTTCTGTCACAGGTTGCGGGATGAAGGACTTGAGGGCAGGCGTGATGACATGACATTAGGGGTTTTATTGGGTCAAAATGAAACAAACAGGAACTGGAAAGTAATAAGACCGCAAGGGATTAGAACAGAGGGGTTAGAACTAGGAGGGACATGACTTGTGACTGGACTAGCGAGGAAGAGACAAACAGGTACTTAAATACATAGACTAATGTGGGGGAAGAAGCATTATGTGTGGTCCATTCGGAGGGTCAGGCAGATGTGGCAGGCAGGACATGACAACTTCAAGCTAAGTCACTCAAGTGCAGACATAAAACGAAATGAAATGAAATAGCAGTTGTCTAAGATTTTAAAAACTGCATTACACATTAGATGACATAAGACACACAAGACAATAATGAATTAACGAATGAATTAATTGGTTATTGACTTATGTGTTGTCACGTCGGGCTAAGAAGGGAGACAAGGATCCAGTAATGAAAGGAAAACGGGGCTTTAATAAGGCAAATGGCAGGGGAATACAGGTAAGCGTCAGCCCAGCAACGCGAGAAAGGAAGAGCGCAACCGCTTGGATAACTGGAGCGGCTTTGCGAGGCAGGGGAGCCTCCCCTGGGGTGGCAATCAGGCAGACAGGTACTGGGACGTCAGGCAGTAATCGTGGTCATGGTCCGTAAGCAAGGGTCAATAGCCAAGAGGTCCATCCGACGAGTAAACACAGGATTGGAGAACACACGGGGAGGCGGACAGGAGGAGCCGGGCTCAGCAGGACAGGTGGGTCAGGTTCGGGAGCTGGACTGAGGAGGGAAGGCAAAAAAGGTAAGGATCATACACAAGGCAAACAGGCAAGGCAAGGGAGAGCAGGAAGACGGAGGACAGAGAAATGCTTGGTAAGACTTCTTTTCATCAGTGCAATACTTCGCAATTGTGGTTTGGTTGTGTCCTTACTTTAAAGGGTGGTTAATTAGCTGCTGACGCATTGCACCTATCTGCCCCTGCTCCAGTGAGCGTGACATATGTCTTATGCATTCCTTTCCAGCCTGTAGATGGCTTTCAATCAATACACTAAATAAATTCTACTATAGGTTTGAAGAGCCACATTCACACATCAAACCCTCACCTGCACAGCCCTCACCTTTTTAGTGGCCTTCTTCACACCTACCTGGCTCCCTTCACACCTTACTCACACTCCCCCCATCTCACTCCCCCAATGTCCAGGGTCTGATTTCTGCTCCTGGGTCTGTGTGGGTAGAGGTTTTATGTTTTCACGCTACATTCTCCAGTTTCCTCCCAC
>JAODJW010000026.1:6917684-6933252 GCA_026777045.1 Hyperopisus bebe
TTGGTTGATTAGATAATTGCATTAATGAGAAATTGAACAGGTGTTCCTAATAATCCTTTAGGTGAGTGTATATATAACATATATACATATACGCATGTATATGTATAGTATGTATATTAGAGATGGTAAGATTTACTGTTTCATGAAAGTTCATGAAGTGATTGCAATTTAAAAAAGTGTGTGCTGGATACATTTTGGAGTTAAACATGGGATGCATCATTTGTAACATATTTACATCAGTAGAATCCTATTTATTAATATGTAATACTTACTGAATTACAATACTAGAGACACAAATATGTTAAGTAAAAAAAACACCTTTTAGTCATTTATTTATTTAATGAAGTCCCAGTAATCCCTCCATAAAGAAGGACCAAAGTAATCACAATAGGGGTTGTAGCTGACACTAAAATTAATGTAATCTTGGTATGTGGTATTTCTTGTTTTATGTAAGGTGGTTTTATATTGCACGTTGTTGTATTATAATCATATTGTCTCACATACATATCTTTAATGTTTCAAATTGTTGGCAATGCATCGAGATGTATGTCAGTTCGACCTCAGTGACAGAGATGCATATCCCTCATTTCTATGGACCGCTCAGTGTGCACTTCAGTTTATGATGACAGGCATGGATGGTTGAAACTTCGTTAGGTTTCTGTAATGTAATGTCTCCTCCAGTCCATAAGGGGGAGCGGGGTTGCATAGTCACCGTGGATGCACTCGTGGCCTTCAAGTCACCCTGGAAGTGCTACTAGTATCAGTAACCTGAGTGAACTTCGGCCCGAATGTTGTTTTTTTGTTGGTTTCAGTCTTCTAATTTTCCATAGAAAAAAAGAAATAGGGGTTATGAACTTATGAAAGACATAAATAGGTGCAACCATTCTTTCGAAAAAAGAGTTGCTTTTGAAACATCAAAATATTGCATCAGAGTGACATCTAGTGGCCAAATGGTGTTCAAATTGTTTTGCAAGCATACTCGATATGGGGTACGTTTTCCAAAACTATAGTTAGCGACTTACGAGTTATCTGGCTAAGGAAGTGTTTCATGATACAACCCCCTACTTAAGATCTCAAGATGGGGGTCCCTAGACAGTCCACATTTTGCTCTCTCAACAAATATGTGGACTATCTGGCAGGGAGCTGGGAGAGAACACAAACATCGTTTGGAGGTCCGAGGACCAGGTTGAGAAACACTGCTCTAGATAGTACAGCCTACTGCACACCTAGGCTACATTAAACCTTTTTTTTATAAGTAGAAGAAGTACAGTATAGTAAATATATCAACCAGTAACATAGTAGTTTATATCATTATCAAGTATTATACACTGTACATAATTGTATATGTCATATATGTTATGTTGACTGGCAGCAAAGTAGGTTTGTTTACACCAGCATCACCACAAACGCGTGAGTAATATGTTGCTTTACGGCATTACAACAGCTATAACATCACACGGCGATAGGAATTTTTCACGTACATTACTGTGTCATCTAATGGGATCACTGTCATATATGTGGTCCATTGTTGAGCGAAACGTTTTAACGCGGCATATGACTTGTACTTGGTATATGTTGGCTCGCGCCTACCCTGGGTCCCGCCCCTCCTCAGATACAGGGCTATTTGTTAGTGGGTTAAAAGATTTTTATTATTAAATTCTAATTTGTGAGAGTGCTTCTGCAACGGAATATAGTGAATGGTAAAACATATGAAGTGGGTCCTAACTTGAACACAAAGTAGCCTGTTTATACAACACTGCAAATAAGTCCTGATGGTCTTGAATCCTGAAGATAAATAGACAGATAAAATCTTCTCTCAGCACAGCTGTATGTGCCCAAAGTCAGTGCAGTATATAATGTAACACGTCTACCATAACCTTAAATTGTACAGTAGATTCTACATCCCCCATAAACCTATTTAGAAGCTTAAAACTCCAAATAGTCTGTGTAAATGCTAGTGATGCTGTTCTGTACACTGCAGTTACTACCTGTGATTGTGGACCCAATCCAGTTAAGATATGTATTTATTGTATTGTTTTTAAAATGTGTGTATTTTAAAGGCATACCCAAAATTTCATATAGTATGTGACTGTGTGTGCCATGTTATTGGTCTGCTGCTGCATTTCCAGTTCATCCTGTGTTGTGTGTGTCTGAGCAACCAGATCAAAAGATGGGATATACAAAAAGTAGCCTTCCAATGCACTCCTGCCAATGGCAAATAAAGCAACATTTTAGGTGTCATCCCGTTTCAGACTCCAGATTTATCTACAAACAACATTTATTTATGTATAGCGGGTTTTCATAACATTACATTGTCTCAAAGCACTTTACATCATCCCTGCCCAAAGCTCCCATGAACATGTGCACAGTGGAATTAGATTGTCTTGTTTGCAGATACAATCCTGTACATATTATCCTGGAGATATATTGGCAAATATGTTAATAAAGTGTTACAAAAGGCATTTTTTGCGCGCACACACACACACACACACACACATACACACACACATAGTTTGGCTTATAGTATAAAAGTACAAACTGGATATTTTTATTTGTATATTCAATGCAGAGCAAACTTGGGTGCAACACTACACAACCTTCTCGCTGCTGATGCTTTCCCGTCATCGCATTCCATTCGCCTGAGGTCATGCTTTCGAAACAGAGTCCTCGGTTTATTGTATACTGTGCAACTGGAAAGTGTGTAAATATAAAACACGGCTTTAATATTGTAAATCGAGTTAAGTGATTAGAAGACATTGTTGATGTTCCAAAATACATAGTAAATTATACTATATGTATGAAATAGGTTCTTTCCAAAACGTGTTGGAAAAGGTTTAAAAAATAAATCCGCGGAAGTATACTTTCGCTGTTTGACGACAGGAAGTAAGGCACGTACCAGCAGCGTGTGTCGAAATTAACGATGCATTTTGTGTAACTGTTTATATACGTGTATATTACAAATATCTGTACGTGCAGTTTATTATTACCGGGTTCGGGACAGAATGAAGTTTCTCATTGTGTTTCTCGTAATTACGTTATAGTAGAATGCAGCTTATGAGAGTATTATGAAGAGCCCGACGATTATTTGTAAACTCCTTTGCATCGCCAAATGTTACTGTATTCCGAACTTAAAACTTGTCTTTGTTGATCGCTGATTATATTGAAGCATGTAGGACTTTACGGCTGTTACTTGATAATTTTCTTTCAGACTGCTAGTAGTTAATGGAGGTGGTTGTTGACCTTTTAGTTCCTATTAGCTAGCCACATTAATACAAATACTTGTGGAGAGTTAGTTAGGCTTTTTGAAACGTTTCTATATTTAACGGATATACGCGTCATTATTCACAGATATATTGACTGCAGTTCGGGGTTTAAAACTCGCCCGGTCTCTATATATCGGGAAAAAACAACTGGTAAATAAAAAAATAATGCTGAATCGTTGTACGCAATTCAGTTTGTGATTGGTGCACATGTATTGCCATATAGCTAAGTACGTAGTTAGGGCGAACTGACAAGTCCGATATAACGCTAGTTGACAGTTACACAAGGGACAACTATGCTCTCTTAAGGAGCTGGTAAAGTGAGATATATTCATAGACAGCTAAATTAGCAATTTGCTAAAGGCTGCAAACAATGTTCAAAAACGCATGTGAGCCGCTTTTGATGGCTGCCGTATAGCCAAAATAGGAAACTTTTTGACTTTTTGAACTTTGTTATCTTGATGTCAGTTTCTTGTTTCGGAATTTTATAGTCGGAAGTAACTGCATTACTGGGACATTTATTTTAGATGATCTTGGCATTTAAAATTGTCAAAGTTTCAGTAAATAGCAGTAAAACATAACACGTGTTTATTAATTAGCAGGACTATTTGCCAATGAAAAGTGAACAATGCCCTTACCATTTGGGATCAAACTAAAGAGAACTAGAAGGTACACAGTGTCCGGCAAGAGTTGCCTTGTGACACGCATCCAGCTGCTGAACAGCGAATTTGTGGAGTTAACACTTTCTGTAGAGAGCACCGGGCAGGAATGCCTGGAAGCTGTGGCACAGAGGCTAGAGTTGCAAGAGGTATGTATGGCTTTTTTTAGCATGATGTTGTGTTAATGATTCACCAAAATGCAATCTCTCTTAATATAATACATATAATTATTTAATTATAAATAATTTTGCTGCATATCTTTGGTTGGGAATGATTTAAAAATGTTTATCTTGGTAAATCAGCAGAGTGCATGGTGACAATTGTTTCTGAAACTATATTCTTCATTGCATGCGTCACTTCACCACATTATATTTTCCAACATGCAATCCTTTTTAGCGATGTTACTTTGGCTTTTTCTGATGGACACTGTTGTGTTTGGGTTTTGTGACTGCAGTTGATAGTCAATTGTAATGCATTTCTCTGTAGTCCAAAGAAAAATAAAATGTTTTAGGTGGACATGAGAAATTTGACCAAAATATCTTGAGTATCAAGTACTAGAACAGAAACAGTATTTATGGATATATTTCTCAAGTTTTGCTTCTTCACAGTAGAAAATATTTTTTGTGAATGCCCTGCAACAGAGTGCATAAAAGGGTAGTGGAGAGTTTTTTGACTTGTCAAAATGGCTTTTATATATTAGTGGAGGCCCCCTTTGATAGGTTGTTACCTGCCTTGCACCCGTAGCCTCCGCGATAGGCCCTGGAACCCCGCCATTACAGGATATGGATAGATATTACTGGAGCTTTTGTTCAGTACTATTTCTGCCTCCATTCACTCCTGAAAAGGGAAATAAAGGTATATTACATTGTCTTCCCCTGATGGCGGATACATGTTTTTGTGACCATTCCACCACCACAGATCCTTTGCTTAAGATAACTCAAAAAGCATTTGATGGATCTTTTTCAAACTTTGTAGAGGCGTTGTATGGGTGACCAGTGTTGAGGAAGCTACTTTTAAAATGAGCTTTTCAAGCTACTAGCTAAAATTAAAAATAACTTAAAGCTAGAGCCAGTCTACTGTTTTAATATAGTAGTTAGCTACAGTACAAGCTACAGAAAAACCATTAGTAACTACATAAAATCTATTTCATCCAGTAGTAAGTAATATTTATGCTGTGGGGTACTATAAAAGCAAATTAATAAAAAAAAAAGTGAAACATGATGTTAAAAGCAATAATGAAAATCTATATTTTTTAACAATGCAATGTCAAATCATAATAAGGTTTCAAAAAAGTTTCTTTGGCATAAGCCAAGAGTTCTTCACAATTGCTGTGTGAAAATTAGAAGGGTTACTGTGGGGTTCCATTTGTGTGAAAAAAATATGTTGATATGAGTTTTACATATTTGCCTAAATATGTACATGTCGACTGATCATGTAACAAAAAATTTGTCTCTGCTAGATCTATTTTTACAATGAGATTGTCCGTCGATTGCTCTTCTGACAAAACATTTGTCTCTGTCAATTCAATTTTACACTGTACTTCTGTCGTCTTAGCACCCCCTGTCATTTGACCTGTTGTATTGCATGTTGCCCAGACATCAACATGTCATTATGATGTGTCGTTGTAGTTGTTATGCATGTCGTCCTTATGTGTCTTTTGACTGCGTCATTATGTGATGTTTGTCTGTGTTATTTTGTTTGTCATCCTGCTTTATTATTCTCTCTGTCGCTGATATCCCATGTAAACTAATTCAAGTCAAACTTTATTTGTGTAGCATGTTTTTATACGGTGGTTCACCGTGGAAGCAATTCAGGATTCTATTAGGGCTGCAACAGTTCGAGTAACTCGAATAACTCGATCACAAAAAATCTTTGATGCAAATTCTTTGCTTCGATGCTTCGTGTAATCTGCACGACTATGTACTGCTTAGTGATCACTGTGTTTCACTCGGAGGATTATTACTGTCGCATAGTGTGATCACACTGCATTACGTGTAGCAGGTTTGATTTTTTGTCGCAATGGAGGAAGACAAAGAGCAAAGAGATGGTTTCGTTACAGAGATGGTGAACTCAGGTGGAGTGAAGGAAAACAATGGCAGTGCTTGTAATTGCTACTAAACCTTTACTGGTAAAGAGCTTTTTCCGTTTGTCTTCCACAGCAGCAAGGCTACAGTAAAGCTATACAAGTTAAAATAGAAGCTGTTAGTATGCAGATAAACTGTTAGCTTATGTAGTTTGACACGATATTTAAATTTGCAACTTTGCAGCAGGCTGACAGCAGCCGTCACACTTTGTTGCAGTGATACCTGCAAAAATGTACATAAAAAAAAAAACAAATGGACATAAAGGCACTAAAAGGGTTTAGTTCTTTTGTCAGTTGTTGTATGGAGTTCAATCATTAAAAATGTTCCTTAAAAGGAAACCCATGAGTTGTTCATTTTAAGAGACCTGTCTATTTTTTCTTTTTTGAATAGTTACTGTACTATTGCTTTTTAATAAGACAAAAGTATTTCTTATCCGATTACTCGATTAATCTATGGAATAATCGATAGAATACTCGATTACTAAAATAATCGATAGCTGCAGCCCTAGATTCTATTGAATTAATTTTTACAGTGCAGGAACGTTTACGTTACTAAACAATGCATCATGTCCAAAAAAACTGTGGCCCCTCTTGGTCTCATTCTGTAGCATCTGTGTTTTTTTTGGGGGGGGGGGGGCGTTTGGTGCTGCAGAAAGCGACTGCATGTTACAGTAGCTCTGGTTTCCATGTTTCGTGTGGTTAGTTCTTTTTTTTTAAAATTATCTTTTAATCTTCCTTTAATTATCTGACAATGTCTACAAGGAATCTGCACTACATTTTTACTTGCTCCCTGGTCCTGCTGCTACTGCTACTCTTCACCAGTACCTGTGCGACCAAACTTTAACCGTCATCGTTTACACGGTGGACTAGCTGTGCCCCCGAGAAATCCTAGAAGAACTGAGAGGTGATACTGGGGCAGCAGAGGAGGTCTGAGATGGCAGATAAAAAGATGGAAATACAAGCTGTATTTCGTTACTGTCATCATGGGAAATGTACGGACTCTGAGAAATAAAATGGAGGAGCTGGTGGTCCTGGCAAAGACACAGAGTGAGTGTCAGGAATGCAGCATCACATGTTTTATGGAGGCATGAATGCACGATCTCATTCCGGACTCCAGCGTACGCGACTGTGAACAGATTTCAGACTGTTCGGGTGGATAGGAACCACCAGTAGTGCGGTAAGAGGAAAGGAGGTGGGCTTGCCATGGTTGTAAACAACAGGTGGTGTAATGCTGGACACATCACAGTTAAAGAGCAGATCTGCAGCCTGGACTTTGAGCAGATTGCCAGGGGTATCCGTGCTTATTATTTGCCAAAAGAGTTTTCCAAACGTCACATTGTTTGCTGTTTACATTCCCTCCTTGGCCAACGCAGGAGTCGCATATGACCAATAAACCCCTTGTCCAGCAGCAAGCATTGACAACAAGGACTGTCAGGAGATGGACTCCAGAGAACACTGAGGCACTGAGGGAATGCTTTGAAGATACAGACTGGGATGTACTGTTTGATGCACATGGGATGGATATATCTGGAACTGCATTACACATTATATCAGCTTTTGTGTTGATAACATTGTACCCACCAGAACTGTACTTAGGGCTAGGCCATATAATATTAATATTGCATTGCGCATGTGCAGTAATCACCAGGGCTTCAGATGACAAGCAAAACACTTAGCTGGGCACTAGCTTTTCAATACTATACAGACGTTTGTTTATGCCCACAATTTGTTAAGCAGTTTAGTAGTACAGCTAAAATATGAATGAGGCATTGTATGACGCCCAAAAGTCAGTATCAGTATAAATATGGCATATCCTTATGTTTAATAAACGTCAGACTTTAAACTGGAAAAAGTACCACCATACCACGATGTCTTTTTACTTTGTTTATCCACAAGATCTCCTCTTATAAAAGATGTCGTGGCTACTCTTCTTCACTGCAACTTCAGTGCATATTGCATTGAGGTATACCAAACCATAGTATACCAAAACAGTATTTTGTGGTGTGCTCGGCTAATCAGATTTAATAAACATAAAGTGTACACAGATGACTAACTTTTGGGTATCACAAAAATGCATCTCATTAATATTTAAGCCATACTACTAATCTCCTTACCAAATTATGGGAATAAATAAACGTCCGCATAACACTGAAAAGCTGGCGTCCAGCCAAATGCTTTGTCTATCATCTGAAGCCCTGGTGATTATTGTGCATGCATGATAAAATATCAATATGATATCGCCTAGCCCTGACTGTAAATTGTTACCCTAACAACAAACCCTGGGTTATCAGTTACCTGAAGGCTCTACTGAATCAAAAAAAGAGAACCTTCAGAGCTGGCGACAGGGAGCCAATAAAGCAGGTGCAGAGAGTACTGATGGAGACAATCAAGGTCCCAGTAGTGTGGAAGACATCATGCCTGGTTCCTGTCCCGAAGAAGAAGCAGCCCTTGGCCTCTAATGACTATCGACCAGTAGTTCTGATGTCACACCTTAGAAAGGCTTGTCCTGGTTCACCTCAAATCAATGGTCGACACATTTCTGGACCCCCTACAGTTTGCCAATCAAGACTACTTTGGAGTGGATTATGTGGTGATCTACCTGCAGGACAGAGCCTACTCTCACCTGGACAAGGCTGGCAGCCCTGTGAGGATCGTGTTTTTTCATTTCTCTAGTGCAATCAACACCATACAGTCAGCGTTGAAACTTTGTCTAATGCAGGTGGACACACCCATTGTCTCCTGGATTATGGATTACGTGACAGGTAGACCACAGTTTGTGACACTCCACGGCTTTGTCTCTGATATGGGCGCCTCAGGAGACGGTCTTGTCTCCCTTCTTGTTCACCTTCTATATGGCTGACTTGAAATACAACATGACAATGTATCACATGCAGAGATTTTCTGATGACACGGCCATAGTTGGTTGTATTAGGGAAGATCAGGAGGGGGAATGCAGGAAGCTGATGAAGGATTTTGTTGAGTGGTGCAATAAAAACCAGCTGCAGCTCAACAATGGAAAGACCAGAGAGATGGTGGTTGATTTCAGGAGTTCAAAAAGCCCCCTGTCTTCAGTCACTATTGATGGAGAGGATGTGGAAGTGGTGGACAGTTGCAGGTACCTAGGGGTGCACCTGGATGACAGACTGGAGTATCCCCCCTGACCTCCTCTCCCCCACTCAGTCACCAGCCCTCTAGAATAGTATTGTATTTAAATGTTTGCACACTTTATTTTGCACATTGCAATCTGGTATCGTTTTGTGTTTTTTGTGCAGTATTACGTCTTGTGTCTTTTGCAAATGTCACTTTTTGTGTGTACTGCTGCTATTTTTGGAATTTCTTTCAGGATCAATAACATGCTACTAATACTACTACTACCACTAGTGGGGTTATTCCCTGCCTTGTGCCCATTGCTATGACCTGGCATAGCACAAGCAGTTATGAGTAATGAATGGATTGAATTGAAAATCGTTTTCCAAAAATGAATATATTCATTATCAGCTACATTTTACTTGCCACGATTTATCAAGATACTATTTAAATGTCACCTCATTTATAAAGATAGGAAAAATATAGGGAAAATGAAAAACATAATATCTGATATGCTGTACTCAACCACATGTGTATGTGTATATTTTTTTACAGGTATCCTGTTTTAGTCTCTGGTATTTTAACAAGCAAAACCAGCAAAGATGGATTGACCTGGAAAAACCACTGAAAAAACAGCTAGAAAAGTATGGACTGGAGTCAACAGCTTACTTTGGAGTTGTGTTTTATGTGCCAGATGTTTCTCAGCTACAGCAGGAGATAACAAGGTCAGGCAAATACATGCAAACACAGAGATGGGGATGGGTGTGAAAACCAAACCCTTGCAGTGTGACGTCACACTGCTACTCACTATGCCCCATTATATAATACTATATGTGCAAAAATATGCATTATATTGCCAAAAGTATTGGGACACCCCTCCAAATCATTGAATTCAGGTTCATTTACTTACTTAATAGCCACAAGTGAATAAAATCAAGCACTTAGGCATGCAGACTACTTCTACAAACATTTGAGAAAGAATGGGTCGCTCTCAGGAGCTCAGTGAATTCAAGCGTGGTGCCATGATAGGATGCCACCTGTGCAATAAGTCCAGTCATGAAATTTCCTCGCTACTAAGGGCGCTTTTCCACCGCACAAAGTACAGTACTTTCGGTACTTACACTTTGCCATTGACTTCCGGTGGAGTACCAGTACTGAAAGTGCCAAACCAGTTGGGTACTTCTTTGCTACTTCCGTACTTTGGGGTGGGACTTGCAAACATATTTGCTGTCGATTGGTTATGCAAATAGCCTGCCACTGAAACACAAAATACAACCGTCACCTTTTGAAACACACAGCGAACAACAAGAAACTAGATAAAAAGCAGCAGAAACAAAAATATTAAAAAAGTAAAATGGAAGGATGGACAAACAAGGAAACACAGGCTGTAATCGCCATATGGTCGGATGAACAGATCCAGCGGGATTTGGATGACACGACTCGAAATAAAAAAGTATTTGCCATACTGGGTATCAGCGAGCCGCTTGGATGAAATGGGGCACACGCGAAACACCGAACAATGCCGCTTGAAAATCAAAAAACTTAAGCTGGACTACAGGAAAGTGAAGCATCATAATAACATGTTTGAATTCAGTGAAAGAAATACCATGCTGCGCTTTGTGATGATGTCAGTCAGGGGCGGTCACTGATTATGTCATTTGGCATCGGTATCAGTTTTTAAGGCAGTGGAAAACCGACACAAAAGAAGTACTGAAAGTACGGCACCTGGTGTGCTGGAAAAGCACCCTAAGTATTCCATGGTAAACTGTTAGTGGTATTATAACAAAGTGGAACCAGTTGAAAACAACAGTAATTGAGCCACGAAGTGTTAGGCAATGTAAAATCACAGAGTGGGGATGATGTGCAGAAGTTACCAACTGTCTGCAGAGTCAATAGCTACAGACCTCCAAACTTCCTGTGGCCTTCAGATTAACTCAAGAACAGTATGTCGAGGACTTCATGGAATGGGTTTCCATGGGTGAGCTGTTGCATCCAAGCCTTACATCACCAAGTGCAATGCAAAACGTCGGATGCAGTGGTGTAAAGCACGCCGCCACTGGACTCTAGAGCAGTGGAGATGTATTCTCTGGAGTGAGGAATCACACTTTTCTGTTTGGCAATCCAATGGATGACTTTGGCAGTTGCTAGGAGAATGGTACTTGCCCGACTGCATTGTGCCAAATGTAAAGTTTCATGAAGGGGGATTATGATTATGTTGTTTTTCAGGGGTTGGGCTTGGCCCCTTTGTTCCAGTGAAAGAAACTCTTAATGCTGAAGCATTCAAAGACATTTTGGACAATTTCATGCTCCCAACTTTGTGGAAACAGTTTGGGGATGGCCCCTTCCTGTTCCAACATGACTGCGCACTAGTGCACAAAGCAAGGTCCATAAGGACATGGATGAGTGGGTCTGGTGTAGAGGAATTTGGCTGGTCTGCAGATGCAGTCCTGTAAGAATGGTCAAAAATTCCCATAAACACACTTCTAAGTCTTGTGCACAGCCTTCCCTGAAGAGTTGAAGCTATTGTAGCTGCAAAGGGTGGGCCAACTCTATATTAAAGCCTATGTATTAAGGAAGGGATGTCATTAAAGTTCATGTGTGTGTAAAGGCAGGTGTCCCAATACTTTTGGCAACATGGTATATGTGGGGATGGGAATGAAAACCAAACCCTGACAGTGTGACATCACAGTGCTACTCACCATGCCCCTTTCTTCAGTGATAATAATGTGCATGCAACCTTTAATATTGGTAACACACTGTCTCCTCTTACAGATACCAGTATTACCTTCAGTTGAAGAAAGATATTTTGGAAGGTCGAATAACTTGTTCGATAGACCAGGCAACTCATTTAGCAGGCTTAGCTGTACAAGGTATGTCAATTTTAATCTTTAAAATGGCCTTTTGGTCTTCAAAGATGTTTGAATAAAACTTATTGGTTGATAAGTCAAGACATTGTAGATCTTTATTCATGATGTTGTCAAGGATTAAACTGGGAATACATTATGTAGTTATTAAATCAGTAGAATTTTACTTTCAATTATGAACTCCCTTCCAAAGTAAACACAACTATGCTATTTGTAAATGTGGTATACAGACGCTTCTCTACTTACGAACGTGATATGTTCCGAACTGCCGTTCATAACTTGAAATGTTCGTAAGTCGTTATCCAACATTATTTTAAGGGTATACGCAAGTACAAAGAACTAGGATGCTGGGAGTACACACGTTATGCTGCTGCGCGGCGGGAGTAGCGGCTAAAAGTCATACTAAGCAGAATTGGTGTGCAGAAAAAAAAAAAATTATGTTGCAGACAGGAAAAGGGAGCCCAATGACCACAATTTGGACTTACAGTCCTCTTCGTTCGTATGTCTGAAAGTATGTAAGGTGAAAGTTCGTAAGTTGAGGAGCGTCTGTACTTTCACATAAAATGGATAAATGTTTACTTTGGTGTTCACTTTGAGTGTTAAGGCCACTCTTCTACAACTTAATGTATTAAGTGTAGGCTGGAGTTTACACATACAAGTTTACAATGGTGTATGTTTGTATTCAAACATCAAAGGCATCATTTGAAATGGTTGCAGTGTTTTATAATATTCGTTTTTTAATTATAAGTTCTGAGTTATGTTATATGTACATTTTTAAAACTAAGGATTGGCAATACAATATAACAAAACATTACACATTTATGCTGTAGTGTGGATGACAAATTATGCATTATAAAAAGAAATATATATTGCTTGTCCTAAACCTGTTGTGCATGGTTTCCCTGTATTTTCATGGGTTTTCCCTAGGTAATGTAGTTTCTTCAGACAGTCTAAAAACATGAACAGGTGTCCGTTAATCTAAGTTCACACTACACAATTTTAGTCCCGATTTTCCACTTACTGACAGTTTTTGGAGGTCGCCAACAAAGTCCCCAGATCAGCAGCAAAATCGTTGTTCGATCGGCATGTGTGAACTGTTCAAAGATGCAAACCAATGGAGGCACCGATGGGTTGCAGACACCTACCAGATATTTGGCGAGATAAATATCTAGACTTTGTCGCCAACTCCAAATCCTGTAGGAGTGAAAGGCAATTGACATACAGCCAATGAAAGTGCAAGACACGGAGTGAGGCTAAACCAGAGGAGTGATGTTAAAAAGGCATTAAGTTGCCCACAATTTGTGAAAGGACTGGCATCACACCCAGAGTTTTTTCTGCCTCTATAAGGGAGGTTAGTCTGACCTGCTTGGCATGCTGCCGTTATCACCCTCACCAGGAAAAGCATTGGGAAGAAGAAGAAAAACATAAACATAAGACTTAGATAAAACCCATGAGACAACTGAGGAGAGGCAATAAAAACTCCTGTAATTATTAACAGGGACTCACCGATAACATGCTCATGTATCCGTTTTTGTGACAATGTGCCGATACCTATAACTGATACCAGATAATGACATATCAACAAAACCATTAATGAACAAAATAAATGGGACTAAATGTCTGTGGCAAGCAGGTACTTAAGAGTTAACAATGAAAACCAAAGCATAACATTCTGCAGAGAGTAAAAATTATTATTATCTACTGCCAATCAGTAACTCCCCCTCCCTGGGTGACAAGTTTTAACACTGACTATGAGTATTAGTATATAAAATGTTTTGTGTATGTGTGTGCTTGAATGTGTGGGGGGCAATAGAGATATTGTTTATCCTTATTTAATCTAAAACATCACATTATATTTTAAGATATGCTTAGCCCTTATTGGTATTGGTAAGTAGCTGAACGTGAGCAGAGCAATAAAAAATGCACGATTTAATATTTTTTTTCCCCTAGCCGATTTTGGTGACTTCAATCACTACGATTCCCAAGAATTTCTGAAGAAGTTAGACCTGTTTCCTGAAGTAAGCGTGCTGTATTTAGTTATTGGTCATACTAGTTGGATCATAGTGTATGTTTTAGGTATTAAATTTTTTGAATATCCCTTTGTGTATTATAATGTGTATACTTCTCTTTAAAGGGGTGGATTCAGGATGAAATCGTGCTGGAAGAATCCATGCAAAAAGTGGCATTACTTTATACAAAGTGCAGGTATACATGAGATTTTCAACTGAATATTTATTGTATGCATATTTAATATTTTGACTTATGAATTCTAATCATATATGCAGAAAAGTAAATTTTTTGGCATCCCCGAGTAATTCTATGGTATGAAAATTAAATAAATATTAAAATTTGAAAAGATTTTTATGTAAATGTTAACAATTCATTTTCATATTTCATATTCAATTCATGCATATCTTTAGCCTGTGTTCTTTAGTGGAAATTCAGTTGTTAAGTCCATCCATTCGTCTGTCTTCCAATTACTTGTCCACTACAGGAAAATAGGCAGTTGTGATGTTTAGGTGTGTTTAGGTGCTAGTGTCTTAAAAATGAATTATTGACATGTGTAAGATTGGTTGCAGTCAGGATGGTGAACAGAGGCAGTGGTCACACCATGCACTGCGCAGCCGTGTGAGACATAATTAATTCATCAAGCAAAAAAAGATGATTATGTCCTCAGTGATTTTGTCAACAAGCAAACATGGACTCTAATTTCCATCAAATAACACAAAACGAGAGAAAATATTTTTAAATCTTTCGACTTTATTGCAAGTAACCCACAATAGACAGTCAAGTAGTGTAATAAGATGTACCTTTATTTCTTCAGTTGTTTATTGTTTCAGTTGTTTTACTCTGGAACTGATTACCTCAGATGCTAAATCAACATTTTAGACAATACTGTAATGTGAGTCTGTTAAATGTATTTTAGAAATTAGAGAAATTCATATGGTACAGTTTCCATTTTTTCCCCCTCTTCATTCAGTAGTTCTGCAAACAAGTGAATATGCCGAACCAATATATTTTTTATGTTAGTATTATTAGTAGCATGGTTTGAAAATTTAGAATCAATTGCTAATAAAATAATAATGCAATGAACTGCATAGTCCAAATAAGCTTATACACTACAGCATAGGCTGTGATATATTATTCCAAACCATACATCTGCTGCATTAAGCGTAGAACGGTTCCCAGTTAGATGAGTGTCCAGGTCAGGTAGTTTCATTGGGGACACCTCATGATCTAATGTATGTGCTGTGTGAATGAAATTTATGTATCTGTACTAAATTATGGGACAACCCAGAATTCTGAGTGGTTTACGATCCACTCCGAAAACATGTGATGCATTCAGTGTCGATGAATAACAAGATGAGGGTGTCTCTGTCTCACTCTCGCAGAAGCGCAAGTACATGCACTATGCACTATTGAAAGAATTATTTTGTAATCCACCAGTTGTTTATCCTAACTGATTTGCTAACCGGGCAGGTTGACAAGGCAGATGTCACTTGAAATCCTGCCTAAAGGTGATATGCTTGTGTCTACTCATATACACTCACCTAAAGGATTATTAGGAACACCTGTTCAATTTCTCATTGATGCAATTATCTAATCAACCAATCA
>JAODJW010000026.1:6940448-6958662 GCA_026777045.1 Hyperopisus bebe
CCACAAATCTCCATCAACTGCAAGATGCTATCCTATCAATATGGGCCAACATTTCTAAAGAATGCTTTTAGCACCTTCTTGAATCAGTGCCACGTAGAATTAAGGCAGTTCTGAAGGAGAGAGGGGGTCAAACACCGTATTAGTATGGTGTTCCTAATAATCCTTTAGGTGAGTGTATTTCATGTTATATAATTATGAATTATTCACATGCATCGTAGATTGTAACATTTGTTTAAAAATAATAAGTGTTAGCTTCATTTTGTTACATTTTCAGCTTTCTGAACACTGCAATATTGCATTTGGCCACCTAAAGACGTGTTAACCCCAGACATAAGACAATGGGAGAATACACTTAAGTGAAAAAAGCATGCAACAAAATAAAAAAGCATGCAACTGCATGGAAGAATCAACCCATACCAAAAGCAATGTAGAGTCTACACAAGTAAGCTAAACTAAGCATTTAGGGTGTTTTCTAGGGCCAGCAAAGGAAAACCAAAGTACACTAAGCTCGCTTAGCTCTTCTCTATGCTTTTTGGCCACAATGGCATACTATACAGTGTTGATGTCATAAATGTCCAATCATTATTATGAATTCTTTCTACAGATTATATTAATTTATAATAGTATACAAGAACTGAATTAAATAAAATGTTTAATAAACATCTGATGGAAGTTCTCCTTTACAGTAATATCTACATTTCAGTGAGAATGACTCAAGGGTTGTCAGTGGCATCAAAAATAAGCCATATGTTATTTTGCTTTGCTGGAGCACACATTGTCTCCTTCATGATTGTTTAGTCTATGAGGATGTGTTTTGTGTTGCATAAGTGCTTTTGCAAGGTGATGGGCAATATGAATTCAAAGACAATTGAGTTCTCTTTCTCTTGGCCCACTTTCTGGTCCACTTAAAATGGATTTGTTTCTATTAAAATGAGCTATATGTGAAAACATCCTTAGATAAATTTAGAGAAGAAATAGCAATTTTACTGCAGGGATAAAACGTTGCACTGTAAAATTTGTGTAAGTATTGACCTGAAAGGTTATTTAAAGGTATATTGCTACCAGACAAACTGAAAGATATCTATATATGTTGGACAGAGTATCTAATCTAAAATATGGTTTTTTCCGGCAGTCTTTAATTCTCTGTGCTTTTTCCGAACTGGAAATCATTTTGAGGCATTGGTCCCAATAGTTATAGGTGGGGTTGTCCATATTATGTTCAAAATGTTCTACCTTTTAATGCAAAAAAGGTATTTTGATGCAAATAATGCAGTGTTTAATTCTGAACGTTCTTTGTCAGAGGACTGTTGGCTTCAGAAGCTGAAATGCTGTACATGCAAGAAGTGGAGAAAATGGAAGGCTATGGCTATGAGAGTTATCATGCCAAGGTAATAAATTTATATATATATATTAAAAAATTATATATATATTTTATAATTTATATATATATATTAGTGCTGTCAAATGATTAAAATTTTTAATCAGATTAATCACAGGGTTGCTGTGGATTCATTTCGGGTAATCACAATTAAATATCATTAATTTTTAAGGTATATTAATCGCATTTCATTTTGCATGAGCAAACAGACTCAAGAAAAAAGGGAATATATATGCACTTAACATGTTTATTGAACATCTTGAACACGAGTCAGATGCATTCCATCTGCCACAGAAGTGCAATACCATGGAACCATGTCAAAAAGCAAGATTTTTTGCTTAGCCGGACAACTTGTCGGATTTAAGGTACCTCAGTTTAAATGGTCTTTACCTTTGTTCACTTACAATTAGCCTCAACTACTGACAAATAATCTGACTAATCATGTAATCCAATACTAGCCTGGTTAATTGCCATTGTTAGCAATATCAGTTGATAACACATTACACGCGGTGCTTTACATATAAAACTCCTTAGCAACACGTCCATGGATAAGTTGGACAGTATTGTGTGTGCGACCGATTTAATGAGCCACAAATGAGAAGTAGTGCTTAAACAGTATAAAACTACAACTTTCCCTTCTGTTGATAAAGGGCGCAGCCATCTTGGATTCTTAACTCGGGATCTTCTGTGCTGCTCCAAGATATCACCAAGAAATGGGAGTGCGCATGTTGTCACTTCCGGCTTCAAAACTCTGAAATCCGACTCGGAATACTAGTTCCAAGGGCAAATGGAACGTACCAAAACTGCTCAAAATGGGTTGACAGACATTTCAGGGATTTTGAGGCATTCTGCTCTGCAGATGGGTTAACTGCGTAAAAATTTTTTATCACATTAATCATGATGATGGATTAATCCATGTTAACCCATTAATTTTGACAGCCCTAATATATATATTATGTATGTATATGTATATGTGTATGTGCCTTGCCATGACTGATTGTTGTATGCATTGTGAAGGTATGGTTAATGTAAAACATCACCGAATAAGAAAACTATAAATGACATTTTAAGACATGGACATTAGGACACACACAAAGAAATACAGTTAACCACTTAGCTGGTGGTGAAACATTGCAAATTGGCATGTAAGTTTACATTTCCACAAGTGCTGTATATGTAATTGTCTGTGCCTGAAAGGTTGGATTACTTAGTTCTGCAATTAATGCATATTGGTAGAACAAAATAAAAAATTATCGATTTGTCATGGTAAAATTATGCTAGGAAAGCAAACATGTTGATACCAAGCTATTATGGTAATAATAAATAAAACATGCCATTGTGGAGCCATATATGTGGTTATAATCAGTTAAATATGCCACTATCTAGCTAAATATGTATTATTAATCTAATAAAACACGTCACTGAAACAATTCTTATCAAACTAAGCACATGGTAGGGTTGCAACAGTGTATTACAATCATTATTATCAGTTGCAATGACCCTGATAATGATGAAAACAGAAGGACTTTTTTGGTTGAACAAACACTTTATCATTGCTGAAACTTGAAACAATTTTTAAAATGGAAGCATGTGTAAAAAGTATAAAAAATAAATAAAAATATAAAGAAAACTGTACATCTCCCATTTGAACAAAAGAAATTAGAAAGAGTAAAAGAGCAGGATCTTAAAAATATTAATCTCTTCAGATAATCATAATAACGAAACCATCAAGCTAAATATACATTCTTAATCTGATATAATATGTCAATGAAACAATTTTCATTAAGCTTAATATATGGCTATAATCAATAAAGCATTAATAATCTAATAAAACATGACTGTTATACTATCAAGCTAAATGTGAATCATTTTTGTAATAGTAAAAACACTCCTTTTAAAAAACATACATAATCATATTTTATTCATGCAGATGCTTGCTGAAACATTTTTTTTTCTGATGTCACTGATTTGGAGTGAATATGGCTGCAACAAATGCAAAATAAGTCAAACTTCATTTCAGAGTGGACCTAAGTACAAACAGTGTTGATCCAAAAACTGCATAACTAAATAGACTACCAGAATGAGTCCTGAAATCAAACAAAGAGTGAACACTTAAAATGACAAGCAAAGGAAACAGATTTTTTTTCAGTCAGCAGAATCATTAATACCACTACTTGCCAAACCATAAAGTGACCGCTGTAGTTTGTTACTGTAAGACAATATTAGGAGATATGCACAAGCAGGTGAGATTCTCCGTTTGGTTGCATTTTTTTGCATTTGGGTTGAAAATCATAAGTTTTCATATCATGGTATACCGTGAAAGCGATATACCTTTGAAACCCTGGTACATGGTTATAATCAATAAAACATTTCGCTATCAAGCAGAATATACATTAATCTAATAAAATGTGTCTATTATACTATGAAGCTAAATATAAAATACATTTTTTTTATTTAATTGGAAAGGCTTTCTTGTAAGCCTCAGAATAGATGGCCAAGTGTTTTCAACACGTAGCTTTAAATAATCAAAGTCCAAGTGGTCTCTGCAGTTGAGTGATGCTCCTGTTTATGAATCTTCGGTTCACATAAAAAGGACCATTTACTTTAGCTTACAACACTTGTGCTGTATAATGTACTGGCGGCGTGCTGTTTGTACCATGCTGTCTACTCTACAGATGTTCCCTCCGCCATCCACATCGTCCAAGCGGAAAACACCCATTCATACCCACCTGTTCTCACGTGACCACATACCCACCTATCCTCACGTGATCAAATCACCCTGTGCAATACACCCCTCAGTGGCCAAAATACATAATACACCCCAAAGTTATAAATGGCTCCCACATTAATAAAACAGCTTTTTAAAAATATTTGTTAATGTATCTTATTGATGTAACGCTTGTTGTGGCAGTAAGGTTGAAAGAAAAATGCATCATGAAACTGCCAGAATCTTAAACACCTTGAATCAAATTTTTGGTTATACCACCCAGCACTTTCACTGATCCACACTACAACGCTAAAAGTTTCAGTTTTTAAAAGTATACAACTGTGAGACTTCATAAAAGTCAATCTTGAGAACAGGAATCTTACAAAGTAAATTAATCCGAGTAATTTAAGTCAAAATGATAACAAGGGTAGGCTGGCTACTCTTACAGACTCAAGGGTACATAGCCTTATAGTTATCATCACAATATCTGGGGAGTCCATCTTTTTTTAAAATGGCATTGCATCGCAGATTTCAAATGATGAAAAAATAGTTGTATGTTTAATATTTCCTATTTGGCTTTTACAAGTGTATATCACTAGTTTGCTCCTCCTGTTACTTTGCATTGCATCTCATTACTTTGAAGATTACCAGATCTTCAAAATATGGCACAAAAAGTTTAAATGCTAAAGGGCAAACAGACACTATAAATAATGTAAAATAGAGACTTAACTCCATGTACACACCAAGATAAAGTAGTTAGCACTTGAGCATGTAATCTTGCATGACTTTTTTTCTTCATTATTTTCCATTAACACAGGACAGCCAGGGAACAGATATACTCATTGGGACATGTTTGGATGGAATCTTCATGAAATATAAACATAGCAGACAGCCTGTCATATTCCGGTAAGGACAGAAGGAATGAACAGCTAAAGTAAAATATGACATACTATAGTCACTAAAATGTAACAAAAAAGGAATTTAGTTTATTTATATTACAAACATTTCAGTACAGTTATCCCCCGCTGTCACGTACCTTGCTTGTGGTCCAATTGTTGTGAGGAAACTTTTTGTGAACTTAAAATGTTTTATATTTTTACATTATTCCACTACGTATACAGAGAAAGAGAGAGGGATGTGTATATACAGTCAGGACCATAAATATTTGGACAGACAAAGTTTTTCAATTTTTAAGTTCTGTACATTACTACAATACATTTTAAAAGAAAGTCAGATGCAGTTGAATTGCAGACTCATCTTTTAGTGGGTAGAACAAAAACATTGCATAAAAATGTGGGGAACTAAAGTAATTTTTCTACACAATCCACCTCCTTTCTGGGGCTCATAAGTAATTGGACAAATTAATATAACTACAAATAAAATGTTCAATTCTAATACTTAGTTGAGAACCCTTTGCAGGCAATGACTGCTTGAAGTCTTGAACTCATGGCCATGACCAGACGCTGGGTTTCCTCCTTTTTAATGCTTTGCCATGCCTTTACTGCAGTAGCTTTCAGTTGCTGTTTGTTTGAGGGTCTTTCTGTCTGTAGTTTAGTCTTTAGCAAGTGAAATGCATGCTCAATGGGGTTGAGATCAGGTGACTGACTTGACCATTCGAGAATATTAAAGCAAAGAAGTGGAATAAAGTCCTGGGTTGCTTTTGCTGTGTGTGTTGTGTCATTGTCTATTTGTATTATGACATGCCACCCAATCAACTTGGTTGCATTTGGCTGGATTTGAGCAGACATGATTTCTCTGAACACCTCAGCAATCATTTGGGTGCTTACATCCTGTGACACATCATCAAGAAACACTAAAGACCCAGTGCCACTGGCAGCCATGCATGCCCAAGCCATCACACTGCCTCCACCATGTTTTACAGATGATTCAGTGTTCTTTGAATCATAAGCTGTTCCAGCCCTTCTCCATACTTTTTTCTTTCCATCATTTTGATACAGGTTGATCTTGGTTTCATCTGTCCAAAGAATGCTGTTCCAGAACTGTGCTGGCTTTTTTAGATGTTTTTTTGCAAAGTCCAATATAGCCTTTCTATTCTTAAGGCTTATGAGTGGCTTGCATCTTGCAGTGAACCCTCTGTATTTGCTTTCGTGCAGTCTTCTCTTTATGGTAGACTTGGATATTGATACGCCTACATCCTGAAGAGTGTTGTTCACTAGGTCGGCTGTTAAGAAGGGGTTTCTCTTCACCATGGAAATGATTCTGCAATCATCCACCACTGTTGTCGTCCATAGACGTCCAGGCCTTTTTGCGTTGTGGAGTTGGGGATGCTTTCTTTCTTTCTTTCTCAGGATGTACCAAGCTGTGGATATTGCCACTCCTAATGTTGTAGCAATTTCTCAAATTGTTTTTTTGTTTTCGCAGCCTAAGGATAGCCTGTTTAACCTGCATACTGAGTTCCTTTGACTACATGTTGTGTGTTCACACCTTAATCTTCCAAATGCAAACAAGACACCTCACATCAACTCCAGGCCTTTTATCTGCTTAATTGATAATGAAAGAACGAAGGAATTGCCCACACCTGTCCATGAAATACCTTTTAAGTGAATTGTCCAATTACTTTTGGCCCCTCTAAAAAGAGGGTGGCACATGTTAATGAGCTGAAACTCATAAACCCTTCATCCAATTTGAATGTGGCTATCCTAAAACAGCAGTGGGTGGCTCAGTGGGCTACACCTGTGTGCCTGTAATCAGAGGGTTGCTGGTTCGAACACAGCTTTGGTGGATACTTGAGCTAGACAGCCCAATGCACACAGTGTACGCTCAGTAAAAAGCAAGTTGAGGGAGATGTAAGGGCATTTTCCCCATGAGGATCAATGAAGCATCTATTTTGGGGCAGCGTGCGGCTCAGTGGGCTAAGCCTGTGTGCCTGTAATCACAAGGTCATTGGTTCAAACCCAGCCTCAGCATGTCTGCAGGTCCTTGAAGAAGACCCTTAACCCCCAGCTCCCTGGGCGCCCCAACAGGTGGCTGCCCTTCAAGGACAACTTACTCTACAAAGAGCAAGTTGATGGAGGTGTAAAAACAATTTCACCACAGGGATCAATAAAGTATCAATTATTATTATTATTAAAATGAATTCTGAGAATCCACACTTTATGTCCATGCCCATTGTATAATTTCAGTTGGAATATATTTCAGTAAACAGGTAAAATACTAAAACTTGTGTTAGTGACCAAATATATATGGACCTGACTGTATATACAAATACATTATTATTACTATTATTATTATTATTATTATGATGTTACTCACATCCTTAGCCCGACATCCACATATCATATGTCTTTACAAAGTGTGTTTTAATAAGTTTACATCGCTGATGGATCTGGAATGTAACTTCCGTGATAGGCGGGGGATCATTGTATTTGTATCTTAGATGGCATATCCACATGATGTTTGGTTTGACCCAACGTGATGATGTATTTTGCATTACACATATGTTTTATGCATTTTTGAAAACACATCTAAAATTGCTTTTTGTGTTTTACTTGGTGATACAGGTGGAATGACATTAACAGCATGAATCACAATAAGTCATTTTTTACATTAGACTTGGCCAACAAAGAGGACATGGTTCAGTTTCAGACAGTAAGTTTCTGAACTTTTTATTGGGAGTGACTGTTTTTAAATAAAAATTTGGTACCAAGAGTTTTCAATCTAAAATTAATTGATTGCATTTTTTTCCTATTTCACAGGAAGACATGGAAACATCAAAGTATGTTTGTCGAATGTGTCTTAGCCGACAGAAGTTTTATAAGATGAACGAAGGCTGTCTGTAAGTTTCTTCTTCACTGCATACACCTGTCACACTGCTATTAGTTTTAGGCCACTGTACTTTTTCTGCATTCTCGCCTCTGTTATTCGCACGTCTTTACTTCCTATTATAAGCTCTCTAACGGGCATCTACGATGTTTATTGAAAAAAATATCCAGAGCCAGATTCTACAGTTGACATACATCTGACCTAAATTACTCAGCCATACCACCTGCAGTTCTGACTAGATAATCCATCTGACGCTAAGCAGGTTTGGGCCTGGCTAGTACTTGGATGGTAGACCAACTAGGAAAGCTGGGTTGCTGCTGAAAGAGGTGCTGGTGTGGCCAACAGGTTAGCCCCTCCTGTGGTCCGTTTGGATCCCAATGCCACAGTGCAGTGATGGGGACACTGCTGTAGTGGCATCACAAATAAGCCAGATGGTAAGACATAAAGCCAATGTCCTGATTCCCCGAGGTCATAAAAGATCCCTGAGCACCTTTTGAAAGTAGGTGTGGTACCCTGATGTCCTGGCTAAAATTGCCCACTGTGGCCCTTTCAGATCTGGTTTCCTTATCATCCAATATATCTAACTGGTGAGTTCTGTCCTGCCCCCTCACCACTTTAGCTACTGTGTGGTGAGCATACTGGCACAGAATGGCTGCCGTCACATCATCCAGGTGGGTGTTACATAGTGGTGGTGGTGAAGTGCCTGCCCATTTGTTCTGTAAAGCGCTTTGGGTGTGTTGAAAAGCGCTATATAAATTTAACGTTCATTGATCCATGTTTAATTTTTGAGGCTTATCAATCATTCTGTAGTTTTTCCTGCAGACAATTTATGAAAATTATAAAATATATAATGAATATATTACAATACGCTCATTATAAAATGTAATTAATCTACATTTGTTGAATAATAGGGCTCCACGGGTGCTCAGGGGTTATCAATGGGGCAGCTCCCGAGTGTGTTCTTTGAATTCTGTCCCTTCTTTTTTGTGAGTTTATATAATCTCCCTGTGTTTTACAGGTTTTCTCTCACGTAGCTCTTCTCCACCAATGCGGTGTTGGTGTCATGGCTGAGCCAGTGCCTAATTTGGAACTGGTTCCATGCTTTTTCACTGCCAATTACCTTGTGCTGTGCCTGAGAAATTGGTTCTGACCTAAACATTGACTTGGGACGGGGTTACAATGCGCTGTAAAGTTCAGCAGAGCCACATTTGTTATTTCCAGAAGTTGATGTTTTGTTTGATTTAGTGTTTGCTGAAAACATGCAGAAATTAAAGTAGAGCTAGAGAAGGTAGGCTACATTGAAGGCTGCTTCCCCTCCTGAATATATGTTTGAGATGGTGATGCATAGTCAAATGACTCGGGGGGAAAACTGAAGTTTTGAATGAACAGTGTTCAACTGAATCCAGGGACTGTTATGTCCTATGAATGGCTGGTTCAGAGAGAACCCCAAACCATTGCTGAAGCCCAGCTTCTGTGCAACCTCAAAATCTACACAGCAAAAATTCAGCAAATAGTTATTTATAAATATTAATTAGTAATGCTTTGTAATGTAGCTAGGTAGTGTTTCATATAAAAGAATGTTTCACCTAATGCTAACTTCAGAATCGGGGCTTAAGTATTAGGCTAAACATTTTGGTACCAAAAACATTACTTAATGAATTCAGAAATGTTACGTGCCCATTGTTGTGTCTGTTATGTAAATTCTGCTATGTATGCTTTATAAATGTTGTTTTTAACCAGTGGAAATGTGGACTGGTTCTCAGATCATCTCAGCTCCCTATCAGCATCAGCACTGGCATGGTACTGGTAGAAATGAAGTAACAGCCTAATGACATGCAGTTAGGCACTTTGGCTTCTTAAATGACCAGTAATACATGTATGTGTATGCCTTGCCTGTCAAAGGTGTTTTCCTACCTTGTCTCTGTGCTTCCTGGGATAGACTCATGGTCAGATGTTAACTAACGTGTTGGTCCAAGAAAAATAAATGAAGTGATTTTTAATTAAATGCTAGTACATGAAAGGTAGTATCAGCCCAGCAGGGTAAATGATAAATACACGTATATTATCCACATCACCTTGCAAGATAGTGATTGTGGCCAAAAGGACCTCAACGTGATCTACAGTTTAATTTCCTGATTTTTACTATAGAAAATCGATGAAAATTATGTGAAATTATATATTTAAAAAATACAAAATATCCCAAAAAATGAGAAAAAATAACATTAGTTATACCTGGCCATTTTTTGATAATATTGCTTTGGATCAAGAGAAGATAGCTGAGGTAGTTCTTATGAGCTTTTCTATGCATGTCCCACTGGACAGAGCCCCAGGACAGACTCTAGACATGCTGGAAGGATTACATCTCTTAAATGGCTCAAGAATTATCTGGGGATCTCACAAAACAAGGTGAAGACTGTGACTCTCACTGGGAGAAGTTGTATCATGATGGTGATATTATGATATGTATAATTATCAGAGGACATTTCTTTAATACTGTGAAACACTGGATCTCCAAAAATAAAAGAAATGTAACACATATCTTTTTCATGTCAATGTATTATGAAAACGACCAGTGCAGCAAGGCAAGCAGACTCAAGGTAATTCAAAGTGCATTACAAAGGCAGAAGAGGACATTTAAATAAGACATTAAAATCACATTTAAGAGATACAAAAAAAATAAAAATAAAAAATAAATTTTTTTAGAAACCTAAAAGCCAAATAAACCGTTAACTGAAAAGAAGTTATATTGTAGTGGTATTGTATGACTTAACTGATTTAATTTACTGAGAAGCTGCAGCAAACAGTAATGTTTTAATCGCTGATTTAATTGACAATTTTAACAGACCTCAGGTCTTCAGGAAGTTTGTTCTATTGACAGGGAGCATAGAAACTGAACACTGCTTCACTTTGCTTGTTGTTGATTCTATGAGCGCTGAGTAACCCTTTTCCAGATGACCTCAGGGGTCTGGATGCTTCATAATGTTCAAGTAAATCAGAAATGTATTTGGGGCCGAGTCAAGTTAGTGTTTTCTACACAAGTAATAATATTTTTAATTCAATCCTGTGATGCACAAGAAGCCAGTGCAGTAACTTAAGGACCGATGTGATATGCTGTACTCTCTTGGTGTTAGTGAGGACTATGGCAGCAGCATTCTGGATGAGCTGCAGCTGTCTGATTGATTTTTTTGCCAAAACCTGCAAACAGAGTTACAATACTCTTGGTGCTAAAAATAAATGCATGAACAAGCTTTTCTGTATCTTGTTTAGGCAGAAATCCTTTAATCCTTGCTATGTTTTTAAGATGTTAGTAGGCTGATTTTGTAATTGTCTTTATGTGCCTGTTGAAATTAAGGTCCAAGTCCAGAACTACACCAAGATTTCTAGTTTGATTTGTACCTTTTAGTGTCATAGATTCAAGTTGAGCGAAGACTTTCAGTTTTTCTTTTTTGGGTGCAAATATGTGTTAACTGGAGCGGGGCAGTGGGCAGAGCTATGGGTCACTGCTGCATTTAGTGCATTTGCAGATTCCGTTGTGTTTCTTGTACATGGTCGCCTGTGTCGCCCCAACTACTGCAAAGTCACACACGGGTTATGTTAGTTATTTATTTGCAGCTTCCTATTTTTTGTCTTTGACTCATACATATTTCATAAATAAATATTAAAAAATAAATTATAAAAGGACATGGTATTCAATAAGGCTAAGTTTAATAGTATTAAACGCATTGTCTCTTGCATAGTTATTTCCTTAATACTAAGATTCATACACCTCCAAACCAAAACTGTGCAGTTCATTAAACTACAGTTACAAAAGGAAGGAGGGACTAAGCACAGAACCTGTCTGGTAACACTATCAATGAGACTGTCTGAAGTGGCTGCAGCAGGGAATTTGTTTTAATGTGTAAATCATAAAGGCAAAACTCACAGTACTTTTATATGTATTTTTTACAGACAAACCCCGACTACAGAAATATCCCCAGTAAGGTACCAGCCATCTACAAGAATTTCCCTGGTATGAATTTTAATTACATACCTTTGTCATCTGCATGTGAGATACAAGCTCAACCAAATTGTGCTAGAAGTATAGATTTTTCAAAAAACCATTACTAACAGGGTAGTACAAGAAGAAGTTACTTGCCTGAGCAAAAATGATGCACAGGAACAGGAATGGAAGTAAATCTTATGCACTGATAAGTTGGGTCCTAGTGTCAGATATTTGTAAGACACAGAGATGGTGAGTGACAGTTCTACATGTGTCTGCATGTCACTGTCAAGAACAGAGGAAGTAGTATTGTGTGTTAGGATAGATAGGTGCCCTGTACTCTAGACGGCATGCCTGTGAACACACTTCTTCCACAAGGGGACACCAGTTTGACTTCCTTGCCCCTGTGATATACATTATATCGGCCCATAGTGCGAAGGAGCTTTGGGAGTTGCTTGTGAACTACCTGGCCTCCAGCTGGGTGGTCTGGGTGACCACTGATCACCTTTGGAACTTCCCCATCCATTGATGCCCCCTGGTTCATACATGCCAAAATCTTTTTTGGACAACTGCTTATGGACTTTGGATAGGTAGTTATGCTTAGGTTATCATTTACCTAGTGGTACAGAAGTTCGTACCACATGGTCTGGGGCTACTTTGCTGGCAATCATGGAACTAGCATGACTATCATAGCATACTATAAAGACATCTAATTCCATCAGGATTATGGCCAATTGGGCAATCAATTCCATTCTTTCACAAGTTAACAATCCCAAAACCTCAAGTAGTTCTCACAGAACTTTGAGGTGTATCTGGAGAAGAACATATGGGAAGAATAACCCAAGCTAATGACCAGCCAGGCCCGGTCTGCAGACCTCTAACCCACAAAACTTGCATGGGAAGAAACTGTCGGAAGAGTCAAAGCAAAACAACCTGCAAGAGCCTTACATCTCAAGCATTGCTGCAGAAGAACTGGGAGGCATGCTGGATGATTTCCTGCTGTAGCTTGTTAGGCAAATGACTCGTACTTCTGAAGCTGCTATCAAGGCAAATGGTGGCTATGTTGAAGAATCCAAGATGCATACATTCCAATTCTCTGGAATGCTTCTTTGGTGGGTTCCATGTTTTGTTCCCTCCTTCCCACTTGCAGGCGCTTCAGGTCATTGTGGTGAAACCATCCAGATTTCATAAAAGCTTGTTTTCACGTGGTGTAATATTTGTAAATGAACAATTCTGACCATGTGACATGAAAAAAACGGCACCTTTATATTTTGTATATTCTGTTACCAAACAGCAGTCTTTTTGAACTTCTGCATACTTTGCACTGATCTCATTATATTTGCTTAACAAATATAACTTTGCACTTTTTAAAACATAATCCTATGCTTCTTGTACTGCTCTTAAAATTACAAAAGAAACACCTTGTATTGTTTTGTAAGCCTGTGTGTGTATGACTGAATTCCAGTGTAGTTTAAGCTGTCTTGTGTGAGGCATGTAAGTGTTATGTCTGTATGAACTTTGTAAATTATTTCTGTGTGTTACCATAGTTTCCAACAAGTATATTCAGACTTTTGACTGGTGCATGTAAAATGTCGATCAGTCTGATGTGTCACACACATAATAAGCAATCTGTTTTATTTTCTGCAGGCAAATCAAGCCAAAGGCCAGACCTACATGATGCCCCCTCCACAGATGAATTACAATGGCCACTATACATCTCAAGGTAATGATCAGCTTTGCAGGCCTGACTGTGGAATATGCTTTTCCACTAAGATAATTTATATTATTTCCTAGAAATGTGCAATAAATGACATACATAGTACACCTAAGTACAAATATTTTCTGAATAAATCCCTTACTTATAGGCAAGAAACAATCGGCTAATTTTCCTTGGTTAAATGTTTTGAACTCATCCTTGCATCTTTACTTTTACATATAAATGATTGTTCATTTATTAGGAGCTATACTGAGGTTCTAGAACCTGGTCCCTGTTGACAAGTACCTGGGCAGTAACCAACTTAGAACTATAACTCCTGCTGACTTTTGTGTGTCGTTTTCACACCGTACAACAGCAACTGGGACCTTTATGCTAAATAAGCATGAGTGACGCAAAAAGCTTGTATGTTAAATTTCACACATAATTTCATATGGAACTACACTGCCCAAAACATTGCAGGATAAGCTAGTCTTTTTGTTAGTTATTGGGGGTCCTTTTATTTATGTATTATTTATACGACCCGCAGCATGTTAATGATTTTTATAAAATCTAGCTAGCATGTCGTCTTTCATTTTCCTCAGAATAAAAAATGATTACCCCACTAATAAGCATTGGCAAGTTTCACCGCTGGCACCAGTGATATTAGACAAAAGTGTATTGGTTATCAGTAAAATTGATTGATTGGTTATCAGTACATTTAATTGATCCATTAAATGTAACAGGTACAAAAATAATTTCTGGTCAATTTTTGCTCCGTTACGTCTGTCTCCTTTCCCTGCACTGGTCAACCAGTCAGCAAGTTTATCACTGTAAGTGTTTGTGTTCAAATGAAAAGTACCTAGTCTGTAGCAGGGACTTAAATATACAAAAATCAATGAGGTAACAACAGCTTTGCTCTGTGGCCATCTAGTAATAAGAAACCAATATTCTGGAGGCATAGGAGGCCCTATAAACACTTTGGTGATGAGTAGATGACAGAGCACAGTAGTTCTCGGGTACGGAGAGCCAGGTATGGTGAGTTGGACATGATGTTTTTGGGTAGCTTTTGGGAACATGCTGATAAGGCTTCAGGACCATTACCCCCTAAAACTGATGAACTTGTACAGAATGTCTGTGACATTGTGAACATTTATTTCTTGCTCCTGCTCTTGTTTTATGTCTTCATAACAATGTCTGTGATGTTAAATAAAAACAATACACCCAAATGCTGGCCTTTGTTTCTTTGCAGATAGTCAGAATGGCTACTTCTGTCAGTCCCAGTCCAGTTTGGACCATTCCGCTAATGAATATAATGGGCAGATCTGTAATGAAAGTGTATACAGTGCCCATAGCACTAGCTCTCTAAACAACCCACAGCACTACCTGCAGCCATCCCCCATGTCCTCTAACCCCAGCATCACAGGGAATGATATACTACGGCCAGACTACATGCCATCTTACCGCCACAGCTCACTCATTCCACCCTCTTACCGTGCCACACCAGACTATGAAACAGTCATGCAGCAGAAAAAGCTGGGCATGGGGTCTTCAGAGCGCCAGAGCCTCTCGATGCGGAATCTAAACATTGGCAGGTCCTATGCTTACAGTCGACCGGATCCTCTGGTATACAGTCAGCCTGAAATCCGTGAGCACAGCCAGCTTACTAGCCAGTACCATTTGCATCTCAACTACAGCTTCCATGGCCCTTCTCCATACCAGTACCCCAGCGATCGACGCCCTGTGGTCGGAGCAGTGAGTGTCCCAGAGCTCACCAATGTGCAGCTACAGTCGCATGATTATCCTGCCCCTAATATTATGAGGACTCAGGTGTACTGTCCACCTCCCCCTTACTCCTACCCACGGCCTGCAAACAGCACCCCTGACCTTTCACACCATCATTACGTTAGTAGCAGTAACCCTGACCTGGTTACTCGCAGGGTTCATCACTCTGTTCAGATGTTCCAGGAAGATAGCCTTCCTGTGGCCCATTCACTGCAGGAGGTGAGTGAACTGCTTACTACAGCACAGCGTGGCCACATGAAGAAACGGAATAGCATTGACATTGCAGGCCTTGCCTATAGCTTAGAGGGCATTAGAATGAAAGAGACGGCAATGTGCACATCAAGAGATGAGACAAGCCTATCCCAAGCTCAGGCCTCAGGCTCTCAGCTGAATGTTGTTTTGGAGAGGACTAAAAGCCAAAATGGGAAGAGCATGCAGGATTTACTGTATAGACACAAGAAATCACTGTCAGATGCTACGATGCTGGTACACAGTAGTGGCGAAGAGGATGAATTTGAGGATGACAATGGCTGCCTTATATCACAGTCGCAGAATTCATCAGGCTACTCCGAGCAGCATGTGGCTATGCTAAATCATACAATAATGGAATGTGCCCCTGCCTACCACCATGAACAAGCTCTTGGAACCCCAATTCCTGAAGCAGTCATCCATCAATCACATTCACTCCAGAAGCCAGTGACAGAGAATTTACCAAAGAATAGTAATAATGTGTACGTACTGGCAGAAGACGACCCTCAGCACAGAAGGGGAAGTGAACTTGTGCTGTCAGTCTCTGTGAGTAACCTCAGTAGCTCTCGAACCATACCCAAGCAAACCAAGAAGAGGCCCGTTTCAGATGAACCTTCTGGGAAGGGGAATAATCCGGATGGCCTGCCACCTCTGATGGTGAGTTAAGCCTTCTGCTCTAACCCTATGTCAGTATTGTAATCAGTTTCTCTATAAATTGGTATTTCATTAACTTTATGCTTATACTTTGTTATACACTGATCAGCCATAAAATTAAATCCATTGACAGGTGAAATTAATTCAGTTAATTTTCTCATTACAGTGGCACCCATCACGGGTGCCATTATATATTAGGCAAGTGAACAGTAAGTTCTTGATGTGCAGGAAGCAGGAAAAATGGGCAAGCATAAAGATCTAAGCAAGTTTGATAAGCGCCAAATTCTGATGGCTAGTTGACTGAGTCACAGCATTTCTAAAACGGCATGGCTTCTGGGGTGTTCTCAGTATGCAGTAGTCAGTACCTACCAAAAGTGGTTCAAGGAAGGCCAACTGGTAAATGAGCCATGGGTTTGTGGGCACCCAAGGATTACTGAAGCATGTGGAGAGTGGGAATCCACTTTCTATAGCACAAATGCTGGAAAGGTTAATGCTGGTTATGATAGAAAGGTGTTAGAATACACAATGCATCACAGCTTGCCATGTATGGGGCTGAATAGCTGCAGACCGGTCAGAGTGCCCATGCTGATCTTTGTCCATTGCTGAAAGCACCTACAATGGGCATATGAGTATCAGAATTGGACCGTGAAGCAATGGAACATGGCCTGGTCTGATGAGTCAAATTTTCTGTTACATCATGTGGACAACTGAGTGCGTGTGTGTTGTTTACCCGGGGAAGAGATGGCAGCAAAATCCACTATGGGAAACGTTGGCAGTATGATGCTCTGGGCAATGTTCTGCTCGGAAACGTTGGGTCCTGGCATTCATGTGGATGCTACTTTGACATGTACCACATACAGTACCTAAACATTACTGCAGACCAAGTATACCCCTTCATGGCAACAGTATTTTCAGATGTCTCTTTCAGCAGTATAATGCACCCTGCCACACTGCAAAAAAATGTTCAGGAATGGTTTGAGGAACATGAAAAAAGACTTCAGTATATTGACTTGGCCTCCAAATTACACAGACCGAACATCTGTGGGTTGTGTACAACAAACAAGTCCGATCCATGGAGGTCCCACTTCATAACTTATAGTACTTAAAGGGTCTGCTGCTACCATCTTGGTGCCAGATACCATAGGACACCTTCACCTTAATGTGTCTACGGGTCAGAGCTGTTCTGGTGGCACGAGAGACACCTACACAATATTAGGTGGTTTTAATGTTATGGCAATTCGGTTTATATGTTTGGTACTCTGTGTCTTTATGCCTCTGTGGTCTATTAAGTTCATTTCTTCAGCTTTCAATATTACTTTTATGTTTTAATATTTATATTGGATCAAGCCTTTTGAAGTGTGAGAGAAAGTAAAATTTCAAAAATTGTCTGTTTACCAATATCCACGTAACATTAGTGTATCTGTTACAGTTCTTACTTTAATGTCACAGAATTTTTGGATATAGTGCAAGAGGTAAGGAGCATGCACTGATTACAGTGTGTTGCGGCACCCACCACTAGACAAACCACCTCAGGGATGAGAACCTGAGTGCAGCCATGCGTCAGGCGATACCTCAGCACCACATTAGTCCAAATGGACCAGTGTGAGTTTTTTTCCGGCACCTGGAGTGCCAGTCCTGCCACCAACCCCCAAGTTTTTCCCTGTAAGTTGGAGGACCTCCTTACAGGGCTGGATGTAGATTAATGTCATACCCAGGACGAAGCAATTGCCGGTTAAGGGCCTTGCTCAAGGACTCAATGGAGTAGAATCACTCTGGGCATTCACGAGATTTGAACCAGCAACCTTCCAGTTGCTGGCACAGATCCCTAGTCTGAGACACCACTCTGCCCATATCATAGTGCAAAAGAGAAATACAGTGGTACCTCAGAACTCAAACTAAATCCATTCATAACTCCGGATCGAATCCTAAAAAGTTTGAGTTCTGATCGAATTTTCCCCATAAGAAATAATGGAAAACCAATTAATT
>JAODJW010000026.1:7000025-7010240 GCA_026777045.1 Hyperopisus bebe
CTGAAATTACCCCTATTTATTATATTCCCATGCATACAGTTTTAGCATTGTTCTGCTGCCATTGCCTATGCTTTGGTGTGTAAAGAGAAGTCAGAAACCATTTGACAGAACTTCTTCAAACTTTCCACGAACTGGAAGTGATAAAAATTTGAGACAAATTACCACAAAACTCAAGCAGCACCACATAGTGACAGCAAAAAAATATGTGATCCTGTTAGCGTGATAACTCAAAAAGTATTTGACAGATCTTTTTCATACTTTAAGTGTACATTGTATGGGTGAAGTTCGGAACCTGTTCATTTTTCAATACAAATTGTGCTCCAAAATTGAAGCAACAGCACTTAGTAACAGCAGGCTTATCCTTGTGAACGGGATCTTTGTATCATTATTTACTCTGTTACCGCCATCTTCTATGCGAAGACCTGCCCTCTTAACCTGCCGTGGATCTTTGTATGGGTGAATAATTTTAATACTGGGGCATGAAATAATTTTCTGAATATTCTGGAATATAGTCTACATTGAATGTTGGTCAGTAGCCTCCCCATTCTGCAAATTTTAGGCATATCTGGTTGGCACAGATAAATGGCTTTGCTCTGGCCCCAAACTTCACTCTCAACTGTGTGTGTGTGTGTGTGTGCGTGTGTTTGTGTTTGTTGGTGTATATGTGTGTCTGTGTCTGAAAAGGAGAGTGATTAACCATATGTTCCCCTTTTAGGAATTGGTATACTCTAAATGAAAGACCCAAGGATTAAAAAAACTTTATTTTAAATTCTGTTCTTTTTGACTGTAGCTAATCCTTCATATAGACTGTAAATAATCATGTTTTTTGTTGTTTTTTGTCATCCATCCTGTGTATTTCACTATCACAGCATGAAAAGTAGCAAAAATGGATATATAAGGGCCTGGTGAATTCCTCTGCAATGTCATGTTACTTGGACATACAGTGGTACCTCAGAACTCAAACTTAATCCATTGAGAACTCCGGATCAAGTCCTAAAAAGATCGAGTTCTGATCAAATTTTCCCCATAAGAAATAATGGAAAGCCAATTAATCCGGGCCCCAAAAAATTACACCTAAATAAAAAAGTGTCCTGCTCTGATTGTCCGCTACTTCTGTGTGCCACGCCCCATCGTTAACTCTGTGTGGAATCCCCGTGTGCAATCCCTGTGTGATCAGCTGTTTCTGGTTGTTTTCATCAGCCTTCTGTATTTCGTCCGCGTTTCAGTTTGTTTCCCCAGTCCGGTCATTGTATTTTCCGTCTGAGTTTTGCCTACCTTACCTGTAATTAAACCCCGTATTCCCCCATACCCAGACGTCTGCGCCTTTGTCCCCGTTCCATCCCCGCTCAGCACGACAATATCATTATAATTAAATGTATTAATGGTTTATTATTAATGATATTAAATAATTAATAAGAAATCTTTATTTTTAAATGTTTCTTATATAATTACTGTTTCTGTCTATTGTTGTCTAAATATATTTATTTGAATGCAAGGCTGAGACTGAAGCTTTACCCTTTGTTTCCGCAGAGTGACGTGCCACGTTACTCATTTCCCCCGCACGTACAAGTTAAGTTTTTTTTCGAACTGGTTGGTTCGACTTTTAAGAAATTCAAGTTCCAATGAGTTCAAGAACTGAGGTACCACTGTATATGGGGGGGGGGGGAACAGAACCTAATAAGCGGAACACCAAATCTCCATTAAAATTCACATTTCCTGAGTATGCTGACATTTATGGGAATCCGCATACTTATGCAGACATTTCCAGGTGTAAATTTAGTGCATATTTACACTTGGCCCAATTGCCCTGTACCACCCCTGATCTCAATTGCCTCAATTCCCTGCTGGGCACATTGCACTTAGTCCTGGTCAGAGAACGCTTTCATCATCACCATGTAACTTTTTTGTGTTGAAGAAAACATCGGAAGGAAATCACTGTTGCACAGCAGAATGAAATTCGTGATCAACATCCTAATTTTGTTGCTTATTTGGATTCGTTTTTGGGCACACACACATTTATCATGAATGCACTGAAGTGATTTTGTGCTGCATATATACGTTTTACCAAATATCTCAGAGTTTAGTAGTGAAACTGGTGAAACATGGGATACTGGTGCTGAAAAGTTACCATGGTACTGCAGTTTTGCAAGCTGTTCTGTATGTTTCTGGTATTTTTTAATATGTTGATTTCTTCAGTGTACTAATTACACTGTTACAGACATCGCTAACACTAACCATTGAATCAGAACCATGTACTCAATATGTGTGAAGCACTGCTGAAACAGTTATACTCTATGTCAGAATTGCACACATCATGCTATATAGAATACTAAAATAAGATGATAGACACTCAAGTAAAGAGAGGGGCGGAGCTGTCAACTGATCACTACCTGGTGGTGGGTTGGCTCCACTGGTAGGTGAGGAGCTGGCAGGCCCAAGCGTATAGTAAGGGTCTGCTGGGAACGTCTGGCGGAATCCCCTGTCAGGAGGAGTTTCAACTCCTACCTCCAGCAGAACTTCTCCCATGTCCCGGGGAAGGCGGGGGACATTGAGTCCGAATGGGCCATGTTCTGTGTCTCCATTGTGGAGGCGGCTGACCGGAGCTGTGGCCGTAAGGTGGTGGGTGCCTGTCATGGCGGCAATCCTCGAACCCACTGGTGGACACCAGTGGTGAGGGATGCCGTCAAGCTGAAGAAGGAGTCCTATCGGGCTTTTTTAGCCTGTGGGACTCCAGAGGCAGCTGACAGGTACCGGCAGGCCAAGCGGGATACAGCTTCGGCGGTCGCTGAAGCAAAAACTCGGGTATGGGAGGAGTTTGGTGAGGCCATGGAAAATGACTTCCGGACGGCTTTGACGCGATTCTGGTCCACCATCTGGCAGCTCCAGGCGGGAAAGCGGTGCAACATCAACACTGTTTATGGTGGGGATGGGGTGCTGCTGACCTCAACTCGAGACATTTTGGGTTGGTGGAGGGAGTACTTCAAAGACCACCTCAATCCCACTGACATGCCTTCCAAATGTGGAAGCAGAGTATGGGGACTTGGGTGGGGACTCCCCTATCTCTGGAGCGGAGGTCGCTGAGGTGGTTAAAAAGCTCCTCAGTGGCCGTGCCCCGGGGGCGGATGAGATCCACCCGGAGTTCCTTAAGGCTCTGGATGCTGTCAGGCTGCCCTGGTTGACATGCATCTGCAGCATCGTGTGGACATTGGGGGCAGTGCCTCTGGACTGGCAGACCGGGGTGGTGGTCCCCCTCTTTAAGAAGAGGGACCAGAGGGTGTGCTCCAACTGTAGGGGGATCACACTCCTCAGCCTCCCTGGTAAGGTCTATTTGGGGGTTCTGGAGAGGAGGGTCCACCGGATTGTCGAACCTCGGATTCAGGAGGAGCAGTGTGGTTTTCGCCCCGGCCGTGGAACAGTGGACCAGCTCTATACTCTCCGCAGGGTTCTGGAGGGTTCATGGGAGTTTGCCCAACCAGTCTACATGTGTTTTGTGGACTTGGAAAAGCCATTCGACCGTGTCCCTCAGGGAGTCCTGTGGGGGGTGCTTTGGGAGTATGGGGTGCCGGGCTTCGGTCCCTGTATGACCGGTGCCACATGGGCGGCAATAAGTCGGACTTGTTTCTGGTGAGGGTTGGACTCCCTTTGTCACTGATTCTATTCATAGTTTTTATGGACAGAATTTCTAGGCGCAGCCAGGGCCTTGAGGGTGTCCGGTTTGGTGACCTCAGGATTAAGTCTCTGCTTTTTGCAGATGATGTGGTTCTGTTGGCCTCATCGGACCGTGACCTTCGGCTCTTGCTGGGACAGTTCGCAGCCGAGTGTGAAGCGGCTGGGATGAGAATCAGCACCTCCAAATCCGAGACCATGGTTCTCAGCCGGAAAAGGGTAGAATGCTCTCTTCGGGTCGGGGATGGGGTCCTCCCCTAAGTGGAGGAGTTTAAGTATCTCGGGGTCTTGTTCACGAGTGGGAGGACGATGGAGCGGGAGATCGACAGGCGGATCGGTGCGGCGTCCGCAGTGATGCGGGCGCTGCATCGGTCTGTCATGGTGAAGAAGGAGCTGAGCCAAAAGGCATAGCTCTCGATTTATCAGTCGATCTATGTTCCTACCCTCACCTATGGTCACGAGCTATGGGTAGTGACCGAAAGAACGAGATCGCAAGTGCAAGCGGCCGAAATAAGTTTCCTCCGCAGGGTGGCTGGGCTCTCCCTTAGAGATAGGGTAAGGAGCTCAGTCATTCGGGAGGGACTCGGAGTAGAGCTGCTGCTCCTCCGCATTGAGGGGAGCCAGATGAGGTGGATGCCTCCTGGACGCCTCCCTGGCATGTCCCACTGGGAGGAGGCCCCGGGGAAGACCCAGGACACGCTGGAGGGACTATGTCTCTCGGCTGGCCTGGGAACGCCTTGGGATTCCCCCAGAGGAGCTGGATGAAGTGGCCGGGGAGAGGGAAGTCTGGGTTTCCCTACTGAGACTGCTGCCCCCACGACCCAACCTCGGATAAGCGGGAGAAAATGGATGGATGTATGGATGGATAGATCTTTATTGTCACTATTACAGAAATAGTGAAAAACAGTTTAGCAGCTCTCTGTTTAGCAGCATAAGAGTAATAAATAAGAGAAATAAGAACACAAAAAGAGACAGCCATCATATTATAGAATGAGTGTCTTAGTGCAATGAGTACAGTATGTTAGTCCGTATAGAAGACAGGGGTGGATACTGTTTCACAGAAACAGTCATTCAGGGGGTGGGGGATGAGTGGGTTTGACTGCCTGTGGGTAAAAGCTTTTGTTAAGGCTCTTTGTTCTTGCTCTTAAAATGTCAGTCAGTTAAATATGATCTCACTAACTTCAAGTCAGTAATTTATATAAGGGATCTTATAATATAGCAAAATCTAATAACATAGCAAACAGGACACGTTAACATCATCAGACTAGCATCTTTACCTACAAGTTATTATGCCTTGCTGTGTTTTAAGTAGTTGGATAATCAAGCATAGTGTGCTGCACGTGAAGTTTGTTCTTTTATATGTTTATTGAGCAGAGGAACAGAACAAACTGCTTATACCCTTTATAGGCACTTACATTATCTCAAAAAAAAAAAATGACGTGATCTGTACAGCCTACCCAATACGTTCCTTCCAAGTTCGGTTCGTGTTTAGTGTGTAGTGTACACTTCCATCAGTCACATCATTGAAGACCTGTCTGTGTTTCATACTCGAGCACGGTTAGCAATGACACTATATACATACTGTATCTGATTCCAACTAACCATGCTCTTGCCACATTTCATGCCTTTTATTTAACAATAGAATGTTAAAGCATAATTTATTATTGTGTCAACAACTTTATAGTTCAAGAGACAGAGTATTGCACTAACAATGCAGAGCTCACGGGTTCAAACCTACGAAGCAACAATGAATTGTTCTTATCCTCCCTATTGAAAGCCCTTTTGGATAAATACAAATAATATAAAGAGTTGGACATTAAGGCATATGCGATTAAATACAGGTAACCTCCTAAATGGGTGGGGAAAGGTTCTGCAAATTGGTTTGTAAGTCTAATGTGCAGTAAATGAATAGGTGTAGTTTCAGACTGCATCCACAGTGCTACGTTTTCGTTTAAATACAGACATTAGTCTCCATTTTCGACATTTGTCCACACTACCCGAGTTTTCAGTGCTCAAAAACATTCTGGAAACAAAATTTTTGCATTGCAGCGTGGATCCGTGAAATGGAGACTTGTGAAAATGCAAAATCTAAAAGTACCCTAATTAGTCCTTACTCATAACATGGTCCTTCCCTCATTTGATCCTGCTACTCACAAGCTCTCATTGTCTGATCGGTCACTTGGTTACCCTGCAAGGAAGTGAACAGCATTCTAGTATAGTGAGTACGGATGACATGCTTTCAATAGCACTGTCACTGCCTGGCAAATAGCATGCTACACAGTGTGACTGCTGCATACTTGTGTAAAAACTAATTTACTGGTACTTGTGTCAATGCATGCATGCCCAATGTAGGCTAAAAGCTATATCATATATATGTTCGCTTGTTTCAGTGTGGATTGAAATACTTTTGTCAGTGATATGAAAATGCCTGTTTGGATGGAAATTGTTTTTGTTTGAAACAAAAATATAGCAGTGTGGATTTAGCCTCAGAGTCGCATGTAAAAACTAGGACTTGGAGCATTCCTGTAAAAACACATTTATTGGTTTTCACATTCACTGTTGATCCATCCCATACTTTTGTACAGGTTGATGAGTGCGGGATGAGTACAGATTACATGGGCGGAGCAGATAATGTACCTGTGCGGGTAATAAAATGCCGTTGTTCCGATAGATCCCCTTTCTAGTTAAGGCTAAGCATTTTAAAACAATCTAACTTGTTATGATTGCTATAATTCTAGGTAAAATGGTGTTTATGGAAAATTGTCCATATTTGAGAAATTATCTTTAGAGCAAACAATGAGAACTGAGCACACTATGCAGATATATATATATATATATATTTGAAACAATTGTTAGCATCTAATGGTTTGCTATGCAGTTACCTTTGGTCATTGATAAACTGTTTGCAGGTGAATTGAAAAAAAATGGAAGTGTATTTAAAGATATTGTCCTAGTGCATTTGTACTTGAGGAGGATGGCGGACTTTGCAGCAGTAAACTCAGTGTACCAGGCCTTCTTTGAGCACGATCCTCCTGCCAGGTACCTTTGCTTTGTAATGTTTTTAAGGTCAAGATTTAATTGTCTGAATTTGAGTGACATCCATTAAACATATTATCAAATGTCATTTGTTGTTTTTATGCTGTACATTATACTGAACTATCTGATATTTGAATGAAAGCAATTGCCTTCATGGAAAGATCATTATCATAAGATCTTGAAGGAGAAATATAAGACATGAAATATGATCACGTGATACTGCCTTGTTTCCATTTCCTTAGAGTATGTCTTGAGACGCTCCTTCCTGGCAAACGGCTGATTCAGATGGACTGCCTGCTGCATCACTCTGTTGGGCTGAATCCTGAAGGTGCTTCAGAATGCAAGCATTGTTTGCATGTTCAGAGTCTGTCCCACTGGGCACCCGCAAACATTGGGCCCTACAGTCAGGCTGTCAAGGTAAAACATTCATAGGGATTGGTTTGTGGATGCAGATCTGGACTTAAAAAATGAATGTCATATAAATATTATCCATTGTATTCCCTGGCCTTCAGGGAATACATGTGGCCTTAGCACTGGTCTGTCACTGCTACCACAGATACTTTGGTATGTGAGCCAATAACTCAAAAACAATTCAGCAGATTATTTTCAAACATTGCAGATTGCGATTGGTAAAACTTTGAGACAAATTGCCCCAAAATTGAAGCAAAATTGCTTAGTGGCAGCAAAGGGAAGGGTAAAAGCAGATGACATTTGACCTTGTGAATGTCAATAGGCATTTGTTGGATCTCTACTGATTCACAAAAGGATTATACAGATGAAAATCTATATCAGGTTTTATTTTCAGACATATTGCCCCAAAAACAATGTAGCAGTGCTGTATAGCAGCAAAGGAAGGAGATGTCAGCTGTTGAAAGTTTTTCAAACTTTGCAGGCACATGGAATGGGTGACAAACAGGTGATCAAATTTTGAGACAAACTACCCCAAAATCAAAGCAGCGGTGTGTAGTGATATCCATGAAAAAAGGGGTAGTTTCAGACATTTTGATCCCGTTAGCGCAGTAACTAAAAATATGTTTTACATATCTTTTTACAGGCTACAGAAAGCTGCTCTTGGCCCTTCCAGGGCTGTATATTACCATTAGTGTATTTCTTACAGTTCTTACTGACAAGTAATGGAAAATATTAGTCATGGTACTAATTAGATATATGTAGAATCTGAATATTTTGACATAAATAATATAAAAAAAAACATTCAAAGAAAAGCAGTTAACCACCTAATTCGGTGAAATGTGCAATAAATGAATGTGTAGTTTCAGACGTAAGAGTCACAAGGACTCCAAGCATTCAGTTAAAAACACATTTATTAACGTTCACATTTCCAGGTAATCCATCCACTGCTTCTAGAATTTGTACAAGTTGGTGAGTATGGGAGGAATACGGATTCGATGGGCGGAGCAAGTGATGGAATTGTCCGGGGAATACAATGCTGTCATTCCCAGAGTCCCCCTTTCTAGTTTCTTGCAGCCACAGTGGATTAGTCCATTCATCCTGGTCAGGGATGCTGGAAGGGGCTTGTAGCCGATGCAAGGCAGCATAGGGCACATTCTGTGGGGCCATGCCCTGTGTTGACATGCCTTGGATGGGATGGCAGAGCCACAATAGATGCTTATTAGATTTCCAGGCACATCTTAGACACATCTTTTTGTGAAAACCTTTATTTTAATCTACAGACAATTCAGTAAAACTTGAATGCACAGAGGAAATTGCACAAGCATGGAAACTAAGTTTATGATCATTTATTTTTGATTGTTCCTGACAGTATTTCTCTAAAGATAAAGAGGGAAATAACCTTTAGTTCTAATTTAGTTGATGTGTTTATGGTAGACTTTGAATTGTTATCCTTTAAATTAGTTATATGTCATAGTAAGAGCTTCTTTTAAAAAGATAACGGGGCATTCTATCGACTGGGAAGTAATTGGAATTTGTGTTACCATCATCTAGAAACATATTTGCAATTGACAAGTTCACAGCCACTGCTTTAAATCATTAATGCCATAATTTTACAGTTTTGCAAATCCTCTGCTCTCATAACTATATATTTTTAGGAAAACAATGAAATAGACAGGTTTAAGAAATAGTTGATGACTGAAACAAAAACTTAAATTTAATCAATTAACCTTAAACCGCTTTTAAGTTCCACTCTTTGTTCAATATTTTTATGCCCTATAAACATAACCTAAAAGGATAAAATTCATTCAGAAATAAAAAGGATTTTGGTATTTATTATCAAAGAATCAGAAATTAAAGTAATGACAGCAAATATGGGTAGCTCTTTCACACTAAAGTTCCAGAACCTGGGCCCTAGTTACAAGGTCCTGGGCTGTTTTGAACTGGGGCTTTTGGGGATCCAGGCCACTTTCGTGTGTTGATTTCGCACCGTAGAACAGAACTGGGATGTTTATGCTAAATAAGCTTGGGAGATGCAAAAATTCCGTAGGTTAAATTATTGTTAGGGATTGATCGCAAAACTGGATACAACCTTTTATTTATACGACTCGCGACGTGTACATGACTCCTATTAAATCTGGCCAGTAGATCAAACTTTTGTTTCCTACAAAATGATGTAACTTTATCCCACTAATATAAGCATTTGCAAATTTAACCCAGTTGGACTGCTATTATTTTGAAGACAACTGTATGATCAGTTGACTACAAGCACCGGTGCTGACACGAAAGGAGTGTGTGAAGCAGAATAATAGCAGTGTGTAGTTCAATTAGTGATGTCATTCGTTCTGTGAAACCTTTTTTTAAGGAAGGAAGGCAGCAAATGTTGTACATGCTGGTTATAGTGCATTTCTCTCTGAAATTCTGAGTAAAATGGGTCGCTCCAGACATTGTTCAGGAGAACAGCGTATCTTGAATAAAAAGTTGATTGGAGAGGGGAAAACATATAAAGAAGTGCAGAAAATAATAGGCTGCTCAGTTAAAATGATTGCAAATGCTTTAAAATGTCAGCCAAAACCTGAAAGACGTGGAAGAAAACGGAAAACTGCCATTCGAATGGATCGAAGAATAGCCAAGATGGCAAACACTCAGCCAATGATCAGCTCCAGGAAGATCAAAGAAGGGTAAAGTTACCTGTGGATACTGTTACAATTAGAAGACGCCTATGTGAAGCCAAGCTATTGGCAAGAAGCCCCCGTAAAATCCCATTGCTGAAAAATAGACACATGCTGAAGAGGTTATAATTTGGCAAAGAACACATTGACTGGCCTAAAGTGAAACGCCGCAACATTTTGTGGACTGATGAAAGCAAGATTGTTCCTTTTGGGTCTAGGGGCCCCAGACAGTCTGTCAGGTGACCCCCAAACACTGAATTCAAGCCACAGTACACTGTGAAGACAATGAAACATGGTGGCGCAAGCATCATGATATGGAGATGTTTCTCATACTACGGTGGCGGGCCTATTTATCACAAACCAGGGATCATGGATCAGTTTGAATACCTCAAAATACTTGAAGAGGTCATGTTGCCTTATGCCAAAGAGGAAA
>JAODJW010000026.1:7048779-7075884 GCA_026777045.1 Hyperopisus bebe
GGGAACCAATTAATTGGTTTTCCATTATTTCTTATGGGAAAAATTCCATCAGAACTCGAACTTTTTAGGATTCGATCTGGAGTCCGGAACGGATTAAGTTCGAGAACCAAGGTACCACTGTAGTATTAGTCTTACAGTTCCTCTCCTTCTTACTCATAGCCATACATAGAGAAAACTTGCCTTCCAAAAGCATTAAAGAGTGAAATGATTTCTTGGCGAGTTAGCTGAAAATTTGTCTTTGAGCTGGCTGATTTTGGCAAAGCCTCTATTTGGTGCTTGGAGAAGAGAATCTTTAGTGCGGTACCAAGCCCTTGTGTCTGCAGAAAAAAAGTAATTTCATTGTCACACCACTATATAAAAAAATCAGGTCTTTAGTACATATGAATCAGAAATCTGATCTCAAAGCTGAAAAATCACATTTAGAAACTATGACCTCTAAATTATACTGCAATAAGTACTCTCCACAGTCCCTTCTTTAATTTTCATTTATCATTAAAAAAACCATGAAAGGTATGAAATAAAAATATTTAAATCTAGATATTTATCTTTTAAACAGCAATAAATTAACAATGTGCCATTTTTAGAAAAAAAAAATGAAATATGACATGCATTTGTAGAAATACTTTAATTTTAGAATCCTTCTGGCTCGCTAAGGCTCTCTAAGCAGGAGTTAGTAAGCCGAGTCATTGGGCTGGGTACCTACCTGCAGCTTCCCCCACAGCCTGCACTTTAAGCAGTCCACACAGTCCATGATCCTGGTTATGTTCCGAAACTTCCTCTTAAAATCCTCCTGAGAAGAAAATGAGCCTTGACATGATTAGTACAACACAAAATTGAAGTACGTTGCATTGACCAAACGTAATATCGTGCCCTTACCTTTAGATGGGCAGCTTCATCCTTATCACCGGTAAATAGAGCCCCCTCATCAAAATGCAATGGAAAAGACCTACGGAGTTTAGAGAGTCAGTGTTCCCAACTGCATCGAACACTGCTTTTCTGCATAGCAAAGCTGCTGGTTTTAAAATTCTGCATTCGTTTTGCTGGTATTGGTCCCAACATCCATCTTCTCACTGCTTGCCCTGGTCACGAGGATAAGGCGGGATTTGACCCCCCTACTCTTGGAGGTGTGAATCACATGCCACCCCCATAATCAACTACTTAAATGACTTCTTTAAAAGATTTAACATCAACACAGCAAACCAATTATCAACTTTCCAGGCATGGAACTATAGAACTGCAACATATAACATGTATAACAGGGAATCTTCATTCAGTGGCATCAAAAGGAGTTTGACATTGGGGGGAACTGAATCTGCCCTGGTGGGGTGTGATGTATATCGTGACATTACAATGGACACACATGCAATAGTGACACAGTGAGAGGGTGTGATGTACAAAAAAAATGTAAATAACTTTTGAATAAAGATTTCATCATTTATAATGACTAACACTATGTTTAGTTTCACAACTACAGGTAACAAAAAAAAGATCCATATGATAAAATTAGTTTGTCTGATACAAGCCTACAATCTTCAGCCCTGCCCTCAGTATATCAATCTTTTGCTTACATGTTATTGCACTTACTGTAATAGTTTAAGAAATCTTTCTAATTTAAGCTCCAAAGAAATCCATAAAGCTGCGGTTTGCATCGGTTCTCCAATGAATTTATCCAGACATACAGAATTCTGGATAGTCTGACTCCTTCTGAGTCACACCTCACCCAAAGCCTTCCCCCACCCTTGTGCTTTAATTTCTTTTTCTAAAAATTAATAACTGAAATCATGTACTCGTGGCATTGTTTCGAGAAGAGAAGGACTTTACTTTGTATTAACAGTGTAATAAGTCTGTTAGGTGAATTGGCCATTGAATTCTCCTTAAGCAGTTTTGTTCTGCAGTGGTATCATGTTCAGATTGATCTGGGGTCTTGTTTTCTGGGTTTACAGGACTGGTTTTAATCTGTTACTACTACTCATCTTGCACCTTCAGAGCATCTTTTTCACACCAATGCCTGCACATGATGCCTAATCTTACAACCCACAGTCTTAGGGAGAGACACTGAAATGTGACACCAAATGACATTATGGAAAATGTAAAAGCACTGCAAAAAAGTTAGGTAAAATGGTAAAATTATGTACTTGCATCTCTTCTGCAACATACTTACTTAGCAAGCCTAAGCAGCTGAAGCAGCATTTCTTTGATTTGTTTGTCTTGTTCAGGTTGGCCAGTGTACAACTGGACAGAAGACTGTTCAAAGAATGGCAGGACTTTAGACAAGGCGCGCAATTCAATCAGATAGATGAAATAGAGATTGCGCAGGCGTTTTGGGCCTTCTCCTTTGGTTAAATCTTCATCAAATCGTTGCTGAAATTCTGAAAGGTTGTGGCCCCACTTCTTCTCAAACCAGTTATCTAAAAGACGATAGATAGATAGATAGATAGATAGATAGATAGATAGATAATTAAGACAAATATACAATTAAGGGGGCATAAAAAGATATTTAGAAATCAAATTCTTTATAAGATATATATTTATATTCACCAGCCAACAAGTATCTGGCACATAAGTGGACATTGATGCTGGTGTGAAGGCCTGAGATAAGACGGTAAAATGCTCTCTTCTCCACACACAATTCTGCAAAATATCCATGGCATTATTTAGCAAATTAGCAGATGCCTTTTCTGCAGAGAAAAAATGTTTTGCAATATTTATTTTCTGTGAAATTTCATTGTCATTAAAATTCTGCCTTTAAGGTACTTAACTCAAGGGTAGAATTTCAAAGCACTTAACAGCATTAACTTAGCCATTTCTTAGTCATTAATCAAATTAGTGTTATACAATGTTATACAATTATACAATGTTAATACAAAACATTACCCAACCTAATCTGAGAAACATGCCAGTGATTGATCATTAATATTGCAGATTTTATCAGGTTTCCTTTTACCTTCAAGCCACCTATAAAACTCTTTTCCTGAAAAGTAGAAAATGTACAGTTAATAGGCATTCTTAGTAAGGTAGGCATGACAATTAATTCAAAATAGTAAAAAACAATGTCCAAAACACACTTACCATCATTTTCCCCTAAAACAGATGTGAAAATGCAGTTAAATATCTATATAAAATTTTACTCATTGTGTTCAATACTATCTAATTCCACATTAGAATAATGGAGAACAATAATCCTAAAACATATCTCGGCATTTAAATATTACACTAGTATATTGTGATGCAATTAGTGTATTTCAATTACTTTTTGGCATAAAGTAACTCATAACACTGGCCTTTCATCAAAACTTCAGACAATAGGCTAATTTAAAAGGAGGTACTTTACTACTTACTTGCATATGCTGTCATTGGACTTAATGGCCGTTTCACAGTATAGGGTCTGAAAGAATTCATACAAGACCTTGAGTTTGGGGATTTAAATAACTAAGATACCAACTATTTAAAACAACAGTAATGAAATCATTCCTACTTGAAGCAATTTTCCTCATAGATGCTATTCCAGATCTTCCATGCCTCAGCACCTTTGTATCCAGTGAAACGTTCGGGGTTTAACAGCAAATCCACATATTGGGAATCAGGTGAATCCTCATCTGTGAACACCAGGGATAGATAAAACAGAAATGTTTAAATTACTTTAAATATAACTAGTATTTGTTTTAGCATTTGAATTCGTTCATAAAGCCTTTGTGTTAATTAAAACCAGGCAGTTCATTGTTGTTTTTAAGTTGGATACCATGCCAACTAATGGGTGATTACAGAACACTGCTTGGCTATGTTACTTATTCTTTAAAGGAAATGTCATATCACCATCCAACATGCAAAAATAGTCTTCCTTGTCATCATATCTTTTCCACTCCAATATAGCCTGGCGAGTCTTCTCACTGCAAAATAAAGCCAATTTACGAGAAAGTGATATTTCAGTGTGGTGCCTCATTATCACAGTCATTTTGTACATCTTAATGTCCATGTCTTAAAAAGTTATTTATATTATGTCTAAATATTGATGTCCTATTCCTTTCTCATTTGCACTATGGCCAGGGGCTTTGGTTTGGTTTTAACACTGTAGGGGCTAAATCAGCCGGGGACCCCACATCCCCCTAAACATACATGGCACTCCCACATTATTGGTATAGACATGTCCCTATCATTAATACCAGATCTGGGCATTGTATGGCCCCTGGGCCACATCCAGCCGTTTGGCTGTACCCGAGTGAAGTCAATGGAAAATTGGGAATCAGGCATGATAAGTGTACGTATCATGCACGCAGTACAACTGTGTTGCGTTTATTTTGAAGGTGATTGCTTCTTTTCAATTTATGGATGTTTCTGCATGTGTGCATGGATGCAAACAAAGGAATGCACCTTCACTTTTTTTACACTGCTATTGTGTTGACAAGCGGACATTTAGGAGAGATGCAAGTTAGCTGTTAGCCCTCAAAATTATCAGCACATGTTTAAAAGAATGAAAAAGGAAAAGCAACTACAAACAAAATAGCAACAACACTTTCTTTTTGTATAAAGTTAATTTTACGCTGGTCTTTGAAATACTGCAAAAACATCCACATTTTTGTGAATGTTGATCAAATAGTGATATAATATTTGCGTTTTTACCACGTCTGCTCCATGTTTTCATTGCCTAATTGTAACCCCTATTCTTACTAGTAGCAGCTAATCAAACCACACAATTTACTGCATTTTATAAGGAAATCAAATTAATTATTAGCAGAACTGAGTTCTGCCTATTGGTGTAGCCCTCCACAACAGTACAAGTTTCTCATATGGACTTCTGGGAAAATTAACTTCCCACCCCTGGTCTATACCCAAATCTAAGCCTTTGGCCACGGCCAACATTTTCCATGACATAATAGTAAGAACTGTAACAAACACAGTATGCCTGAGGATATGACGATATAATGCAGCACACCAGAAACAGAATTTAATCTGTTTCTGGTGTTTGCCCTGGTCACTAAACAGAAGTCAGATAACAGAATTTAATCACATTATGTGGACATTTGGTGCCCACAATGTAAAATATATACATGCCCCCACACACACTCACGCATGCACGCACGCATACACATACACACACACTCTCACTCACAGAGCTATTATTTTTAAACTGTAAACATCAGTTATAATTGTATTACCTGGCTAGAGCTTACAGTAAGTTTGGGAACCACTGCATTTAGATGGTCGGAGACATGCTTTTACCTGTTAATCGATCATTCTCCATAGTGACTAAAAATCGATTATCAGCACCCCACCGCCACAGTATATATTATTATTGACAGTATATACACAAGATTATCTACAATCAACATGAACAGTATTTCTAGCCTGAAGCCCGAGTTCACATTTTGAATGGGTAAATGTGGTTAATCACTGTCCTTCTCAAACATTCCAGAGCTCTACACTGCAACAAAAATTGTTGTATAAGTAACATTTTGAGAATGTGTGATTTAAAATTTCACTTGGTTGCATCTGTACCAGTGTATGATAATCATGTGGATGTTTTGGTCCTGCACGGGTACTGCGTTAACGAATTGTGAATGAAAATTTTTTTATCTTCTTCCCTGGTTCAGAGGGTTGTTTTTTTGGCTGAATTGATCTCCTTCCTTACACACAGGAGTATGTACATATACGTGCACTGATGATGAAACATCAGTTAAAACAGGAAGCAGCCTACAGCTGATTATTTTTTAAAAATGGGAAGAAAGAGGAGACTGGTGGACAGAGAGAGAACCAAAGAGAGGTCCCGAGACAAGCACAGGTTAGGTTATTAAAGCTAATATTCAGATTAACATATTTTCCAAGAATTGTAATTTACCTCTTTCACATTAGCGCATTTGACATTTGCGATTTCGGTCTTTTGCGAGTTACCGCCGTTAAGGTAGCCGATTCTATATTCTGTTTTCAGCTTTAATATTTTCTAGCAGAAGGTAGGCATTTTAGGCAGAGTTGTGATATCCAGTACACAGACAATGATTTGAGCCACTTCACAACTTGTGCAAAATCTTGTTAATAACAAAGAGAATTAAACGGGAATATTTTTGTGCCTATTTATCCAGTGACCATGGAGAACTTTGTATTGTTTTAGTGTAATTAGGTACACCAGAGCTGTGCCTGTTCATGCATGTGATCCACCACTGACTAGACTGGATTGGACTATGGCAAAATGACGATTGAATTCCCCCACAAACTTAGCCGAACCCGCACCCAGCCAGACGCCGCTCTGCAAACACAGATAGTTTCTGAGTTATGGTCTTAACGGGATGAAGAGTCAAAACTGCCCTTGTTTCCACTATGTGGTGCAGCTTCAATTTTGGGGCCATCGGTCTCAAATTTTAATTATTTTCAGTTCATCACCCATACAATGCCTCTGAAAAGTTTGGAAAAGATCTATGAAGCTGTACTTCTGATCTATATGACTTCCACTTCCAGCACTGGTGCGAGTAGCAGCCTATCCAGTAGCTCTGATTATTCTGTGTGTTTTTTTTTCATATTTTTCTTTTTCAAATTCTGTGATCTTTTCCTAAATTTCCTTCAGGATTAATAAAGTATCTATCTATCCATTTGAATTATTGTCTTAACAAGCAAAGAGTCTATGGCATCTGCAACGACTCGTCCCAAAACCACATGTATTCCCTGAAGTCTGAGAAATATAATGATATTTGAGTCACATTTAAAAGATACCTAAGTGAACTGTCCACATCACCAAGTTTTTCATCATCTTCACATTTGTGTAGGCCATCATTTGCTTCATTGGAGTGCTAAAATAGAGAAATATTTGTCATACACTATGCAAAAGTTTTGGTCAAAGAAAATATTTGAAGCTGTTTTTATGGGTACTAGGTATATATTTGCTCAAAAAACAAACAAACACAATTTAACATTAGAACATACACAAACTAGAAGGGAGGGCTGTCAGAACAACACTGTATTCCCAAGACAACTCTGTCACCTTCTCCACCCATCTAAACTATATTCGACCCACACTCACCAACCTATACAATTTCTAGAATGACTACATGGTTCACCAGGTAATGTGGAAGCTAATAAATGTGTTTTACCTGAATGCTCAATGAGTCCTTTTTTCCAGGTGATTCATCCAGTACTTCTAAAATTATAATTAACTTTCACATTTCCAGGTACTTCAACCAGTACTTCTAGAAATTGTGCAAGCTGATTAATGTCAGCTGTCCAGGGAATACAATGCTGTCATTTCCGATAGCACAGATTCTAGTTACCTCTGGGTTTTCTCTGATCCATTCTGGTACTTCATTCTGTAAAAAGGTAGAACACCATTTTGGTTTCTTGATACTGAAAAGTTCCTATGCTGGTAATCAAAAACATCAATGCATTTTGAAATAGGTGTATATTTGTCAAAACTGACATCCTGAAATTTACATTTAAAAAGTGCCAATGTTCTAAAAAAGATATTTAGGGACAAAGAGGACTATAGGTTACATCTTAAGCCTAAATGTAAAGAAGCTGTGTGCATCTTCATTGTATCTTCCAATGGCTTCAAAATAGTTGGGTCTAATACTGAAATGCTATTGAAGAGCCTGTTTTTCTGAAATTGGGTGTGTTAAATTAGGGCTGCACTTAAGCGCTGCAGCGTGGTAGATCTCCAGGATCATGGCTGGGCAGCCCTGTCTTAATGAGATGAAGTCTCCAAACTGCTCTTTTTTTTCTTATCACTATGTGGTGCCGCTTCAGTTTTGAGGCAATCTGTCTCAAATTGAATCACTTCCATCTTCCATGCAATGCCTCTACAAAGTCTGAAAAAGGCCAAAGCTAAATACCACCTATTCCATCACCTAGCAGAACTTTTGGGTACTAGATATATTCTTAGAATCCATTAATATATCCATAGCAAATGAGAGTACATACAATGTATTACAATATATATTCAGATATAATACTCACAGGCTTACATGGTTACACAGCACAGTTCCTTATCCCTTTGAATATTTTGAACATCTTACCTAAATCATAATAATATGGCTTCAGTGTGAAAATAGGAAATGTGAAATAATATTACTGTTAAAAAGAATGTATGCCTGGAGAATTTCAATCTGATAAATAGGGCCAGTTTATCGGTACTTACAGATAGATATTTAGGGTGGTAAAAGAGTAAGTCAGGTGAGCCAATAGATTGTCCCGTAAGATCCTTATTTCCTCATTTATTTATAAGAATCCATATTTATTTTCACTCCACAGCAATTATGGACTTGCACCATATGTTACACTGCACTGAAGGGCAAAGTAGAAAAGTAGCTTTTTGGTTATGGGACTATTCCTTATTTGTTTGTGTTGTTTTTTTTTTTTTTTTTTTTTGGCAGTAAGCCCCCCCTCAGTCATCCATCCATCCATCCATCCATCTTTCCTTCTTATCCATTGACTCAGACTCACCGTTTCTGCAAGTGGTGCCGAACACAGGCACATTAGGTCTGATCACTTGGGGCTATAGCCCCGAGTATTTTAGCCCTGATGCAATAATTTCCACCACCTATCAGAACATTTGGGTACTAGATATATTCTTATAATCCATTAATATAGCCTAAGCATCTGAGAGTACATGCAATGTATTACAACATATATTCAGATATAATACTCACAGGCTTACATGGTTTCACGGCACAGTTCCTCATCCCACAGCGGTTCTTCTCTGCCCAAAACGGGCAAGGTTTATTCAGATTCACCTGTACCCAAATGATTCTTTAACATGTTGAACCTTTTCCATTTAAAGACGTTAAAGAGGCAAAGGAACGTCAGATTACCTTAAAAAACCTGAAGTAATCAGTCTGTAGTAACTGTTGTAGTACAGGAAAGAGTTTGTCGTTGTTGAATGAATCTATAGTCTTCGTGTCACACAAACAGTCGTCCAGGTAATCTGTCATCTTCACAAATCAGACATACTATTCAGGACCGAATTTTGGACATTTATTTTACAATAAAAAAAAAAAAACTTACCATCATTTTAAATAACGTAAATAAATGTAGCAGTGATGCTTTAACAACAACGATTGTTACTATTAGACACCGTAAGCTATAATTGGTGCGTAATATAATTGTTACTTACACGACAAACATCGTTGAGTTTGCATGAATTACCCGCTTGAAACTCGCAGCTGAGAAACGGAAGCAAATTTAACACAACAAACACTTTAAAAACAAAGCCCATTGTCGCGGTGTTTTGCTTTAGCCGTTGGGTTTAGCAAAACACTAAAGGAAGCCTCTATTGCAGACGTCTCCTATGTGACAGTGCCCAAAATCGATCTTTTCTGTTAGTTGTCTAGGTTCTGTATACCAAATGAACTGATCCTGAAAGTCAGAGGCAGGCGTTGCTGATTGCACGTACGCTAACTAATGATTCAGTCATTGCTCACTAAGCATACAGGACGTTCAATTTCCTGCATTCGAAGCCAGAAGTTGTCTCACGTCTTAACGTAGCCTGTCTGACACGAAAACAGGCGGTGAACTGTCTAGTAGTCTACAGAGTAAAATGTACCAATTAACTTCAGGGGGCGTTAAATAAACCTCAGCACACACACGTTTATTAGCTTCCATGTGAACCATGTAGTCATTCTAGAAATTGTACAGGTTGGTGAGTGTGGGTCGAATATAGTAGATGGATGGAGAAGGTGACAGAGTTGTCTTGGGAATACAGTGTTGTTCCGACAGCCCCCCCCCCCCTTCAAGTTTGTGTATGTTCTAATGTTAAATTGTGTTTGTGTGTTTTCTGAGCAAATTTATACATAGCACCCATAAAAAACAGCTTCAAACATTTTCTTTGACCAAAACTTTTGCATAGTGTATGACAAATATTTCTCTATTTTAGCATTCCAATGAAGCAAATGATGGCCTACACAAATGTGAAGATAATGAAAAACTTTGTGATGTGGACAGTTCACTTAGGTATCTTTTAAATGTGACTCAAGTATCATTATATTTCTCAGACTTCAGGGAATACATGTGGTTTTGGGACGAGTCGTTGCACATGCCATATACTTTGCTTGTTAAGACAATAATTCAAATGGATAGATAGATACTTTATTAATCCTGAAGGAAATTTAGGAAAAGATCACAGAATTTGAAGAAGAAAAGTATGAAAAAACCACACAGAATAATCAGAGCTACTGGTTGAAATTTCAGCTTTGGTAACGTTCACCATCGTAAGACCATACAGTATGGCACCCCTCTGTGTTTGACGTTCACTCACCGTTTCTTTTAAAATAAATACACAATGGCTGGACCCAAATATTTCAAAATCTGAGCCAACATGGTTGTTATTGTTATTAATAATTTGATTATAATTCGAAATTTAATTAGTGATTATTTCACTATTTTCAGTAAAATTTACTTGGCCATATTAAAATGTAGTAGGTGGGGATTTCGGCGCAACACCTGCGAATTACTGTCTCAGATTGAGTACGTGCCCTGAAGTGAACTAGCATTCCATTCAGGTACGTTGTTCCCTTAGCTTTGCAACAGTCTATACTGTAGGTGTTCATTAGAAAATATCTTTTACCTCAAGATTAAAACCGGGCATATATGTTATTTATGCAAAATCCTTCATTTTATAACCGCTCATATATACGTGTTTATAACCCCTGTATACATTTCCTTATTTAATTCACGTCGACGCGTGACGTTTTTGCTCCACTCCCTTGGCCACGTCATACCACGGCGTATACGGAGGGGGCTGGCGGAGGCGTTTCCGGCTGATTGTGGTCGAGAAGCGAGCTGTTAGTCATATACTGGTTGAAAAGTCTTAGGTCCTTTGCTGTTCAGGTTTCTTCTTCTTGATGTCACCGTAAGTATTTACAAAAAATTGATTTTAAGGTCGTTACTGTCTGTGTTCGTGGCGTGTTTTGCTCAAGTGCCAGTCCTGTGTAGCCCACTACGGTTCATATATTTTATCGTGACTGAAATATCTCCCTTTTGCTGGAGTTCTAAAACAAAATTATCTGTGAAAGACATTTTTGAATGTAATAAATATATTACGTGGCTAACGAGCTAACTTATCGGCCAGTGGCAGTACAGAGTGGTGTTTGACGTGAGGCTAGCTAGATAGCTGTAGTAATGTTGCTAGCTAACAAACTCCAATCCGAAAAAAAACGCGGAAAATAAGATTCTATAGCTCTTCTAACTAATTTGGTAGGTAGCAAAAATGGTCAACATTTGCATATTCAGTGTTTCCCTGTAATCGATACGCCTCAAGTACGATTTAATTCAATCACCTATGGCAAAAGATTGAATCGGAAAACTTTTGTGGCTTTTTAAAATAGATAATCACTTGTGGTCAGTTCAGTTTTTGTTTTATTATACGGATTAAAATGAAATTAAAAGTAAGCGGCCGCCAGTAATATGACGTCACCACTTTTGTTTGTGTACTGAGATAGTCTGATGACGTGTCTTTAGAAGGGTAAGTTTTTGAATGTGGTCTATAGTAAAAATTAACCGGACCTACAGCTCCTCCTCTTAGATGGTTGACGCAAGTTGTCGCATATTTTCTGCGGAAATCCGTAGCTCTGTGTTTATTGTAAATAATAATTGAGTTGATATAAATACATTTCGCCATGCTTCCTATCCTTTGAATTATGTTAATAAATCTGATTTGGAGATTTCAGACTGTCGAATTATTTTCTGTTGCTTACGTTCGCCAATATTCAATGTCCAACTGTTTTCTAATTTAGCTGTATGTATAGTTTTATTGTCTTTTCTGTAGATTTAGTACAGATCTTAATCACAATGTGTTGTACTTAAGCACAAGATGAATAGTGTCTGTAAATGTTTTTTTCCCCCTACGATTATGAATATATTTCTACATACTGATACATTATCCATATGATCTTTAATGAATTTCGTGAAATATCTCCAAATATTGTGTATAATTATGTAAAAAAAAACGTATTTGCCCCCATATTTGATTTGCTGTATTTTTGGATATTTGTCTCTGAATGTTTTTTTTATTCTTTAATTAGAGAAAGCCTATGTAAAACATAATACGTTTCTCAAATTATTTTATTTATTTAAGTCTAAAACCCATATCAGCCATGTGGGGAAATAGATTCTCTTAAACTATTGTATGGATGATTTTATTAATGACTGGATGGAAATTTGGGTATTACAGCAGGAAATAGAAAGGGACAAAAATTAGACGGTAGTATACTTATAACAAATTAGAAAATAAAAAAGTAGAAATAGTCTTTGTAAAAGAAATAAATACAGATGTGCAAAAAGTTATAATGCGCAAACTTTATTTTTAAAAAGTGCTGTATAGTGGCTGCAGGTCAAGTAAATGCAGGTCAAGCAGTGCAAAATATATAGTACAAATATATGAAGGGATGAATGAATGATGAGAAGGGCATGTGAATAATGTTAGTCTGCAGTCAAGTGATTGGCTTGCTTGCTGGCTTAGCTTAGGGCAGAGCTGTATGCCCTGATGGCAGCATGAATAAAGGATCTGCAAAAGTGTTCCTTGCTGTGTTTCAGAGAAAGTATTCTGCCACTGAAGGTGCTCCTCTGTGCCACAAATGTTGCATGTAAGAAGTGGGGGACATTTTCATTATGGACAAGAGCATGTTCCTCATTGTCTTGTCCACCACTTCCTCCATGGGGTCAAGGCCGATCTCGAGCACAGAGTTTAGCCTTCCAGTTCAGCTTGTTTGGTCTCTTGGTGTCCCCAACTTTGATACTGCTGTCTCCTGAGCTATGTTTCTACCTAATAACTGGTTGTAATACCTTTAGAAGCAATAACTGCAACCAGATTATTCCTGTAATCTGAGATCAGTCTGCTTCATGGAGCAACCCCTAGGCCACTCCAAAAGATTTCATTTTGTTTATTTTCAGCTAATTTGGGGAATGTAATACTTTGCTAATTTATTAACCTGAGTACTATGATGTAGTTGTGAGTGATATGATTTATCTTGACTGGTTACAGGAAGAATTAGTTCTACATCAAATGTGTGAAAATGGTTTGGATTTGCAAAATCCGACATGAACCAATCTGATGTAATTTGGAAATGGGTATAATTAGAGGTGCACCAGTCCGATATTCAGATCGGTATCTGTACCAATCCATACCGATTAGGTGGATCAGGTATTGGCCATTATTTATTTATTTATTGGCTTATTTGGCACTCCGTATGTTTACATGCACAGCTAGGTCAAGCTACGGTTATAGCTTGACTGCACCATTTAATAGAACTACTGTCCTTGTCCCAGTATACATACACGGGAATCTATTTGTTGACCAAAGTATGTTTGACTCGCTACAGTAGGTGGCGATATGACTCCTTTCAGCTTGTTATTGTTATTGGACCTTTTCCAGTTGACCTATTAATTCACAGAAGGTAAGTAAATACATAAATAATAAAATTGGTAATAATGGATGCGTGGACAAATGAAGTGACCTAAGCTGCAATTGCAATCTGGTTGGAAGAACAGATATAAGATCACAATAGCATAACAAGAAAAAGTATTTTGTATAATATACTATGACAGCACTGTATTAAAAACTTTTCAAATATAGCAATGATATGATAAATATTGGGGTGTTTATGAAACAAAAAAGGAGTTCAACATAAATTTCTCACAAACTCGACTAGAAGTAATTTAAACAGCAAGGATGAAAATGATTATGATTGTCTCAGAACACCTGCAGCGCTCATGCAAAACCAGGGGAGGTAAACTTTAAACTGCTTTTTAAACATATACTGATAATCTTGAAAGGGAATAATTAAAATCACAAAACCTGCTACGTTTTTTTTTCCCCCCCTATCACAGAGTTAAAATGTTTTACCAAAACGTAAATGCCCTGCGCTATAATATCCATACCAAATTGAAGGTAAGAAAAAGCCTGATCTTAATCTAGCTGACTAGTGATGTCACAATTGGATGTGCAAAACATGCGATATTGGTATTAATATTGCACATTGTCTGGTCCTACTACAGCCATTTTTTGAATTCAGTACAAAATACCCCACTTTGTGCTGTGATGTCATTCGCTGCTAGTACCAGTTGTTAATGCCCTTTAGTTGAGCGTACAGATCTTTACAGTGTTGCATATATGCTGTACGTCCTCTGGTATGCTCCATGATTCTTCTGCGTGCCGGCCTCTTCGGTTACTTCTGGGTCAAAGCCCAAGGAGGGAAACTGTGGAGCATACGCAGAGTGGCTAGGTCAGATTCAGTATGCTTGAAAGATACATGCAGAAGTAAATAGACTCCCAATTGCATTATCTGGGTGTCTTAGTCCGACTTTGAGAAATTCAATTTGGTACGATTTCAGTCGGACTAACATCATAATTTGATTTTCTTAGTGTGTGTGTAAACATACTGAGTGTCTAAGGGGTGATATTCAGACTTAGTAAGTAGTACCTGCAGGTGTGACACTTCTTGCGTTGTGTTCACTCCTCTGTATCCTTTTTTGTTGAGTGTGCATGTCTTTGGTTGTGTTTCACACACAACCTCTATTTGCTCCATGCACACATTAACCATACCACACTTGGATGCCTTGTTTGCTCTTCATATTTGAAGTGAAGGAGGGAGTGGAGGAAATCTACATATTGCACTGCTGCTAACAAGGAAGCTGACTGGTACAATTTCTAGAAGTACTGGATGGATCAGCTGAGAAAGTGAAAGCCAGTAAATGTGTTTTTCCTGAATGCTGCTACTCATATTTGCGACTTGTAACTCTGAAACTACACCTATTAATTTATTACACATTCCACTTGCATCCCAATTTGCAGAAGCTTTCTCCACAATTAGGTGGTTGCCTGCATTTCTTTGAACTTTTCTTTACAGATGTACACGGGATTAACTACTACGAACAAAAAACGTAATTATTAATAAAATTATTTTTAACACTTGGCTCATTATACCAGTATACCAATTCCTTGACCAAAACATCAAGGAATATTGGTGAACAACTGACTTGATCTTGCCTGATGGCTGAAATCACAGTCTGAATTGTTAAACGTGATTAATTGCTCTCCTTTTCACACATAGGCACGCACAGTTGAGTGCGAAGCATGGTGACAAAGTGATACAATTAAATCCCCCCATGATAAATTTAGTCAGGGGGACTTCAGACTGCTACCAATAAAATTTGCAGTTAAATGTATGTAACATTATTTGTGTGTAATTAAGTTTCCATGGTAATTGATTTTTTCCCCAGTGAAGTTAAAGGTTTTAATTTAGATAGAAATCAAAGATTTCCAATGCATCAAATCATTCCTTCAATCAAATGGAATCATCTTGGGGCCACCGATTTAAACCCCGTAGTGTTAAACAAAACGTTGCGACTATGCTGTTTATGATATTGTCTTTTATTATTACAGAGCTGAGAATGTATAGATTTGTATATTGTTAGGTAGGGATGCAACGGTACTCGGTAAAATACCAGACCATTCGGTACGCGCTGCACGGTCAGGTACGCCCTTGTGTACCACAGTACTTCGGTTTTGTACTTCCTTTTGAAAATGGTGCTTAATGCTTATCAGGCTACTGTTAAGCAGTAAGCACCAATGAGCGAAAGCCCTCCACCGTGAGTTATGGTCTGTTCGATTTTCTCTCGGAACTCGGAAATTCCGAGTTGAATGACATCACGTCTGACTATCTCCCATTCGAGCTACCCACATCTTGGAACAAACAAGGCTGCCTCCATGAACACGCTGCTGTGTGTTGTTGGTTTATATTTTAGCAAATTTGGAGTGAGATTGTGTTTCTTGTTTGTCTCTCAGAAAAAATAAACTAGTCAAACCATATTAAAAGCTTTATAAAATATTTTAGTACATTCATAGCGATATTCTTTTTTCTAGAGGCAAACTACAAACAAACCAAAGACACTAACAAGTCTGGTAAAAATCTGATATTGCATGCTAGGATACTGTTTACGGTCATGATATGGTATTCTCTAAATCGAACATGTGCAACTACATTTATAACTATTAATACATTTAACAAAATAAACATTTTTAAAGATTTATAAAAGAGTTACTGCTGAATGTGTAAACCGCCAGTCCGACATCAACGTCATAAAAGAGGCGTGTTTCCGACGGGAAGTGACCATTAATGTCCAATCACTGTTGTGGCTCCACCCACTCGCCTTCTCTCACACTGACGTAACTGGAGCTGAGCTCACAACTCTGTACACAGACGCGGGAAAAAGAAAAATAAACAAGCATGACCAGCACTAGCGGAACAGTTGAGAGCCAGAAGTTTGATGAAGCACCGGCTTCGTACAAATCTCCAGTATGGAATTTTTTTCGGGTTCGCTGTAGAATACAATGACCAGGGAGTCAAAACAGTTAATAGAAATGCCATTGTTTGTAAACATTGCCTAACACGTGTCCCATACTCTAATGGAAACACAAGCAATATGGCTAAGCATCTCAAACGTAGTCATGCTGGTTCCTGAACGGAGGACAGACAAAAAGGTAACTGCAGGTAAACAATTGTTTATCGAAAAAGCTTTTCAATTAACATACATACCCTGCTACATCCGATAAACATAAGAAAATAACCCGTGCAGTGGGAATATTCATTGCTAAAGATTTGCAACCCTTTTCTGTTGTTGAAGAAGCGGAGGTTCGCCACTTAATTAAAATGCTCAACCCACTTTATGTTGTGCCCTGCCGTACACGTTTCAGCGACGTTATAATTCCCGACCTCTATGACAAAGCGCGCAAAGCCATCGAAAACGATTTTGCTCAAGCACAGAGCCTCGAGTGGAATTTAGAGCACTTTAAGAGGCACTTTAACATTTTTTTAAAGTGTTTTTGTTTATATTTTGTAAGTTTGAATTTTATACATGTATACATATTTTATACATAAATGAGGCAGTTTATTTGTTTTGTGGAGTTATTGTTTGTAGTGTTGTGTTTAAACTGAACCGAAACCGTGGCCCAAATACCGAGGTACATACCGTACCGTGGGATACCTGTACCGTCGCACCCTTATTGTTAGGTCAGTGGTTCCCAACCTTTCTTGGCCTGTGACCCCATTTTGACATCACAAATTTCTGGCAACCCCGTAGAAATGTTTCTTTCTAGATTTAGTTTTTGATCATGTTTGTTATACCGTGTTGCAAATACAGAGCAGCCAGATTAGTGCACAAAGTCACATTTTATTTTCCCTGATCACATGTACAGTTAGGTGAGCTTGTCTTTACAAGGTGTTCGCGATCATTTTATTTGAACTCATTTATATTTATTGATATTTATGAACGTGAAAGAGTACAGTTGTTTAAGATTATATGTAGAGCTGGGCGATATGACCTAAAAATAAAATCCCTCCCCTACTTAAAATCAAACTACAAATGACAAATAAATGGTTCAAAACAAGTTTTTTTTTTTTTTTTCTTTACAGTTAAAGTGCAATCTGATAAGCCAAAAAAGATGCTTGTGAGATGGCAGACCACGCCATTGTAAACACTTTTAGAAACTTTTAGCATGTTAATGAATCCCGGCTTTTCCACAGTATCTATTGGCACCATGTCATTTGCAATATATATCGTGACAGTGTTTATCGCCTTCCACTGTGCCCCATTCTTATCATATGGCACACAGTTCGAAAACGAGTCGGGGACGGTTGCTTGCTTTGGATGTTGTGCTGGTGCTGGATGTTGTGCTTTGGATGTTGTGCTGGTGCTGCGGCTATTTTCATTTTGCTGGGAGCTGAACTTCTCCCACTCTGCTGCGTGCCTCTGCTATAGGTGCTGGAATAAATTTGTTGTTCTGCTTCCTTTGGTTGCAACAGTTTTTAAACAGACTTTGCAACGAGGACTTGTTTGGTCTGTGTCCGATGGTGCAAAATCGAACTAATTCCATATTACAGATGTAGCAACACCATTCTTGGGCACAAGCTCCAGCTTTTCCCCTGTCGTTGCCATGTTGTTTGTGAATCTGCTACAGTGATTGGGTGCGCCGCATTAATTCTTTCTGGATGGATACCATGTCGAGCCTAGGGGGTACCTCCCTTATGGCCATCGGCTATGGAAGCACTATGTGTGGTGTCACAACTGTAAATTCAAATTAAACGTTAAAATCGATGTATCGCCCACCTCTAAATTGTATGTGGTGTCTTAATCATATTTAATAGAATAATAATTAGTTGAAAAATATATTTTTTATCAATTTTTTTTTATCAATTACTAGACATTTCAGGGGACCCCATTTGAATTCCAGGTGACCCCAAGGTTGAAAAACACTGTGTTCTACGGTTCTACGGAATTGGCAAAAATTAGTTTGCTGTGGTTTCCGAATACCATGAATAGCAATGAGTTTTTATCAAAGGTTTTAATAACCATTAAAATTTTGTTGAACAACTTAAAGAACAGTTCCAAAATAACAAAGTAATCTTCCTATGATTATATTCTACAGGGGCTGTGGAATGTTACTGGATGAAACTCCGCTTTTTGACCCCACTCTTCTCCAGGAACTGGATTGGAGTAGCAACACTGTCCCATTCTCTCCTCCCATTTCCCCAGCCCAACCTGGAGAGGGTCTCAATCTTCGTCCTCTTCACACTGCAGACCTCAACCGAGGTGCAAACTCCCACCACACTTCACACCACACTTAGCTGCATGACTACATGTATCCAACCTTCGTTTAATGTTTGGTTGAGGCATACCTGCCAACATTTAAGTTTCAAAATATGGGAGTTTTGAATTGCTATTTTGAATTTATTCATAAGTAAATAAGGTTAAGTAAGTAACCAGATTTATATTTTTACTTAAGCTGATGTTGTTTCGTCATAACATAAACCTATCAGAATCATTGCAGTTTAACATTGTGGTTACAAAACATCAGATTGTCATCCGAACTTGGGGACTACCTCAAGACTTTTCGTCATGAGCTTTTTCCAGTATCACAAAGTATTTGTCTATTCTAGATGTTTGACTCATCACAGTAATCCAGAGTCCCTTGATAATGAAGAATAATATTGTCGATGTGCCCTTCTGTGCCTCAGCGGCACGTTTGTGCTATTGGGAACTGAGATGTTGGCTGACAATTTTTCTCACTGTGCACTATATTAAAATCAGTCCTACAGACTTTACAAAAGGCATGACCACTATCTTGGTGACTAGCAGATATTAATGGTGTCTATTCATTCCAACTCTGTTCAAATTTGCAGTTTTTTAAAAAAAAAAATTTAATTTTTTTTGCCACACTGCCCTGACACTGCGCTGACATTTTGACACCAGCTAAGTTGGCTAATTCATTCAGCATTCAAGTGTCCTTCCAGCCTGGGCAAAGAGCAGCTGTGCACACCTCTTAAATGTGGTGGGTTGCCAGGTTGCAGTGATAGATGAAATTGTGTATATCATTATGTGACATTGGGCCATACAACTGAAATTGTATGTAGTGTGGATTTTGTGTGTAAATTGTGTTTCATGCACACTCTGGCAACTTTGGTAATGTCAGACATAAAAAAACTTATGGATACGTGTACGATGATTATTCATAAAACAGTTTGAGGGCCATACAAATTATGGCACTTTCTCCGACCGAGAGATTGTCTTGAAGTACATGAGATCACCAGGGGAAAATGGGATGTTGGCAGGTATGGGTTTAGGTCATCCTGAGTTGTAATTCGATGTTGCTTGGTTTTGTTGTTTTATAACTAATTGTGTAATAATTGAACATGTCTGTGTTTTAATTTCTATATAGGATACTACAAACTTTTATCTCAGCTCACTTTAGCAGGTGATGTCACACCAGAACAATTTATCAGTAAGTGGCACTTGTTAATGTGAGGCATGCCTTATATTTAGAGATTAAAATAACTAAGTTGTTTATTATAAAATATGTGTTGTGAGCCATAAATGACAAAAAAGGTTGTTTTTTTTTTCCCTCATTCTTTAGAGAATTTTGATCACATGAGGAAAACCGGTGATTATTATGTCATTGTGGTGGAGGACAGAAATCTTGGGCAAATCGTTGCAACAGCAACACTCATCACAGAACACAAATTCATTCATTCATGTGCCAAGGTATGATAAGTTTCTCTATATTCTATGTTTGGAATTGATTTTGTCCTTATATCAGTAATCCTTTTACAGAGAGGCAGAGTGGAGGAAGTGGTTGTGAGTGACGTGTGCCGAGGAAAGCAGCTAGGGAAGCTGTGAGTCCCTCTACAAGCTGTCTACTTAATGCCATCATTTTATTTCAATTTTTTATGACAACAAATTGTATAATGATCATCTGTTTTTCTCTCTGATTACAGATTAGTGTCAACTCTTACACTTCTAAGCAAAAAGTTGGATTGTTACAAAATAACACTGGAGTGTGCTCCTAATAATGTGGCATTTTATAAAAAATTTGGCTATCATGCCTCAGAAGAGACGTATATGCAATGTCGCTTCTTTGAATGAGAGCAGCTGAAGACTCTGCTGTCCGGCTTGAACTGTGAAGACCAGTTATTGACACACGAGTGAGAAGGAAAAGGCAAAACCAGGAATTTGGGTTACTATATGTGCTTTATCACACTTTGGTTATTGGTAATTATTTAGAGTATATTTATATCTTGGAATTAATGAATATTTAATATTAATCTGAAATGATCATGGAGAAATAAAGGTAAATTTTACATCAAATTTTTTTGCCCTATTCTAAATTTTTGGGTATTGTTAATGTCAAAATGCCTCAAAGACATTTACATATAATGACTTTACGGTATTTTCCTTAATTATGCCAGTACATAGTCATAATTTTTTAAAATTGAATGTTTGTACCGGTTATATATATTTTTCATGATCCAAAATGGACCCCATATGTAATATGGAGAAACAGTGCAAGATATGATTCAGTCGTTAAACAAATTATCAAATGGACACCTCATGAAACACTTCAGATGGGCTGTTTGAGTAGATATTGACACTGGATATTCATATAAGCTCAGCCCCCACCCCCAGATTGGTAATTTGAACAAGCCTCGTATTGTATATTCTGTTGTTTCTTGAGACTTTGGGATCCATTTGTGCTATGGCAATTTTAACCTTTTTAAAAAATTCAAATAAAAATGGCTTTGGGGTGAAAAGTAAAACTTTGTTAAAGGAAAACTTTAAATGTCTATTACTTCAGTGATTCATTTAGTGACACTTCTACATGCAGACATTTAAAAATGGATAGCTTATTCACTTGAGGACTGTGAAAGACTGTAACTTTGGGATCCCAATTAATTGTACAAGCATTATTTTCAGATGCTTCAGCGTAAAAATGTCAGAGCATCGATATTAATGGTTGTATATATTTTTTTCCTTTAGTGTCATGAGTATTGAAATACGGGGGGGATATGGTGAAGATTGTCATGCTGTTATTACTTAAATGAATTGCACTTGTATGAGGCTTATCTAACAGGTACTTTATTTTATTCATTGTTCTTTTATTCCATATACTCAAATTACAAGTCTTAACTGGGAAAAAATTGTCATTATTTTTTAAATTCTGATGGCTACAGTTAATTTTTGGTTTAACTACATATTTTCAGAAGTTGCAAGTGAATCTTGTAGTCCATAATCTGTGAATGATCCTATGACGGTTTCAAAAATGGAGGAAAATGGTCATTTTATCTTGTATATGTTTAGGGGTTGATACCTGGAGATTATTTAAAATAAAGTTGTAAAAAAGTGACAATTTATAAATATGACTCTTCTTCACAGCCATATACATGTATGTAAATCACACATAAAGGATATATTTAGTAAACTAAATATTACAAACTGCATAATGACAATATTGCCACACTTCATGAATTTTCCCTAAATTGTGTAAAGGTTTGATTGGCTTAAAAAAATTTTCAAGTTCCCAGGTCCTGCATTTTTGGATACCAGGGGCAATTTTTCTTTTCTGTTGAAAACTTTGTTTTATCTAGTAATTAAGTTCAGTTATTAGTTATTAATATATTAATACATTAATTAAAATAATATAAATATAACTATAAATTAAATATGATAATATGATTAAATTATAATTAAATAATAAAGAACATAATGATAGTAGATTAAACTGAAAGTTTTGTAATGGACTGGAAAAATTGCCCCTGGTATCTCTTGAACGAATTCCATGTGTGTGTGAGAGGCGGATTTACAAAGCTTCCGGAAGTTTTGCCGAACAAACCTCTTGAGCTTTCCCCATGAGTTTGCACTGCAGTAAAAGCGACCAAAGGTGCCTGGGCCAATTCAGAATGGTCGTGATGCGCTCAAAGATGAGGAAATAGCCATCTACTTCGTTTTCTCTAAATATGGGCGCAAGTCCAATACGGCGACTCACATCAAATCCGATATTCTCCGGGGACCTGGTTGGAACTGTCAGAGACTGAGTGCAAGGATGTGAAGTATCGTCCAGCGGGTTAGCACCAGCACGAGCCAAGGAAGCGGTGAAGTGAGCAGTTCCAAGGGGCGAGCTTACCTTACAAGGCTGAGGAATAGGCTGTGGTTGGCTCACCCTCGCCTTTTGCAGGGCAGCATCCCGATCTGCCTCCATCTCCAAAGCCCGAAGGAGTTGGGCCTGGCAATCCTGCCTCTTAATCTCCAACTCGAGTTCTCTAAGCTGAATTGTAAGGCGGATGTCCTCCTTGGGTGAACCAGGATCCCTGGGATCCATGTGTGGCTGGGACACCGGGCCTCCGACTTCCGCCTTCATAGGCGACTGGGTCAGGCAAGGTGCAACACCCGAGAGATCACCAGGCTCCGGCAGGATTCCCTGTGTGACCAAATTGTCCTGCAGGACCTGCTTAATCTCCTGCTTTGAGGCACCGACAGGAATTACCACATTAAAGAAATCCGCGATGGCTACCAGGTCTGACTTCCTGCAATTATCAAACTGCTCCTATGTGGGGCACAGGGTAAACTCAAGCAGGTCGAATGTAGCCATGCTAATCCCAGTCACACAGACTTTCCCCACCACAGTTAATTTGCCAAACAAAGCCAAAAAAAACACAGGGACTGAGTGACACAGACAAAACAGAGAGGCGATGCCACCAAAATTGAACAGTTCGATCCCGGACGAGCCCCCAATTTCTGTTACAAGCCCCAGTCTAGGGTTGTGGCGTAACAGAGTGGAAGGGAAAGGGGAAGTGGAATAAGGGACAACGCAGGGTGTGGTGCACAAGGGAACACATGTGGACAAAGGTTGGTTGCAGAGGCTATGTAGGAACATCAGCTCAGCGTCTCCAAGTCCCTGGGCATCAGAGGTACCAATCTGAGGAGTGGAGTGGTGTAAAGCATGCTTCTTTGTCTGGCAGTCAGAGAGACAAGTTTGGGTTTGGTAGATGCCAGGAGAATGTTAACTGCCTGACTGCATTGTGCCATCTGTAAATTTGGGTGGAGAAGGAATAATGGTATGGGGTTGGTTTTCAGGGGTTGGGCTAGGCCCCTTAACTCCAGTGAAGGAAACTCTAAATGCTTCATTACACCAAGACAATTTGGACAATTCTATGCTTCCAATTTTATGGGAAAACTTTGGGGGAGGCCCTTTTCTGTTTCAGCATGACTGTGTCTCAATGCACAAAGCAAGGTCCATAACGACATGGTTGGGTGTGTTTGCTGTGGAAGAACCTGACTACTCCGCACAGAGCCTTGACCTCAGCCCTACTGATCACCTTTGGGATGAACTAAAATGGAGCCTGCGAGCCAGGTCTTCATGTCTGTCAGTGCCTGACCACACAAATGCTGTTTTATATGAATAGGCAAAAAATCCCATTCATCATGCCTATGGATTTAGAATGGAATGTCATAAAATATCCTGTAGGTGTAATGGACAGGTGTCCCAATACATTGTGTAGTGTATATGTTCAAGAAACTAAATGTGCCCTTGCAGCATCTTTTTGATATGCTTTGTAACTTCTCCATATCTCTGCGCTAATGATTTATTTCAAGACGAAACAAGACCGTCTTTGCATGCAAACTTCACTTCCCATGAAGTGATAAATGAATTGTGATATTAAGCCTGCCCCCCAAACTAGTAAGAAAAACTGGAAGAACTAAATATAAGTTAATGAAAGAGTTTTTGGTGTTGTTTTAGGTGACGTTTAAATATTTGACTTTGGTACTTTTTTAAAACCATGCCCAGTATTGTTTCAATAGCTAATCCTATATATAGAATCACTGTAAGTCTGCCAAAGCCCTCTTTGACTTACTGCAAATACATAATGTTAAGAGCACCTTTGGATGTACAGTGAAGATTTCTGGATCCTTTGAGCTGGAATCAGGTGGGCATCTTTCAGTTCCTAAATCAAAGGTAGCTGGATAATTTTGTGCCAGTAGTTGCATATACTGTTTCAGGAACTGTGTGGTCGATATCCCCAGTGGGTCTATGAGAAATTACTTATTCTCCTCACCTGTTGCAAGGACATTGGATGTCCTTGCTCTATGACCAAAATGTCTTCACTTTGCTTTGGATAGAAGTGTCAGTTAATCAAATGCACAATGTTTTTTCTAGTACTTCTAACTGAAAATCTCCTTTGTTGAATACAGCTGAATGCAGAACATTTTTATAATGGGTAGTAGGAGGGCATGATATCACACCGTGATTTGATGGTGCATGACCAATAATTACCAGGGCTTTACGTAATGGCTGAAACATTTGTCTGGATGCCAGCATTTTGGTACTATATAGACATTAACTTATGCCCACAATTCAGCAAGCAGATTAGTAGTAATCCTAAAACATCAATGAGAGATTATAATGCCCAAAAGTTAGTAAGCTGTATAAATTCAGTGCATCTTTATATTTAATAAATGTGTCTGACTACAAGTACCTCCACACCCTGATGCCTTTTTACCTTGTTTAACCATGGTATCGCCTCTTTTAAAAGATGTGGTTGCTGAGTTGTCCCTTTCGTCACCGCCACTTCAGTGCTTATAAATTGCTTCCATGATTTACCAAAACAGTAGCATGTGGCGTGCTACGATAACCAAATTTGATAAGCATGAAGATATGCAAAATTTATACAGATTGTGAGTATGGCACGTGCCAAAGAATCATGATGCGATAGCATGTAGCCCTAGTGTGTACCATGCTTTGCATTGAGTAGAATTTATGAGCTAATATTAACTTTAAATACCAGATCTACAGTAATGAGCCGACAGGCAATTGCTATTAATAACCAGAACTTGCATAATGTCTGTGTTGTGATGCATAAGTAGTAACAGGAACATCCCTAACAGAGTGATGCGTATGGAACACAGGCTTTGAATGAATTCTTTGACGGCTGAGGGGATGCAGTGTGTCAGTATACTACTAAACACATATTCCATGCACTCACTAAAAACCTTTAAAATAAACTTTATGAAAAAAGTTCTCCAGCTAATCATAGTACACACACAGTTTTTTTTAAATGCCAGTTATCAAAGTTGTTTTGCAAAACAAAAAAAAAAGTACAAAAAGAGTATATTACTGAAATACATGACTAGGCAAAAGCATTTCTTAACGCTAGGGAATGGTGCTGATGCTTTAGGGTACACTATGCATCATCTTCTGCTCCACTGTCTTCACTGTCACTGTCTCTTCCTGGGTGCTCAGGCATTTTGGGGTGTTCTTGTCTTGCCTCTTCCTGCTCCACATGGTCATCCTCAGCAGCCTCCTCTGTGCTGGGCTCTTGCACCACATGCTCCAACTTGCTCTTTGCATCAGCTATCGGCTGTGCTTGGAAAGGTGCAGCTAAAAGACGGTCATCCACCTGCTGAAGACAGCCAGTGCATGTTGTGTCCCATAAACTTACTTGTTAACATACACAAAGCAAGCACAGAAACCAGGAGCTGATTTTGAAAACTGACACAAATACTGATTGTTTGGGGATTTCTACTTAAGATTCAAGGGACACTCCACCCAAATAAATGTATTTTTTGGTAAGAAAACATCAACTGTGGCATACAACAGTAGTCCCAGAGCACCATACTTTATAAATGTATACATCCTACATATTTATAACAGAGAAGGGCTGATCATCAAGTGTCATAAGTACAAATCAGTATAAAGCAGATGCATAAATCAGGCTTTACACAAATTCTGCCACACTTAAGTGCTTTTAATTGCATTTTTCACTATTAGCTCTGGAGGGCTATATTAAGTCATGCTCCATATGGCCAAACAGAATATTGCATTGTTCAGAAAGCTGTAACAATATGAAATGTATATATTATTCTGTTTTCTGCCAAAATCATTGAGGGTGTAACCATTGCATGGCTGCAACTTCTTTTTTGGGTTAAGCGCAGTGGGCATGACCACGCTGATATAAAGAGAAAGTGTGTGACTCAAATGCATGTAACTTTTTAAGAGCTTTTTTGACTTGCGCATCTGATGGGAGAACTGAAAACCCTATGTATTTATTACCACTGGTTATAAACATTCAAGCTCTATGCATGTAGACTGGAGTCCACCTTCCTTTATTCTTGTGTTTTGCACTTTTTAACCTATTGTGAATCCCTCCCTTCGTAACTTTCTCTGTATTATGCAACACGGGTTGGAGGTGTGGGTGCCATTTCTTGTGAGTGTTTACCTTTCTATAGATGGTAGCACAAAACCTACCTGACTTACCTGTCTGGTTTGTGTTTTCTGAATCATGCTCAGGTACATGTTGTACACTAGACTCGCCATCTCTGGCATATTCTTGATGACCTGATCAGAGTATGGGGGGCGAGTCCTGTCCTGTGGAGAATGAAGACTACTCATTATCACATCGGTCAGAGGAAACATTGCATCACACTTCCAGTTTTCCTCACTGTAGCTCAATCTAAATAATAATTAAACAAACTGATAGATGTCAAAGCTGACTAAATGACAGCTATGTTGTTTTTGACCTACTCAGCTGTCGGCCCACCACTTGTGCCCTGGAACAATATCCCATCCAATCTCCACCAGGTCATCTCTCCTACATTTACCCTTACCCACTTGATTAACCCTCTGGAGTCTAGGGGTAGGGAACACACTTTCACTGACTCGGGCATGGTCACACATTTCATTCAATATCAAACTTAATACATGGCAAATAAATTATTTCTTATATATTTCTTTTGGCATAAAACTCATCTTAATCTTAGTGTACTTTGTAAATATGTCAGATTTATGTGAAGTTTGTAATTTGACAT
>JAODJW010000026.1:7078479-7095948 GCA_026777045.1 Hyperopisus bebe
AATTTCATTGTACTGGAAAAACTTGTTTTTTTGTCGGTGCACATGACAATAAAGCTTTGAACCTTGAACCTTGAACCTACATAGAAAGCAATGGCGGAAGTAGGTTTTGATCCCAGATATCTGACCAGCAAAGTCTTGTCTGCATGAAGATGATTAAATGGTGTAGTTGCAACATTCAGTTGAATAAATAAATAAGAAAAACCTAACTCATGTCACTATTTCTGGCTCCTTTCATTGAATATATAGCAACTTTCATGTGTATGTATGACCCATTGACACCTGGCCACATCCTCCCCCCCTTTTATGGTGCTGATGGGGATTTATCTGGATCGCGTTTCACCGTTGCATTGTCCATCAAATTACCATGCGAATGTGATTTGAATATGTGCTAATGCGACTATTTAGAATGTGAATAGTGATCTTCGGGTGACAGCGACACTACACGCCCCGATGCGGGTAAAACAAAGTAAGATGACATGGTTTACTTTTTTGTTGATTTAACCTAATTTTAAACTTTAATACTTCCGACAATGGACGTTTTGAAAAGACAGTTTACGGATTTAGTTATAGTTTTTTTCATGTTTCTATAATAAGATTTTAGCAAGTTGAACTGAAATACATGAGAAAGACACGCGACATCGCCTACGATGCCATCGACTCCAGAGGGTTAACTCATCCCTTATAACTGGCACATGCCCTGCTCATCCTAGAAGCCTCAGGTAACACCTTTGCTTAAAGAACCATCTTGATTCTTCATTATCAGCTAGTCTCCCTCTCATTCTTGTCCAAACTTTTGACTGTGCTGATAGACAAAACTCTTGCTTTCTCACTAAAGACTAATCTTCAGCCGAACTGCTCCCAGAATGAGCTCATCTTCCCTGCCAGCCCTACTATCTACCATGACATCACTGTTTCAAGTCTGGTCATCAAACTCTCTACCTTCAAGAAATACCTTAAGACCCGATCTGTATCATGAATTCCTTTACTAACATGAATACTCTTGTGTTGCACATACTGGCCCCTTGAGTAATCTTATTAGGTGCTTACTTTGTCAATAGTTAAAACATCCTAATGATTATCATACACTGGCACTGATGCGACCAAGTGAAATTTTAAATAGCAAACTCTCAATAAAAGGCTGCACCTGCAACCATTTTGTTTGCAGTCTAGAGTGCTGAGGATAAATGTTACAAAATAGCACATTGTCTCGCTTGTACATTGCTTTGGACAAATTGGTAAATATAAATGTATATTTGATTTATAAAAATCAAGGTGCTTATAGGATTTTAGGGGAAAATGCATGAAGATTTCTTGAAAGAGCGATTTAAACACACAAAGCCATCAATACAAGAAAAAAAACAGTATCCAAAAAAAGCCTGTAATGAAATTTACCAAAGCAAATAAAAGTGGTATGATGTGTCAGCTTTACTCGGGTGTTTAGAGGTCTCATACCTGAACTACTTCTGTGTAGTACTCCTGGGGCCGGATGTGAAGTTGCAGAGGGCGAGCAGTTAGCTGGCTGAAGACAGGAGTCAGTTCAAAGCAGTTGTGGAACAGGGACACTCGTGCAAAGATGTAAAGGCCAAGTCTAGCTCTGGACATGGCCACTATCAAGCGCCGAACATCTCTGGGGGAGATACACAGAGATAAGGTTTGAGACATTTAGGGGCTCTCTAAACATCAACAACAACATTGTACTACAAGGACAGCCCCATCATCTGCTCCACCCATCTAATCTATACTCATCCACACTTGCCAACCTGACAATTTCTAGAAGAGCTGGTTGGATAAACTGGAAATGTGAAAATCAATAAATGTACTTCTACCTGAATGCTGAATCCTAGCTGTGTAATTCTAAAACTACACCTGTTCATTTACTGCAAGTCTTAATGTTCAGGTCTTAAAACGTCATTCATATAATTAATTTTAAAATGTTTAAATATTTATACTGTATGTATTTCTCATTTGCATTATGATCAAGGTTATTTGTGACAAAACGGTAACAACTGTAACAAATGGTATAGGGTTCCCAAACTGCGGTCCTGGAGGGCCAGAATCCAGCACAATTTGAAAACATCTTTCTTTAAACACCTACTAAACCTTATAATTAGCTGATTAAGATGTTTAAGCAGGGAAATCTGCAAACTCTGTTGGATTCCGGCCCTTCAGGACTGGAATTAGGGGAACCCTGGTATGGACAGAACCATGAACAGGGGCATAGATAGATTCTTTAAAAAAAAAAACAAAAAAAAAAATTGGTACGGAAGATGTATTAAATGTGTACGCAATGATGTTTTATCTTCTCACAAAATACTAATCCGAGCTCACATAATCCTATAATGTATACAATTTACCTTTTTGTATTCTCAAATTGCCATTTAGAGCTTGCAAATTCATTTTCGATTTCTCAGGAACACTGTACAAGTCAGTAATTCTAAAACTGTGGGGTGATTATTATTTGGATATTCAAATATGATATGATTATTTTCTGAATGTTCTACAGTAAAGCTTATATTGATTTTTGGCTGCTGGCCTCCCCGTTCATCAAATTATATCTGTAGTAGTCCAATAGTCAGTCAGTGAAATGTATCACTGGATATTCAGCAACATTAGTTGTGTTCGAATTTAATCCTGTCAATTTTCTGATAAGGAAAGTGTGCAAGGTAGGCTTGTAATATTTTGTTTAGACTGCGGTACTTACATGCAGTACTGAAGAGACAGGACACATACATGAGGATGCTATTCGTGGACTACACCTTTGCTTTCAATACTATCATCCCAACAAGCTCACCGCCAAACTCCCCCAGCTAGGCCTCAGTTCACCACTGTGCAAACAGATCCTGAGCTTCCTGTCAGAGCGTACTCAGGTGGTGAGACTGGGCCATCACCTGTCCTACACTATAACTCAGAACACTGGCACACAAGGTCCCCTTTCACCCATGATTATGTCCCTGTTCACCATCAACACCATTGTCAAGTTTGCAGATGACAAAACAGTAATATTTCTATTACTCTGTTCTGTTATACTTCTGTAACCTTTGAGATGGGGGTGTCTGCTTACCTCAAGTGTCCCACAGCTTTGGTGCGAACTAGTGAGAGGATGATGTAATCATTTTGCTGACCCTGGAATCTGTCAACTGTTGTCACCTACACACAAAAATATATTTTCGCATCACCATTCTTGTATAGCAAAAAAAAATAAAAAATTCACAGCATTTGATACGAGTTTGGAAGGGCATTTTTGTGTATTTCACATATTGAGTCTTGGTTGATGTCGAGACAGAAAATATTAAGTATCTCAGTACACTTAGAAACTGATATCGTAATAAATTCATGCATAATGTGTTAATGCTACATTTTCCCACAATGCATTTACACTGCCCCTGTTTAAATGTATAGATTATCCAAGTTAACAAAGTTCTAATCCTAATCCTGTAATACAATTTAGTAACAAAATGGTTGCCTCCGTACTTTACTGGGATGGCCAAAGAAGGGGTTGCTGGCACAGCGCTGGTTCACCACATCCCTGATGAGGTGCTTCTGCCCATTGTAGGTGGTCAGTATGCTGATCTTCTCTGCGGGATACCCCAGGAGGCGCATGTACATGAAGAGGGCCACAGCATACTCTGCCTCAGCTAGATTCTGAATCCCAGGAGAACAAAGAGCAACAACGGTATGTAAAAGGTACTTCCAGCATAAAAATTTGCTTTCCTTAATAACAACCTTTTGTAAATTGTCTATTAACCTTTCACATAACCACAATACAGCAGTGCTATTAATTAGCCACCCTAATTCTTTTTTAATTTCTCCTTACTACCTTGAGTGTATGGGTTCTCATAGTTGTCATACAGAATTATACTGTAATAAATACAACTGTATTCCCTACTTCATTGTAAATAATTTAATAAAAACATGAAAATTACATTTAAAACATTTGTTACACAGACCTGTGCTGTGTTTAGTGACAAATATGAATATGTTCTCCTTTACACAGAAAGCATTCACTAAGATGATCTTTTACCCAGACATTCCACTGTAGGTACATTGATTTCCAGTGTTGGGGAAGCTACTTTTAAAACAGCAGTTTTTCCAAGCTACATGCTACTTACAATTTAAAGTAGCTAAGCTACAGCCAAGCTACTGTTTCAATATAATAGTTAGCTGCACTACAAGCTACGGAGAAAAAGTAACCAACTACAACAAAGCTATTTCATCCAGTAATACTTAATATTTGTGCTGTATGAAAGCAAATTAAAAATGTGAAACATGAGGTTTAAAAGTAATATGAAAATATTTTTTTTAACAATGTAATGTCAGATCACAATAAGGTTTCAAAGACTTTGGTGTAAACCAAGAGTACTTCACAATTGCTGTGTGAAAATTAGAAGGGTTATAACAAAAGACAGATTTTGAAAATATGTCCAAGAACCAAAGTGCTCCTATGAATTTTAATGGAAGTGTCTAAAATATTGTTTTCCATAAAGTATTTTTCATCCCTTTAACATCCATCCCCAGAGTATTCCAAGTAAAAAACACCAATCAGAAACACCTGGTAGCTGAAAGTCTTTGTAAAGAGAAAAATTATGCAGATTGTTATTGTAGTATTAATCACAAGGACAATAAAAAACAAAAACTGACTTAAGAACACGATCTATTTCAACTGACTGGTCGTAAGTCGAGTGGTCATAACTTGGCCCTTTATTTTACATGCAAAATTATCCTATACTGTATAATAAAATGAAGTCATATTGCTTGGTGTTTTTTAAACCTTATCACCATTTTGCTAGTTCATTATCTCACCATCCTGTCTGAAAAACTGTACCAATCAGCACCGATCCAGATAAGACAGCCATATGTGACCAATCCATGTCTGATACTTATTTACTTTTTGGCAGTTTATAAAAAGTTCCTATTTCTTGTGAAATTGATTTATATAATCAATCGCACAACAGCTCTTTCCCATTTTATTCTTAAACCGCATATCAGCTGTATGTATAAGAACCACTGAAAACCAGAGAAATTCCCTGTATGCGGAAACGCGCTTAGCAAATAAACCGGATTCTGATTCTGAATGTGCTATATCAAATACAAAAGGCTTGGAAATTACAGTAAAGCAGCTTATGATATCAGCTTTCAGATACAGACTCTTTCTGAAATAACTTTCAGGTCCTGTAACAAAAACACTCATAGTGTGACTCAGACTTTGTATTAACCCAGAGCTGAGCATCTTACTTGGTAGAAATAGGGATTTGGTTCCGTTTCACCCACGCCATTGAAGTCCTCCACATCAATGAGCTGGAAATCGAAGGTCAGGCCCGGATTCGGAGCACAAAACTCAGGCTGAAGCTGAACATGGGGCAGGTTTCCCAGTTTCTTGTAACGCCAGTTGTACAGGTTACATAGACTGGGGAAGTTAAATGTGCTATATAAATACACAGCAAAAAGGATAACTGAATAAATAAAAACAATAGCACAGAATTTCTTCTCACCTAGCTCGAGCCCTGCCCTGTGCATCCAGGTCCACTGTGGGGACACCGAGACGCACAAAGCGGGTAAACAGTGACTGCTCCATGTTGGAATACTTCTGAAAGGCCATGTTCTTAATTACTGGGGGAAGCTGGTGATGATCCCCAATCATGATCCAACGTTTCAGCCTGCTGAAACCATCTTCTGGGTTCTAATGAGGGAAAATATTTTGAAAAGAGTGGGATTTTGCAGCTGACCAGCTAGTCAGAATTATTAAAGCTAGAAGAGGTAACTTTGGAAGCTATGCTCGTGTACTTAGTTGAGTTTTGTTGGTCGAATGAATTAAGTACACAGCTTGAATCAATGTTAAATCACAAGATTTATGCAACTACAGTTACAGTACAATAAGAGAAATTGAAACATTCATTTAACACTGTTTTGTAACACTCCTGTGTTATGCCTGTACTAAAAAATTATTAATATGCTAACACTATACAGCCATTTCCATCTGCAGCGACTAAATCTAATCTATCATTGAAAAGAGGCCCTTTCTGCCCTTCCAGCATTTTATAGTGGTGATGGGATAACAATAAAACATCATTCAGCACTTAAGGTTACAGGAAGCTGCAGTGAAAGCTGATGTGTGACTTACCTGCAGCAACAGAGGGATGAAGGTTTCAATTTCAAGGATCTGAGCAGCTTCTTCCATCAAGATGTTGTCATACTACAATTCAAATGAAACATAAAATGAGCACATGATCATGTTGCCATCCTGTGCCCATCAAAGGCAGACTGTCAGAATGCGGCTGTCAGTTTAGGATGGCACAGAGCCAGTTCTTATAAATAGGGTCCCCACCTTAAAGCCCAGCTCCACTAGATCATGGCGTTTGAGGGCGGCGTGAGTACAGGTCATAGCAATGATCTTGGCTTCTTTCACCAGAAGGTACTTAGATCGGTCCAGGCCACTGCGGAGCAGCTCAAAGGCCCGGAACTCCTGGACAAAACACCAGTAATTATTACAATCACAAGTTCATAAGTACTGATTTGAAGTATATGCAGTGAATTTGTCTGTGCCCATGTTTAAACATGCACTTTCTATTTGATTAATGAGATTAAACAGTTGTATTACCAGCAGTGTCATGGTGAAAGTTATGGGCTTGCCCGTCATTGCCTCCTGTTGGGCTGTTTCCTTTCATGTTTTGTGTTACAGGGTGAAGCATTGACGCAGGTGATGTTGGTCATCCAATTAATTAATCTGTGCATATAAGGAACTACCTGGCCGGCGTTTGACGTTCCCTCTCTCCAGCTTTCAGCACGCGTCAATTAATTATCATTGTCATGGAATTTAATAAATTATTTTTTTGGTAAACATTTGGTTTCCCCTTATATTACCGAACCAAAACGAGCCTTGGTTGGGTAATAAAAAGCAATCAATTATGGCGAAAGATGGACTACAACTTTCATAGTGCCATAACTATACTGAACAGAAATATAAATGCAGCACTTCTGGTTTTGTTTCCATTTTGCAGCAATTTGGAAATCTAAGATTTTTTGTAGACAAAGTGCATATGGCTTTCAAATTTTGCCAAATAGAGGTTTTCTTTTTGGTAATTTTTTATGTATTGATAATTCATCAGTTGTATAGGTGCGGCATATTAAATTGATAGAGCAGCCTGATCATTACTGAAATTATCCTAATTTTGGGATCAATAAAAGGGCTCTCAAAATGAGCAGATTTCAATGAGAAACAATGTTGCAGGTGCTTCAAGTTTAGTGAGACTGTGCCATTAGTAGGGATGTAATGATACATTCAACTCATGATTCGATACGAGTTCACGATACAATTTTCTCACAATTTTTTAAAACAATGAGCTGCAGACAAATTTATTCAAAAATATTTCTTTATCTTTCTAAACTGTGAAAAACAAATCCTCTTCTTAACAGTGCAAATGAAATTGAATAAAATACTGAAAAATAAAATAAAAAAAAAACCCCAAATCAAAATAAAAAAAATCTTCAAATAAAAAGGTAATGCTTTACATTAACTGTACCTTCATAATGCTCTTACATTCATAAAATGTTCAGTACACTTTCATAATTTATTCAGAAATCATTCATAATCATGCATGTATACCCTTATATCCTAACATCCCTTAACAGCTGTAACATACATTAATAACAAACATTATATAATAAACATTATAATTGTATAATCATGTAATGTTTGTTATTAATGTATATTAAAGCTGTTAAGGGATGTTAGGATGGTAAAGTGTACTTGCATGCTGCTTATGAATGTTCTATAAATGCGTAATGAAGGTGCACTTAATATAAAGCGTTACCAATTAAAATAAGACTTGCATGTGCAGCTTTTTAGTGTGGTTTGCCATTTTAATAATTTTTGCTTTGGCAGCGGTGAATTGAGCTCACTGTGGTGCCGGTGAACATGCTGAAGCATGTTTGTTGTGCTATTTGTGTATGTTATCAGTCTTTTACAATGTTTGCACAGTTTTGTCTTGTCTGTGCTTTTCTGGCTGTTTTCGTTTGTGATTACCAGAAAGCTAAAATGCTGCCACACCACCGATTTAAGAATGGGGGGTGTCTTCCCAATTTCAAATTCGCTCGCCATCTCGCGTTCGGTCAAAACCAAAAATACTGTATGACGTTGACATGAATACACAGTGTCATCTGATGTCAAACTGACATTGTGAAATCAAATGTAATATTACACCAGTTTGTTAAGTAAAGTACCGTGAAGTACTCCTAAGGTAGCGATTCATTTTCCACCTCAGCCAGTTTAAATAGTCATACATTTACATCAATTTTTAACTGATTCGCAATTCATCGTTACATGCCTAGCCATTATCATGCTGGATGCAAGGATGTCCACTAGAGATGTTGCCATGAATGTGTCATGAGTGTCTGTTTCTCTACCATAGGATGCCTGCTTTTGGCAGTACATAGAACTGGTTTGACGATAACAGGCCACATGACTGCATATTTACCAGCCAAGTCACCCTTTTTTGGAGCGCTCGGATCTGCGCATAGGAAAGAGTGTTCCAGTTTGCACCAATATTAGACAACTTAAAGAAGTTGAACAGTGTGACAACATTCCACAGGCCACAATCAACAACCTGATCAATTGTAAGGGTTTAAGTAGGGCTGCTACTGGCAAATGGTGGTCACGACAGATCCAATATGTGGAAATTAGTTTCCAAGATCAACCTTGTATTTACAGGTATCTGATCAAGATAGTCTGAAGAATCCTATTAGAAGCTGGATTTCTATTCATACATTTTTCCCAATAAAATATTCAAAATGGTTGAATGTTGCGTTTTTGTTGATTATACAATGATAGACTATAGAACCGCTTATCATGAAAAATTCACTGACAGTGATGAAACCGTACCTTACTTCTTATGACCACTAAATGATGAAAAGAATGGATTGCTGCTTGCAATTTGGACAAGCAAACACATACAGACACATATAAACTAAAACGGGGAGCTGTCAGATATGACAGTATGGTATTCCCCGGACAGCCCCATCACCTGCTCCACCCATCTAATCCCTACTGCTACCACACTCAAGAGCCTGTACAATTTGTAGAAGTACTGGATAGATCACCTGGAAATGCAAAAGTTAAATGTGTTTTTACCTAAATGCTCCAATCCCTAGTTGTGACAACTTATTCTACTTACATGCCAATTTGCAGAATCTTTGGCCACCAATTAAGTGGTTTCATGCATGTAACGTTTTAATGTCCAAGTCTTAAACTGTCAATTATATTAAGAATAGTAATAGATACACTAATGGTATATACAGAGATCTGTAGGGGCCATGGAGAGTTTCTTTTTTTGTGGGCATGATGAATCAAATCGTGCCTAAAGCACCGATTAAATCACATATTAAAATCGCTATGCTTCATGTATCAAATCACTAACTTCGGTTTTGTGTGATTTGTCTCAAAACTTAATCAGTTCCAGTTTGTCACCCATAAAATGCCTCTACGAAGTTTGAAAAAGATCCATCAAATGGTTTTTGAGTTTAGTCTTAACAAGCAAAAGTTCCTGTGGTGGTAGACCAGTCCCAAATCCATACTCCCCAAAGTCAGAGGAATACATTTGCTCTTGCCTTTTATTATCATATGATCTGATCCCCCATTGCCCCATCTGTCCCCCATTGGCTTTACATGCACACCTGTCTACCAGGCAGAAAAATCACACCACCATGTTCCCACCTGCGAAGCTGTTACAGGTTAATCCAATTAAATCAATGGTAAAATGTGTTATCGCAGCCATAGTACCGGGTTAAAACCTCAGGTGATGTTTTAAACTAGCATGTGATGCTTGGACTTGCCTCCAGCTGGGTAAAGATCTTTTTGACATGTCGAAAGCAGCCCTCTGCAATGTCCATGTCTTCTTCGTAGGTCTGACCCTTGAACACCGGCTGGGGTGCGTTGCTGAAGTACTTGTGGAAGGGGAAGTGTGAGGCCACTTCCTGCACATGGACCTGCTGGCCATGTTTGGGCCTTACTTTACTCATGTACTCCTCCCAGCGAGATATCACCTGGGAAAACAGACACACTCAGTTAAAGTAATTACCAGTCATCAAAAATATATAAATCAGCAAATAGCTCATGTTGTATAACCTAAAAAGAGCAAATAATAACATTCTTGATTAGCAACTTGTTCAAGTGTTTGACGTTTTTGTACTAAGCAGAATCTTGGTACAGTCCTGAACAACTCACTGTCACATACTGAATAGCTATTAAGGTAATGTAAATCAAATGTAATGTAAAAAATGCCAAAAGCAAGAACATGTGAATCCCTCAGTTACAAATACATCTGTGCAATAATAATGCCAGTCACTAGGCATGCAAACCAGAGGTCTCACCTGGTACAGGTAAAAGTGTCCTGCAGTCTCACAGGTATAGGAGACATCCCCTGACACACCCAGACTTTCCTGCAGCCTGGCCACTTCCTGCAGCAGCTCCAATCGCCGTGACAGAACGTAATTCACCCTCCCGTATCTGCGCATGAATCAGACAGCATGATAGGTCAAAATTACAGGCACTAAATCCCAAGCTCCTTTTAAGGATCATCAGCATGAACAATATCATTTCAACTGGTAGTGGAGACATGTAACTGTTGTATTGTAAATAGACCAAACAACTTAAATGTTCATGTTTATGACTTGTAGACTATTTGGTAATGTGAAATTTTGTACAGAGGGGTCACCTCACAAGTTATAGATATTTATTAAAAAATGCAGTCAGTAGAGATCAAATCTGGACTTGATCTATTTATTGACAGCATTTTTGCATCCACCAGAAATTGTAGTAATTAACCACAAATTAATGCCAAACTAAATTTGGTGCTGTTGGAAATGGCTATCTGGAATAGTCTATCTAAGCCCTACTTGTCCCACACTCACCAACTTGTACAACCCCAATTCCAAAAAAGTTGGGACGTAGGGTTAATTGTGAATAACAAAATGCAATGACAAATCTCAAACTGATATTTTATTCACAACAGAACATATAAAACATGTAAAATGTTTAAAGTGAGACATTTTGCTATTTAGTGAAAAATCTTGGCTCATTTTGAAATTCATGACAGCAACATGTCTCAAAAAAGTTGGGACAGGAGCAATAGGAGGCTGGAAAAGTTAGTGGTACAAAAACCCTTACGTCTCTCAGAAGTAAAGATCACCAATCCCCTTAATACTGCATCGACAAATAGTGGAGCAATTTCAGGAAAAAAAGTTCCTTGGTGTAAAATTGCAAAGTTGAATATATCATCATCTACAGTACATAATATAATCAAAAGATTCAGAAAATCTGGAGAAATCTGTGTGTAAGGGACAAGTATTCTGCATGTCCATGATCTTCGGGCCCTTAGGCAGCACTGCATCACGAATAGGTATGATTCTGCAATGGAAATCACTAAATGGGCTCAGGATCATTTCCAGAAAACGTTATCAGTGAACACAATTCAGCGTGCCATCTAAAGATGCCAGTTAAAACTATCCTTCAAAGAAGCAGCTGTATTTGATCATGATCCAGAAGTGCTGATGTCTTCTCTGGGCCAAAGCTCATTTAAAATGGACTGTGGCTAAGTGGAAAACTGTTCTGTGGTCAGATGAATCTAAATTTGAAATTCTTTTTGGAAACCAGGCATGCCGTATCATCCAGACTAAAAAGAAGGACCACCCAGCGTGTTATCGGTGCTCAGTTCAAAGGCCAGCATCTCTGATGTATGTTGGTGCATTAGTACATATGGCATGGGCAGCTTGCATATCTGGAAAGGCACCATCATGCTGAAAGGTATATCCAGGTTCTAGAGCAGGGATCTCCAACTCCGGTCCTGGAGAGCTACTATCCAGTAGGTTTTCTATCCCACTTGGCTTCTGATGAGCCACACCTGGCCCTGGTATTTACCTGAGAACAGGTGTGGCTCATCAGAAGCCAGGTATAATAGAAAATCTACTGGATGGTAGCTCTCCAGGACCGAAGTTGGAGACCCCTCTTCTAGAGAAACATATGCTGCCATCCAGACGACATCTCTTTCAGGGAAGACCTTCCATTTTCCAACATTACAATGCCAAACCACACACTGCATCAGTTACAACATAATGGATTTGTAGAAGAAGGGTCCAGGTACTGAACTAGCCTGCCAGTGGTCCAGATCTCTCACTCATTGAGAACATTTGGCGCATCATAAAACGAAAATTAAGACACAGAAGACTTAGGACAGTTGAGCAACTAGAATCCTTTATCTGACGAGAATGGGACAACATTCCTCTCCTGAAACTCGAGAACTGATCTCCTCAGTCCCCAGACATTTACAGACTGTTGTTAAAAGAAGAGGGGATGCCACCCAGTGGTAAACATAGCCTTGTCCCAATTTTGAGACGTGTTGCTGCCATGACATTCAAAATTACCTTATCTTTTCCTTAAAATGATACATTTTCTCTGATTAAACATTTGATGTGTTTTCTGTTTTGTTATGAATAAAATATGGGTTTTTATTTACAATTTGCACAATGTCCCAACTTTTTTGGAATTGGGGTTGCACAATTTCAAGTAGTACAAGAAGTTTTTTTGTTGAGAGAAGTAGCTCTACACGCATTCATTTATGTACATTCCACTTATGAAAATTTGCAGAAACTTCTCACCAAATTAGGTGGTCATTTGCATTTCTTGTATGCATGTTTTAATGTCCATATGAAAATGTCAGTTTTTACATGTCTAAATATTCATATTCTATGTATTCCTGATTAGCAGTACGACCAACATTCTCCAAGACATTACAGTAAGAACTGTAACAGATTCACACAACCCTGGAGAGGCCACAGTTTTTTTTGTGCACAATGTATATTTAAATCATTATGTTTAAACAGGCACTTTTATCTAAAAAGATTTACAGTATAGGCATGGGCTGCAATTTGTGTGCTCCTTGAGATCTGCAAGCTCTCCGTTACCTTTTGAGCTGCATTGGTTGGGCTACAGAAGCATTGTTGATGCTATACTAAGCTTTACTTCGGCTAATCCTAATACTGTAAAGTGAATTATAAAAATATACTGGACATGTCATACAATTAAGACTTTTGAGAAATTATTACAGTTGGCCCATATAGTGCACAACCACTTCATATCGAAAATCAAAATGCCGTCTGGTTTTGAACCAATATTAGTGAGTGTGAGACGAGTACAGACAAGCTGGACCAAATGACAGGGCTGTCGAGGAATACAATGCTGTCATTTCCCACAGCACCAAATCTAGTTTCAGCTGTTTTATAGTGTGCAGTCTTTACAAACTGCAAATGGTTTTTAAATAAAAGCTGTCAAGTTAAAGACAAAATTGCTGCTGCAAAATGTCCTTTACCTTTAGTGAGTGGGTAGCATTGCATTATAAATCTAAAAGACCAACATGCGTGTCAGTAGGTGTTTTAACCTTATTTACTGAAAGAGCTAAGAGTATGAGAGAAAGGTTCTCCCTCTCTCACCTGCTGAAGTCTTTCTCTGTCTCCAGCTCTTCCTCACCATGGCCCAGTCGGAGGAGGTGTCGCTCATCAATATCGAGTGCCATGATCTTCTCAAACAGCTGGTTCAGGGCCTTTACACAGCAGATAGCACTTAGACATGAGGATGTGTGCATGACCCCCCACTAGTATTAAATGAACCTAAATAGGGGGTTATTTAATTACCTCCTAACGATCAAACAGACAGGTGATACTGTGATAAGTGGAGGAAGTTCTGGACACATTGCGCACAATTGGTTCACTAGCGTCAACTTTAAACACCAACATGGATGCTTTTAACGAGCATTGGGTTAGTTTGCAAACACTACATACTATTTGCATGTGACTATCATTATAATCAATAATATAGTTATTATTGCTATTATTACTAATAATAATAATATTAAATACTATCACTATAAATACGACAAATTATGCACATGTGCAAAAGTACGAGGTTTCACTGGAGAACTATGAACATTTTCGTGTCCACATACGCTGTGAGAATATGCGAGTGTTGCACTTCTGTGGATTAGTATGAACCAGCATAGACACACACTGACAGACTCAGTGCAGCTGGGTCAAGCAGCAAGATAAAGGTGAAGCACATTTTGCTGAATGGAAACTCTAACAATGCCCACATTCCATCGGGAATTGAAAGGTCCAGCAGCCAAAGGATCAAAAGCCATGATAACATCTGTTATGAACAGAGGCCACAGTGACAATGACAGCTGATAAAAACAAAAACTCCCCCCCAGAACTGAGTGCGTACCTCAATGTCTCCGCATGACTTACGATAGAAGTTTATTAAAAAATGCAGTCAGTAGAGATCAAATCTGGGTTTTAACTAGGGATGCACCGATCCCACTTTTTCTGTCCCGATACCAATACCAATACCTGCGCTTTGGGTATCGGCCAATACCGAGTACCTATCGGATACCAGTGTTTAATAAGCTGCTGCCTATTGCCTCACTGCGTGGAAGAGACTGATCATTCTTTTACATGTAAGGCAACACCAGACTTAACGGAAACCTTGTATACATGTGTCACGCCCGGCTCCTCCGATCCTCGTGTGCCACGCCCCCCTCGTTACCTCGCGTTACTTCAATTGGAATCACCTGTTGGCTGTTATTTTCGGCTTGTCCTGTGTATTTTAGTCTGCGTCTGAGTTAGTTTCCCCAGATGTCATTGATGTTGTGTTCAGTGTTGCTCATTTCCCTCATTTCCCTCTTAATAAACCCCGTTTGCCTGTATTCACGGCTCAACTCGTCTGCTTGTGCGCTCACCAACACCCGGATGTAACAACATGCATGTGATACATTTATCATGTGTGACTGTAAAGGCTGGTTTATAATTCTAAGTCGAATAGATGCCGAAAGTACGACGTAGCCGTGGACCCTGTCGTGGTCTGTCATGTACCTCTCCTGAAATGCATCTATACTTTGCAGTGACCCAGACCACCAGAGGTGTGACTAGTCTGCTTGGTAACATTTGTTTTTTTTTTTTATAAGAATGAAGACAATACACACCCATCTGTATTTTATTTGCGACTGAACCTGAAGCATTAGTTATATCTAACATTAAGTAAACAAAATTATTTAATGTTTGATATAAATAATGCGTTGGTTGCATTTTCTCTCGCTCTTCCATAATTCGCACTAAAGTTTGTTTTTGCGGTCTCTCTCTGCTAGCATTAGCAAATTCCGTGTACTTTGCACTATGTTCCAATTAAGTGGTATCGGTCCTTGGTATTGGGCAATTTTTTGCGAGTACGAGTATCAGTGTACGAGTGCAGTATCGGCCCGATACCCGATGCCAGTAGCGGTATCGATGCATCCCTAGTTTTAACTATTTGACGCCATTTTTGTATCCACCAGAAACTGCGATAACCATAAATTAATGCCAAATTAAATTTGGTACTGTTGGAAATGGCAGCATTGTATTCCACTGACAGTTCTGTCATTTAGCCCGGCTAACTAAGCCTTGCTTGTCTAACACTCACCAACTTTTAAGAAGTACTGGATAAATTACCAGGAAAAGTGAAAGTTAAATGTGTTTTTGTTGAGAGATATAGGTCTACATGCAATCATTTATGTACATTCCACTTATTTGACAATTTGCTTGTTCCCTTTTATTCATTCTTATTTGTCTTCACTTTTTATATTTATATTGTCTGCACTTTTTTACACCGTTTACTCTTTTTGCACAGTCTTTGGATCGGTCAGGGTTCATTTCACTACATGTTGTACTTGTTATAACTATGTATATGACCCTTGAATCTTGGGAGAGACACGTACTATGGCCAATTCACATATCCACAAGTTACAGACTATGGGAGGAAATGGCACAAATGTAATGAACACAAAAAATGCATTGACCCAGAAGCAGAGTCAGAATTCCTATAATGTGAGGCCACAATGACCCACAGTGCCACCAGCAGTGTCTGACTAATGTGCATGTAACACAGAATGATTTGCTTTCTCCTTAATCTTCATGTGGGTACCTGATTAGAGTGTGTCACAATCAGAGTTCTCTGCTCAGGGAAGTTGTGATAAAGGTTGGAGATTATCTGCACAGCCACGTCAGTTTTCCCTGTACCCGGAGGGCCCACAACCTGGAAGAGAGGTTCAGCTGATGAATCCTCTGAAGGTACATGTTACTATAACAGACCAATAAGATGCGTCAAATCATGAAGGACTCACCATTGTGAGGCCAGGCTGCATGCCTGCCCGCACTGCTTCAATCTGTGTGGGTGTGAAGCAGATGGTGTTTCTGTTGACATAAAAAAAAAGGTTAACATGGACGTCAGCAGATGTTTTACCTTTATTTACTCAAAGAATTAAGAGGTTTTTAGTTACTTCACACGCCTAAAAAGTAAACTCCATAGTTACTGTGGTGCTGTCATGAACTGAAATTTTGAGGATATGTAAAAGCACATTTATATTGCATTTAGTTATTTAGCAGATGCTTTTATTCAAAGCAATGAACAAATGAGAAAGAGTCAGAATCTGGAGCAACTAGGGTTAAGGGCCCTGCTTAAGGGCCCAACAGTGACATCACGCTGCCAATCATAAGATTTTAACCAGCGACCTTCCAATCACAAGGACAGTGTCTTACCTTACAAGGCCACACATCCCATAATTCATGAATTGTAATTATCAGATTAAAATTATCAGAAAGAAAAGACTGGTTCACCTCCTCGGCTGGTTATAGGGGTAGGGCCCCCTGTTGGGAATGACATGAGGCTCCACCAGTAGTGTGTCATCATCGCCAGCCTCCTCTTCACCTTCCTCATCAGCCTTCCGCTTTCTCCCTTTCACGTCCTTCACTGGGAACTTGATTCTGGATTAAGTGGTGTACAGGCAGTCTTTATGTGAAACATACTTTCAATATTATTCTAATGTTCTGCATGATAAGTGACAAGTTTTTTGCTCGTGTGATGCAGATTAGCATTGTGGATACTAGTGCTGGGCAGGAACGTAGATCGACTGGTAAATCGAGAGCTTTTGACTCAGCTCCTTCTTCACCACGACAGACCGATGCAACGCCCGCATCACTGCTGACGCCGCACCGATCCGCCTGTCGATCTCCCGTTCCATCCTTCCCTCACTCGTGAACAAGACCCCTAGTTCATACCGAAAACAGTTTTTTTATTATCATGATATGAATTTTTCTTATACCGCAATACCAGTTTAAATAGCCTACACAACATTCAGAAAGTGGTGCAGCTGCAAACTGTTTAAGGGGTGACCATTTTTACTGCTGCACCGCTAAAAATGTCAGATCAGGAATGAAAGATATAGCTGACGCTGGAGTTGAAAATGAGGAGGAGCAGAACGTCCACGGTGGTATTCTCTGAAATACTCCCCGTGCCACGTGCAAGTCAGGCTAAGGTAGCTGCGATAAGGAGATTAAATGCGTGGCTAAAAGGATGGTGTAGGAAAGAGGGGTTTAGGTTTATGGGGCACTGGAGGACCT
>JAODJW010000026.1:7137905-7153734 GCA_026777045.1 Hyperopisus bebe
CAGCCGTAAGACTGGAAAACTGGGTCAGAGAGGGAGAAGGGAAATCCTGGGAATGTAGTGTAGTGGATGGGGAGGTATTGGTTTTCAAATGCAGCACTAGAAAGCTGTAGCCCCTGAAATGGAGCACAACTTTAGTTTTTGCTTAGGAGATGTTAATTGGACAGATCGATTACAGTCAGATGTTTTAGACATGCTTGGAAACCAGGGTGCTTTGCACAAGACAAGATAAACTACGAATAATATTAATGCTCATGACCAATAAGTTCACATGGTGTTGGACTGTTGGTGGTTTTGGTTTGCAGTATGCATTAATTCTGACACATGCAGGAGCATAGAAGCATTTTGTTGAAATCCAAAGTGTTTATCATTTCATATATCGTTTTTTGCCATGAAGTTATCATTGGATTTTGAGTTTGATAACTTATGTAATTATTAACTTATGTGATAACTTAAGTTCAGTGATTTGTAGTGCACTAGTAGTTTGGTAGTTGTCTTGCTAACTATGCTGTGTGTGTTCAAGCTTAGCTAGATGCTTTGAAGCAAGATGGTAGACATGCAGCTAATGTTGTTCACTTAATCTTTTGATGAAAGATGGCAGAATTTACATACACATAGCTGACCTACTAAAATACCTTTTTTGGTTGTAATGCCAACTATCCCCACTGTGATTCATCCATTTTAAAAATCACCATCTACCACTGGTTACTACTGAATACTGTAAAACTAATTTTAATAATTAAAGTTGGGAAAATGCAATACATATTTTTTGGGTAATTTTTCATCAATATAGTATGCCTAGATTAGGGAATATTTACTTAGTTAAATAATGTTCAACCTCAGATTTTGCGGTGATCATTGGCAGCTTGCCTTCAAGTCACTGCAAAGGTAGCCAAATTCAGTTGTCACAAAATTGCAATATAAAATGCATGTTTGCTATCTGCATAAACCTACTTTTTCATACCTTTGTGTATACTTTAAGAAATTGAAGAATTTCTTCATTGGCCTTCCAAAAGACAGCTAATCTTTAAATTAGACATCATAAAAGATTTAACTTGCTCTGTGCCTCTCCACAGTGAACTCCCTGCTTAATGTTAAGCTGTGTGAGACAGACTCTGGGAAACACGTGTCTGTGTTGGAGTTGCCTGGAAGTGTACTCATTGTGCCCCAGGCCACACTGGGAGGCAAAGTCAAAGGCCGAAGCATGCAGTATCATGGAAACATTGGCAAAGACGATGGATTGCGGCTATACAACCAGTTTGTCTTGCAGTGTGAGAAAGGGATGGCAGAATCCAGCAAATGTACTGAAGCAGGTATTGTTGTAAAATATGGGACCTATGGAAACAGACAAGTACTGAGCCTAGATACCAATGGACCCTATACACATCTTATAGAATTTTAATCATACGATATATTTGTCTTCTCATACTTGCTTTTCACAAGCAGTGGGAATAATTATATGTGTTAATGAACTCTGGATCATAAAATAGAAAATTACTTTGAGATAGAAATATACTCTTTTTCTTTTAACAAAAATGGGCATTTTTCATGTTTTTTTTTGTTAAATTATTGTGTGATGTGGATAAATGTAAATCCTGTCATGTCCCTGTATAAAATAAAGAAATGTAAAGAAAGTGATTTTAATGTGTGATTAATTAACAGCATTTTTTCCCATTCATTTGTACGCCCCAGTTTGCAGATGGATGTTTTTCAAAATTTTTAGTACCTTTGGCCTCATATTCACAAAACGTTTTATCTTATCACTAAGAGCACTCCTAAGTCACACTAACAGCTCTATTTTGACAATCTAATGCAAAGCGCAAAACACAACTAACATTTATGGACATGTCCAAATCCATTTTGCTATTTTAACGGTGGAAAAAAAAAAACTCTGCGCCAGCACAAGGTGAATCAGGTGTGGGATGAGGTCGCAGCGAATGTGTCCTCATTTTCTGGCATCACCAGATCATCTGCTCAGTGCAGAAAGTGATATTATGATGTCAGAAGATAGGGAAGCTCGCTGCTGAACAAGCAAGGTGGCTGTAAACGGGGATTTAATTATGCTTGTGTTTTTTTTTTTATTTTAATGTTGGGGTCTGCAGTTCAAAAATATAATGAAAAATGCAATCTTTGTTCAAACAAAACACAATCTACAGTTTTTAATTGTCTGTTGGACATAAATGAGGACACATTAGCGGACTTTAGAAGGCATGATGCTGATCTGCATGTGCCGATGCCAACATAGGATCGTACGGCAGCACGGGCAAGGAGGGATCAGTTGATGGAAGAGCAGAATCATCTGTAGCCTGGAAAGGAATCTAAAGTGTGAGATGTAGAAAAATACCAGGCCCATTACCTTTTATTTCACGGAGGTATGCTCTTCTCTTATTATAATCTAAAAAGTACTTGGACCAAGAGTATTTTTAACCATGATTTGATTAATGCCATGTGCTGTTGGCATTTATGCTAGCAAGTGGAGTTCTTCTTAAAGGTTTAAAATTGTTAGTTCTGTCACTGTCAGATTCTGTTACCAAGGTTATTTCCACACATTGCCTAATTTGTAACAGAGTTGACTTATTGTATTGTAAATAAGTATTGTGTATCTGAATAAAAATAAGAAAAATAGGTAGCTTGTGTTTGGCATGTTTGGCATCATTGATTTGTTAAAACTGAATATAATTTGAATGGCATATTTGAAATGAACATTTTTTTCTTTTTTTTTGAAATGCAGAATGTATCTCAGAGTATAGAATCACTCATGTGACTGTTCTGCCAGAACCAGGGCTTGAACTGATCATACACTAGTCACAGGTACAAAGACTTAGTCTGCTGAGCCACTCACTGCCCCTCCATGCAATAATCCTACAAACACAAATAGATGAACAAATATAGGACAGGATATGACATAGAAATTAAAAAATCACAGACTAGGTGCCGTTTTCAAAAGAGGTACAATTTCAATGATGATGATCCTGGTTAAAAAATCTCCATTGTATGGAAAAAAAGATAATTTGTTGTACATTTCCTAACAAAATCTAAATGACAGGCTATTAGCCAACATAAAATGATGAACAAAATGGCATTTCAGGAGCTTCATAGCGATGAAGATGGATCCTTCATGGACACCAGTCCCAAACACAAAAGAAATCCCAACTGGCCACAAGACCAGCTGCTGCTCCTTTTCCAGTTGGCGTTGGAAAGGAAGCACATAATCAAAGGCTATTTCAGACCTGTAGAATGTAGCTTCTATGGAATATTATTTAGCACTTCATAATGCATAGAGAATGTAATCATTAGGACTCTTTTAAGAAGCTGATGTAAACTGTGTAGAGAGTGACCTTGTAATCTTTAGAGAATGCAGACCAATTACTGCTGTGCACAATGTGAAAAAAACAAGTATGAATTAGCACCTTGTTTTGGCTTAGAAGTTTCTGTATCTGTTAGCTATTTTGTTAGCTTTGATGTACTTTATTAGTGCTGCAGCTTATCACTATGTTGAAGGACAAATATATTATTAACCCTCTAGCCAGACAATGTGCAACAAGCAGAAACTGCCAAGGTTTGCTACTGAAGGAAGGGATTCTCCTGAGTTCACCAAAAGTTCACGGCTGGGTATTTAAAAAAACCGAATTGAGATGATCACGCCACCATTATGTTCAGCCGAGGCACCAAACAGTGAAAGAGATGATTGACAAACGTATCATCTAGGGGTGTGAATCAAGGGAGAAAATAACGATGGTGAATGGTTGAGGGAATGATGGTGCTTAAGTGAAGAGATATTGGTACATAAGAAAATGTATAAAAATTGTAAAACAGTATTGGACACACCTGTAAGTGTCCAGCCTTGGTTGTAACTCCGTTGTTGCGATAAAGACTGAATCTGAAGATCTACACAAGCGGATCCTGACTTCTAATTGGCGGGGAAGAAAAAAACCACAACATAATTTGGCATCATGAATAGGATCAGAGAAGAGACCCAGGGAGGCGACCACCTGATGGAGGAACTGGAGCACACCCGTCTGCACTGAAGGGGACGCCCTAAGGATAGATAAGAAAGGGCTTTAATTATTGCATGAAAAGATAGGGAAATAGAACAGGGAAAAGGAAATGGGGGTGTCTCGGGGGAGCCGACACGCAGGACCTCCCGGTAAGGGTACTTCGTTGTTGCAATAAAGACTGAATCTGAAAATCTACACAAGCGGCTCCTGACTCCTGATTGGTGGGGAAGAAAAAAAACACAACACTACCATATAAATGCAGTTGACCCACTCATGCTGAGGACTGCCAACGACTGGGAAAAGTGCTGGTATGCACTACAGTCACAGTCAAGAGCAGAGATTGTAGCCTTGAAACAAGCAATGTGGACAAAACAAAAGAGATGATTGTGGACTTCAGGAAACAAAGCACTGAATACGCTCCACTCTTCATTGACGATTCCATTATCGAGAGGGTCAGCAGCACCAAGATTCCAAGATGATCATGTTCTCAAGACAGATGCATTATGATGGATTCCATGATGTCCATGTTCTCAAGACAGATGCATTATGATGGATTTCATAATGTCCATGTTCTCAAGACAGATGCCTCATGATGGTGACATGATTGAGAAACTGACATGTCTCAAGAAGATTCTTTCTCTGTTTTATGTGCCAGTGTGGCTGAAGGCAAACATTGGGGCTGATGCACCTGTCCTGGACTTGCTACTTTTCTCAGAAAAGATGGAAAACCGCAAGATGGAAGAAGAAGTGGAAAACACTGTGCTGGCCAGGCTAAGCAATCATCAATGGTACCTCACACAAGAGATTGTACCGTTTACACAGTTTAGCAGGCATCTATTGGCCACCAACAGAAAAAAGCAGGATATTGCAGCCAAACTTCGGAGAACATCAGAACTCAGAAAGCCAATGTTCCCAGATTTGACACAATGTAGAGTATAAGACAAACTAATTGGACCAGAATCTCATGCACTGTTTCGTGCACTGAATATCAGCAGCAGTTGGCTGAACTTATCTGTTGACCAGTGGCATTCTGATAATCATATCTGCACACACAAAAATGTTAGTTCACTCAGTGAAAGTTGTCAATGATACAACTGAGCAGTCAAACTCATCATTGACTTTGCCACACGTATTATTACTGACCCAGTCCAGCCAGCAGCCTTGCTGCAAGCTATAGAACATTAGACGGTTGTATCCAGACTATCAAAAGAAAATGTTAAATACTTAAAGTTGGCTGACTGTAGCCAAACACTGAAAACAATAGGTCCCGATTGTAATTACAGTTTGATTGGTGTTTATAGCCCATCATTGTGCCTACCTTTATGTTCTTGTGTAACAGTATTGTCAATTTTCTGTTTTACTAAAATCCAAAGTAATTAATGCATGTATTATTCATTCAGTCATTCTTCCAAATAAAATCCAAAGTCAAAAAACAAAAAACACTGTTTATCAGTCTTTGTTTCCAAAACCAATAATGACTCGTTTTCCGATTTCTGATTTTGTGGTCAAATTAAAAATGGAAAAAACAGATAACAAGCGCTCACATTCTATTTTGGTTTTTGCGTTTGACACAAGAACCGTGACCCTTGTGACCGCCTTTAGTAAAACGTGACCACGATTTACCTAAAGCGTTTTCCGCAAGTAACTTGCTCCATCCAAGAGATTTTATACATTTTATATGACAATTTATTTTAAAAACACTTTAACACTAAAAATTGGGTGACGGAAACATTGCTTAACACTAACTTTTTCCATTTAATTTTAGCGGATGAAGTCTGTCGACACTTCCAGTAAACTTGAGTAAGAGTCAAAAGTTGAAACTCATGTAATTCAATGTGTACTCTAAATCTTAAACTTTTTTTATTTTGTTCAAAATAAAACTGGTTAGAATAGCTAGAGAAATTGAAATAGTCTGTGAGGTTATGTAATGTTAAAAGGACCTGTGCAAGTCTGATGCTGTGAATATAGCTGTGTCATGGGAACTTCTAGGTGTGCCAACACAAATGTTACGGATTGAACACTTGTCATTGACACGTACCTGGAGAATGTTTGTGGGCCATCCTTTGCGGTTAATGTAATCACGGTAACCTGCAGTAGGGGGGAGAATAGGTATATCTGTATATCTGCAGTACAAGGTATGCCAAGAAGTTGCAGTGTGCAATTTCATTCGCCTCCAAAGCATTTGGCAGTCTAATATATCTGTGCATCATTCTATTTGTAATTGCCATGCACATGGCATGAATACAATGGTGGATTGTTGTTTTGTTAACACCGAATGTTTCTCCCACTACTCTACACTCGGTGCAGGTTGCCAGCTTTAAAGAGAAATTGTGATGCACTTTCATCTGAGAATTGGGGTAGACCTGGACATCCTACGATGTTTAAGCCAGAGGTTTGGTGTAAAATGGTTCACTACTACATCCTTCCACAATGTTCGGGTACAGTACGTCATCTTAATCTAATACAGGGGTCTCCAGCCCAACACATTTTTGGGTTTCTCCTCATTTAGCACACCTCATTCAACTCCTCTGCTAATTACCACCCATTTCTTTAGTTGAATCAGGTGGGGTGCAACAGGGAAAGAACTAAGCTGTGCAGGGCTGGGGCTCTCCAGGGCTGGAGTTGGACACCCTTGAACTAATAAAACAATTTCTAAATGGTCAATGCACATTAGTTCCCTGCATTAATTCCCTTTCCATTTTGTCCTGTCACCCTTGTTATTTGTATATGGGAATAAGAGAAGTCAAATGTAAATTAAATTTCCCCGGATATTAAATCATTACGCATGCCTTTTTATCAAATGAAAGAAAATAATGCCCTCTGAAAGTTTTATTTTTTCCAAATAAGATCCATTGAAAAACAGTGCATGATCTGCCATATTCACAGCATCTGGTCAACGTTAAAACGTTTGTTAGAAAGCTCAATGCCATGCGATAGACTAACTATTACCCTTACTATGTCATGAGTTTGAAGACATTTTGTTGCAGAGATTTTAAAATAATGCCCTCTAAAACTGATACATTTCACTCTTGCTTCATTTTTTCCTTATTAAACAGTAGTTTACTGAACAAAGTATGACTGTCTTTCTTAAATAAAAAAGTCTCTGTCAATACTGCTGCAACCTACCAATAAAAAAGTTAAATTTACTTAAAAGTACATCAATAAATATTCTCAAGTAAATAAAAATAAAATAAATATCATTAAGATGCACATTCACAAAATGAACTGCACCTGGCCTGTACTGTATTCACATTAGAACTGTGCAACACAAATATTGTCTCGAAAAATACAAATAAATATCCATTATGGTGCAACATTTTTTAAAAAACAGTACTGTACTAGTGATGGTGGAGAGTCTTCAAGTGTTGGTTTACCTATGTTCGCCATAACTATGCGTGCATGTCTCGTGGCACGGCTTCATCCACCGATTGTTGCTCGGGGGAAACACAAACACACAGTTCCCCATTTGCCTCATTCGTGTGATACATATGCATACCGAACTGAAAGGTCCCTACCAAAATTTTTTGGTACAAACACATGTACTGTTACATTCCTACTTTTTTTGGCTTATTGTAATCAAAAATATAAACATGTAACGTACAATTTTGGTCTTAATTATTAGTTTTACAACCAGTCATACAGCGCTATAAATTACTGTTTTGGAAATTTGCAACAATAATCAGACCAAACACTACGTGATCACAGCTTTGACCATGTGACACAATTACACTCAGTGTCAAAAAAAGTTAAGCATCTAGACAGATTGATGGAAATGAAATAAAACCGCGGTGGTGAAAGGTCATTTAACTGTATCGCAATTATTATAATGTCATTATAATGATTATAATGTCAGATCAAACAGTCAACAGAGTTGCTGCACTGCTGTTAATGGGAGCCTAAGTTTGGGATGGTGACCCCGTAGTCTGGGTGATGCCAGTCATCAAGACATGATGCGAGATGACATGGGGTGTCGTAGAGAGTCCAATACCTGTGTCCCGATGGCAGGCGCAGATATCATGGAGTTCTGTAATGCTTGGCGCACAATATGACAATCCTCCCTCTGTCTTGGGTGACCGGAACTTTCACAACGTGTGTGGGTGACCTCGCGTGCCCATTGGTTCCAACATCGGGTGACTGTGACACCTGCATACCCCACATGCCGGGCAGTTGCATGATACGACCTCCTAACCTCATGCAAACCCACAATGTGACCCCTATTAAACTCTGTCAAGTGCTGGTAATGGTGTCTAATGCGTCTATGCAACATTCTCTGTGTCTGGTGACTAGACGTGCCAGCTCCTTTCAAATCAAATCATTTATATACCTATTGCTGGTCTGCACAAGTACCAAATTACATCCAAACTGAACCATTAGTTCTGGGTGCTTAACTTTTTTTGTCACCGGGTATGTATTGCAGAGAATTACTGTACTTAAATTACATTAAACACACAGTTCAGGTTTTGAAATCTGATTGGAGTATTTCTTTACTTCAATACTTTGTCAATATATTTTAATACTTTACATATCAAGAAAGCTGTTGGTGGGGGGATGAGGTGTTTCATTGCAATATTTCTTATGAGACAAAGTGGTAGACAACAGGGAGAAGCAAGGAGGGAATCATCCCAGATGGCACTTAAATCTGCAATATCAAGTTCAGATGGTCAGGGCCTTATGCAGCAGGCCATTGGAGCTACTGGCGGGCCTGTGTTTATGACCTGGACACCTGGCTTGCTCACAGTGGAAGCTCACCAGGTTATAAGCAAAGCCTGCAAAACCACCATGGATGTATCTGCATAATCTATGCTAAAATGCATCTTGGAGCCAAGACATTAACACTCACAGTCCAGGAGATGACGAAATCCACCAATGGACCTTGGTCAAATAAGCGCAGTAAATTTCCATTATTGCTTTTGCGATAAATGCTTGTATCTTATTCGTAGGGGGGCAGGAAAACAAACAATTGTTTGTTTTTTTAAAAAAAAAAAAAAAAAAACCTTTACATTACAGCAATATGTATACACATGCATATGTAACGGAATACATGAAACTCTGCCTAAATCTAACTTTTGCCCAAGGGATTCACTATCCAAGTACAATTCAGTACAATCAAAGTGTAATGACATGCTTTGTACCATTTCTGTTTTGTTGGTAAAACGCAGGCCCACCATCAGTTATGTGTTTTTTTAGAGCACACTATCTGGCTGAGACATTATCTGCTTCAAATTTTTATTATTTTAAATGCAGTCTTGGATATCTCCGCACTGCTTCCAGAAAGTCTCAGGATGCTGGCTTAATTCAGTAGGAATATTAAAAATGTATTGGTTTTCAACCAAGGACCACTGCTGTGACTGGGGCTGAGCATGGTGGTCGTTATGTATCTTCACATTTAAGCTTCCAGACACCCATTTCTCATGCTGGCCTGTTGCACAGAAACATTTCTCTTTATAGTAAACTTTAACATGATTAAAGCAATTATTACTGTGAAGAGCAAGCTATCATACAATATGTTTTATTGTAAGCACTTATCCTGAGCAGTCCTGTTCCCAATGCAGTATAACAATTAAATATTTACCTTCTCTAATAAACAGAGGGAGTTGGCGAGAGGATCTATCAGCATAATCCACGGGCATTTAGTGGAGGTGGTGGACTCCTGGTCAGAGTACTTTCATCCCTGTGTGAGCAGCAAACTCTAGGAACAGCATGCAGGACCCCTCCCATGCTCTGTTCCTGGAGTATGAGTGGCTCCCCTCAGGATGACGGCTCCACTGTCCCGGTTGCAGGACACAGAGGAGGAGAGTGACCTTTGTTCCCAGGGCTGTTTAACTCTTCAATTCACAGACTTCTCTTCCCCCCACCTCCCTGCACTGGAACCCATTACTCTTTCTGCACTTGACCCCACCCATGCCCACTAAACCCTCCCTTTTACATATTTATTCAGTTCTAATCTACCCGATTGACTACAATTTTGCACAAAATCTTCTAGATACTGTTCTACTTTACGTCATTGTGTGCTGTGACACTGGAAGGGAAAATAAGTTCTCCATTACTCTGGCAGTGACAGTTATTCATATACATTTGTATAGCTTCAATTAACATCAGACTGACTAACTCAGAAGAAAGTAGCTCTAAAATACAAACCTCTGAAGTCTGATTTCCGATTATACTCCTGGGTGGGGCCACAGTAGTCCTGATGTTTCCAGGCTAAGTTTTGGTGATCCCATTAAAGAAGACTGTTGAAGTCTATCCCACCAAGGACTATTTGAATGAGTTTAAGTGAACGTTGTTGATCTGTTCTGCAGTTTCACAGCTATTATAATTATTTAAAATGTCTGCTCATGTTTTTCCTTTTTCAGAATTGATCTACAATCAATTCTGCCAAAACTTGTCAATAAGATAGATTTTACTTACAGTATAACCAGCAATCACATTAATGTCTGCAGGAGTAACATTTTTAGTGTACCATGCATGCATTCAAAAGGTACTGTTTCAAGCTGGAAGCAAAACTGGATGTGGTATTTGTGGAGGAAAGTGACCATGCAGCGGGAGCTGTTGATGATGGAGGCCCAACTCATGAATACTTACGGCTTTTGATGAGAGCCATTAATGAATCTGCCATCTTTGAAGGCCATAAGAGAGAACGGCGACCGAACTTAAATCTGAAAGGTTAATAATTGATCAAAAATATTTATCATCTGTCCATCAGGAAGGCAGAGTAATGCAACAAAGATTTTTTTTAAAGATATTATTTCTTAAATTACTACAGCTTTGGAAGACAATCTATGGACAAATGATAGCTGTTTGTCTAGTCCATGTAGGAGTTGGTCCACACTTCTGATAGGCTGTACCAGCAGGTTTGTCGTATAAATCCATGGCTAAGGACCACTGCTGTGTTTTCACGGTCAGATTCTCAATTAAAGGCAGTGTCATGCCCCGATCATCTGCTCCTGCTGTGTGCCACGCCCCCTTGTTACCCCTGTGTGAATTCCCCATGTTTTACCAGCTGTTCCTGATCGTTGTCATTAGTTCATTGTATGTAGTCCGTGTTTCCGTTCGTTTCCCCAGTCTGGTCATTGACGTTACATGTGTATTGTCTATGCGTTCTTGCCTGCCTTTTTGTGTGCTTAAACCCCGTGTTCCCCAATTCCTGGCTTCCTGCTTCTTTGTCCTGTGCTCCGGGTGCGTTGCACCGTGACAGGCAGCATTTTGCAACGTGTGCTGTCGACAAAGCGACCCTTTCAAAATAAAAGCACCACCAACTCCTGTCCACAAACATCCCTTAATTATTTCCCTCTTTTTTAATTATCCATTCATACATGCACACTGAACATAAAAAACATGGATATACTGGCTTTTTTTTGCATACAAACTATCTGCTGTCACACACCTGCCTCAAGTACTTTTGTCCATTAGACAAACAATTGCACATACTTGTAACTTCCATCCAGTGACTACATTCAACATATTTATTCAGCTATCCCAGCACTGCTGGTATTTAATGGGGTCTATATTAAAGTCTTATCATCTATGTATAAATGGCTTTTTACATACAAGTTGTTGAGACCTGCGCGAACAAACGAGCAGGGAGCGAAGAATCAGACGAAGGGAGCCTTGAATACGGGTAAACGGGGTTTATTAAAGCAGACAGGGAGCAGCACAGGATGAACGTTAATGACAGACCTGGGGAAAACGGACTCAGACGCAGACTAAATACACAACACACGGTGAAAATAACAGGCAACAGGTGATCACAATCGGGAATTAACACGAGCTAGGTAACGAGGGGGGCGTGGCACACACGAGGATCGTACGAGCAGGTCATGACACAAGTCTCCAAACACAAGGACAGATCATAAGATATTAGTTATTATTTTAATTCTTGTAATATACAGCTGTTACTTTTTCTCATCATTCGTTGTCCCACAGACATTATTTTAAAGTGAGTCAACATGAAAATGTTGGAGCAAAAATTACTGCATTTTAAAAATTTAACATGTTATAATGATGGCAGCATATTGTGCCTCTGACTATCATTTCGGGCATCAGTGAAAATGGTCTATTGTGCAAAAAAACTGCGACGCGCAAATACAGTACATCATCCGTGCAGTGTCTGATCAGCTTCACCAATGGAGAAATCTGTCACATTAGTGCTTCGATCATTCATCGAAATCGTTATCGGCATTTTGCGTTATTCTACGCTCGTTTTCATTTAGATTAGATTTGAAGTTGTAAAATCAACATAATAAACACAGAATCACCTTGTGCTCTAATTTGAATAATCGAAAAGAGGAAATACGACAACAATAGTTAACCTACATCACTGTCAAGTGATTTGCAGTCACACCTCAACGATCCACGCGTGTACTTACGTCATAGAAAAAAATTAACATAATATAAATATTTATTATTACGAAAGTGGACGTTTCGTGTCACAGCAACGAATATATAAATTATACTAATAAGCAGTGGGACGTATCGTTGTACGTGTTTAAACGTACCGTGACTAAGAGACAACGCAAGCCTTCGTCGCAGGTACGTATTTCTGCATCACTTTACGTTTTTGATTACGGATTCTTTACGTGGTCGTGATGAGCCACAGACGATTGCTTAACGGAGGTGTGTGTGCCATTAAACTAGATAGAGAACTTAATTCGGAGCGCAAAGGAAAATGGCTCTTAGAAGCTTTCTTTTAAACGGCAATCAGATATTTACGGAATGCACCCGGCTGGCATTATCTGATAATGTACAAGTTAATGTAGACACAATACTGACGAAGTAACTCATTTTTTGCTACTTTAATATAACAGCTGTTATTATGATTTATACCCTTAGCGTGTCCTGGAATATCTCTATTTTGCTATAATTGAGTGACTACAATGGAAATCAGTGTACGCTGGCCAAGTGGGCGATTCATTGAAAATGAATTTGCTGATGAGGTGATAAGAACAATTTCGGAGTTTGTTGCCGAGATTCAAACACTCACTCAGCAACAACATTTGTAAAGTGTATTATATTAAACATATATTTGAATTGTATATTATTATTACAGCTTCAATTGTCCCAAACCAGAAAAAATCACTACAGTCATTGATTGACAAATCCAGAGTGGTGCAGCTAGTCTAGCACGTAAACCTAAACAAGTTTCTCTTAGGAACCTGTTCCAACCTCCTAAGAGTACACATACATACTCTAGATCTATAAAGTCTATGAGTCTAGATGAAGTGGTGTGGCCTGTTGAATATCCAAGCACCTAGGAATTCATATCAACAAGCAACAAGGATTGCAAAAAACTTCTCATCCCAGGAATGGACTGTTTCAGCTTCTGCAATTAAGCAGAAGGTTCTGCACCATTGTGGGCAAAACAGAAAGACTCGCGAGGAGTTTTTATCCTCAGGCCATTCAGCTTCTCAATCAAGACATGTCCAACCCCTCCTTTTTGTAGTATTACATTCTTGATCACTGCAGAGCAACCTAATTTTTGTCTGTACTAATAATAATTGTCTGTCATTCCACACTGTCGCTATCATTTATTACTGTACATGCACTGCTCATGCTGCTACACTATTACAACGGTTTCTAAGCTGTTCACACTGTTTTGCAGACATTGCAAAATGCACTTTAACTTTATAACCTGCACATATGTAAATCTCTCTCAGATTTATTTCATCTGTTTTCCTACATTATTTTACAAATTTTATCTTTTTAACTTGTGTTCTTTGATTTTTTTGTTTATTTAATGGAGGCACAATCAAAAAGAGTGGTTCACTATACATTTCACTGCATGTTGTATCTGTATGCATGTGACAAATAAAGAATCTTGAATCACTTTCCTTCACTCTGAATATTCTCTATATCTGTGTGTGCCAATTGAGGTGAAGTTGGCATACGTGTTATACAGAATAAAACTTGACAAGATTGTAAGCAAATTGCTATGACATAGGTATGATGAAGGAGCTGACTTACTGATTTATGAATTAAAAGAAAACATGTTTTAGTTTTTTATTGATTAAATAGACAAATGATGACATTGTACAAACATTTTGAATATTTAAAATATAATATTTTCCCCTCCTGTTGACAGGCTATCCCCCAGTAATAACTGGGTACTGTACCTTGCTCACAACTGCTACCAGTACACTGCTTGTCAGCTGCCCACTGCTCCGTCACAGATGGGTCACATGCAGAGGTTACATTTAGTTGTGGTGCACTGTGCTGTGGTGACAAATAATTACTCAGTTTAATAATAATAATAAGAAGAGTAGTAAAAACTTGTTAAAATAACTACTAGTAGCAATACGAATTGTAATTAAGAATATTAATATAGGCATACATGCACATATTTTATTATGTTTTAAAATAAAGTGTATGTCATTTAAAAAGAGAGAAATTCTCCCTGTTTTTGACGTCTGAAGGTGTAAGAAAATTACGTCTTTAGGCGTGAAAAATGGACGTGTTGATTTTTTGCATGTGAAAAATGGACGTGTTGATTTTTTTACATCTAAAGGCGTGCAAATTTGATGTCTCTGGTTGTTAATATTTGACGTCTTTAGGCGTAAAGTTTTAAGACGTTTTGACCCGTTGGCCTTCCATAAACGGACAGGCAGGAAGCGGGGAAGGATGAGGCAGGAAGGCAAAAATCCAAAGGTAAATGGGTTTATGACCATGAACAGGGCAGACGGTGACGCACATCAATGACGGATCTGGGGAAACTAACTCATGCCTTGTCCACACGTACACAGATTTTTAAAAACTTTTTCCTCCTGTTTTATAAAAAAATTCCGTCCACATGAAGCCGCTAAAATGCGCTGTCAAAAGCATGCCAAAACAGGCAGCATTGTAACTCTAACCGTACCGCCACATTAGCCAATCAGAAGCCTAATTGCCATTCCTGTTAAGTTGAAAACCATGGCGCACATTCCGATGCCTGTGTTGATCAATATAATGCGAGAGTGACCCAACAGTTGTCTCTACACATGTAAGACACATGTCCTGTCAGCAAGGTTAGCACAAGTACTATTTCGCCATTGCTCAAACTCTCCTAATGTATACAGCATACAGTGCACGCTCTGACGTTAAACAAAGTGGACAACGGCACACAATATGACGTTTCGAGCCGAAAACTTTGTTGTTTTCCCTGTCTACATGTCAACGCTGAAAACGGAATTCCTTAAAATCTTAACCCTGGATAGAGGTTTGCAAAAGCTCCGTTTTCAATGACCTGAGACGCCATTTACGTGTGGACAAAAGCCCAAGACGTATAGAAAAAGGTACGTTTTAAAATATACCCGTGTACATGTGGAAAAGGCGTCAGACGCAGACTAAAATACACAGGACAAGCCGAAAATAACAGGCAACAGGTGATCACAATCGGGAATTAACACGAGGTAACGAGGGGGGCGTGGCACACAGGAGGATCAGAAGAGCAGGTCATGACAGCAGCAAAAACTCATATCATGTAATAAATATAATCAGACCTATAAAAATCATGTCTCAGCATTCCAATTAATTCCAAAATAATTAAAATAAAAGCGTTCCCATGTCAGTTCCCAAGTTCAAGTATAAAGTGCAATGACTGAAATTGAAAAGAAGAAAAAAAAAACCTTTAACATGAAAAGGAAGATATTTTTATATTTTGTTTAGTCACATCTACTTTGAACATTTATTTTTAAAAAGAAAAGACAAGATATGGTTATTTGTGCAGAACATTTCACACGGATGCGATTGAAAGTATTTTACGGAGATCAAATAATACAGAATTACATTATACACTCACCTAAAGGATTATTAGGAACACCTGTTCAATTTCTCATTAATGCAATTATCTAATCAACCAATCA
>JAODJW010000026.1:7156872-7171324 GCA_026777045.1 Hyperopisus bebe
TAAACTTGGACCTGCAAATTCTCCCCGTCTCTGCTGTGAATCTCTTCTCATCAACGGACCCGGTGGAGACAGTGAACTCCAACAGTAGGCAACTGGAAATCTGGACATCTATAAAGAAAAACTCATTTACTCATTCACTATAAATAATTATAGTGTTACAGCAATTCCGGCCATAATTATCATTAAGCCTTGCAACCCCAATCATAATAAGTAGTGGGGAGATTGATGGATCTTGGACCTCTAGCTTAAAAATTAGTTTACACACTGCAACTGATACCCCCCAAATTTAAGCAGTTAATATATAAACCCCGCTTCTCTCCAATGCTTCAACAATTACAGATGGATTCGAGAGTACAGCATAACTTTGGCTACTTATTAGCTGTGCAACATACTCAGAAAACGGCGACTGAAACACACACACCGAACCCGAAAAAAATCACAAAAAAAATGAAAATGAAATACGCAAATTATGCACGTTTGAAAGTAATTTTTAAATGTAAAAGTAGAACTTTACAATGTGACTTCATCATCTTGTTTAAATCTCGAAATATACATTAGAAACCTTAAGAGTAATTATTGCCCCCATTGGTAAATACACGAAACTACAGATTGGGCGTCAGGCTGGTGTTAAACAGCGTCAAGCGAACGTCAGTGAAACGCCAATGGAACGCAGCTACAAAATGCAGGAAAAACACGTATGGCGTTCAGAGGGCGTTCATTTCGAACGTCCGTGTGGACGAGGCCTAAAATATAAGGAGAGCAGTTCTGGTGTCTATCTGTCTATCTATGGTTATTCTTGACTTGTATAGTGCCTTGTCACTTCTGTTTGTGAAAAGCGCTTTATAAATAAAGTTTACTTACTTACTACTTACTGTCATCAGAAAACAGTGACTTGTTTATTCAAATACTTTATAAATTCTGGATTCTGAGTAAGGAATGAAGTGAAGTGCCACACTTTGGTATTTTGTATTATGTTTTTAATCTGCATAGGAAGTAGTGTCTTTTAGTGGTGCCACGTAAAAGGATAGACACCGGATTGGTGAACTTGATTACAATGAGACAAGTCACACAAAGTTGAGCTTTTAATAAAGATTTTTTAGAGAGGTGGGGAGACTGTGTGGGGGTCTAGAGATTGCACAGGGTGGGGGGTGTGGGAGGAATAGGGATTAAATGAACTGGAGGGGTGGGGCCATCTGGGGAATACATCTACTTTTGGTTGAATTATACCTGTTTTTTTACTTAAATTGAAGATGATTTTTAATTTTTTAAAACATTAAGTGTTGAATATTTGAGAAAATGTATATTTCAGAATATCCTCGGAAGTTTCTATGGGACAGGGTAGCAAAATATTAAGTTCAAGTACCTCTCAAAAACCAAATAATATGGCCTGGAAGCAGCCCAAAGTTGGCAGGACAAGGCCTCTGACAATAGAATAGAATAGTGATACTTTATTAATCCCCATGGGGAAATTCTCTGTTCACTCTGTCCCATCTAGCTCTTCATGAGACAGACAAATACAAAGCAAACTTGAAAGCAAACTTGGGGTCACAGCGAAGGGGCAGCCACTTAGCAGCACTTGGGGAGCTGGGAGTTAAGGGCCTTGTTCAAGGGCCCCTGGACATGTGACTGTTCTGCTGAGGCTGGACAACGGACCTTCTACTCCACACCATTATCCTACCACTAAGACCTCACTTCATGATACATTTCAGCTTCACAATGTTTAGTTTCCATCCTTGGAAGGATAACTTGTCTATTTTGTCCTAGGGTTCTGTGAGGTAGAACAAGCCTCCCTCTCTTTGGACTTTTAAACTAAATTTGGACCTAAAATAGTGAATACATTATAAAGAGTACTGTGCTTTATGATGACAGCTGAGATCTATTATGCTTGACAAAGGGCACTTCTATGTTACTGTAAAGGAGAGTTCTATGTCTATAGGGGCCAATGCTTGAATTTTAGCACTGGTATTGTTCTGGAAGGATAATCTGATTTTTATTAACTACTGAATCATTCCTACTGACTGGATATAATTTTAGGACATTTGTTTGGTCAGCACATCCACTATGTAAGTGTGGACCCTTGAACTTGCACAATACACATTCAAATGACGGCGGCATCCTGGGTGTCTTTTTTGCATTATTGAGCGACTTCGAAATTAAGAAACAAGATTGGAAACCATTGAGTGCCAAGTGGCGAAATCGACTGGGTGCCCTGCCATCGCTCGCTGTTTCTGGGCTCCGCTCTTTTCCCTTCCGAGTGGGATCGCGGGTCTCTCTGCATTGTGAGGCTCGGGGTGTGTCCAGCTGCAGAGTCGATTGACCGCCCTGAAATTACTCGATGTTTCTGGGCTCAGCTCTTTCTCTTCCGAGGGGGATGGCGGGTCTCTTTTCACTAACGACTTGAATTGGCAGGTGTTGTCCTGCTGTCGACCGGATAGCCAGACAACCCTTGTTGACGCGCTGTGATTTGCAGTTTTCCGTATTACGACCTGAGATATAAAAAGATTACGACGGCGCGGTAAGGGAACTTTTTCTGCTTCATGTTTAGTGACGTCTGTTGCAAAGGGGGCTGGGGGTCTCAGAGGGATCGCTGTCTGGATACATTCACAAATATTTCTCGATCTCTCTGACTGACAGCGTAATGAATATATTTATGAGTTATATTTATATGCATCCTGTTTTGCTGTGTTTTACATTGCTTACGGGCAGAAAAGAGAACTGTTGCCTCAAAGCGGTGGCTCATTTCATGTGACATCCTCATTGGAAACGTTGTCCTGCTTCATTGTTAGCTTGGGAGTACTTTGGCATCTATCATCTAGACATCTAATCTTAATTATTATACTAATCAGTTGATTTTAACCTTTAAAAATCTTGCTTTTTGTATCAAACAGCTCATTAAATGGCCCGAGGGACATTTTAATATATAATAAAGAACTGAAAGAAGACCTTTAACTTTTGGTGATTTACTTTTCAATGCTAAGTTCAATGCTGAGTTTGATCTAGACTCTGATTTAATATTCATTGTGTCTTAATAACACCAGTGTGACGTAAGGCCCTGATTTAGATGCTGTTTAAATGTATCCTGACAACGCTGTGATGCTGTGGATTTGCTTGTTTTTCTGCACAGTTAATTACAATACAGAATAAAGTATCTCCATTTTATCAGTATTTTTGCTGGATTTTTTGTGTCTGAGATTGTGACCATGTCCCTTGAAATTGGAAGTAATAGTACTAGCTCATCACTGACCAGTACCTTCGGTTTTGCTTCATGCAGTGTTACTGAGGAAAGTACGGGGCCTTGTTGGGGCCGCGAGCAGTTTATATTGAAATCGAGCTTATGAAATTGCACTCTAAAGTTTTTTCGTGGTCTCCGTTTGCTATTTCTAGCTCTCAAATTAATTTAGTTGTACAACCAATTTATTTGTGCCTGCAAGGCAAGAAGTATTCAAATCATTGTAATAAGGCATAATGTCTCCCCCATTCTAGTGTCATAATGTCCTTCTATATCTGAAAGGTAGTCACACAACGTTTAAAAGTTCTATGGTGGAAATTAGGGGTTACGGTTATTGAATCCTATGTTCTGTAATAAATAGATATTTGTATACCACTGAGTATGGTATACCAATGGATATGAACTGCACCAAAACCATAAAAGTATGCCATTGCCTGTAAAGTGATTCTAAGGCATGCTTGAAATATTTTTAATAATAAAATTAGTTTATACAGTATATTTATTTGAAGTCGCTCTTTTGTTGCACCATTATCTGATAGATATTGAAATTTGATAAGCAGAATGACCTTGCAGCAGCAAATTGAAACCTAAAGTTGTTTTTAATGAGCCGTAATGCAGGAAAGGGCTGTTTTGCTGATGTAGCATTAACAGGGATCTGCTGTATATTATTTCGTGATTATATCAATTTACCTTATAACAGTATAAATGAACATTTTTAACCTGTTTTCTTTTTTTTTTTTTTTTTTTTAGTAAATGAACAAGGAATTGTATGTTTTACAAGTTACCTATATTTATAATATCAGGAATAAAATTTCCTGGAACAAATTAAATCATCTGGATGCTTGTTATGACTCAAATCAGAGTGGGCTGGTGTGCTGAGGGAAAATGTTCCTTTCGGTTTCTCTGAGGCAGAATGGTGGGGGTCTGGCTGGAGGTCTGAATCTCCCCTTCAAGGCATTTGTGGGTTCTGCATGCTCTCTGTGTCACACACATTTACACTATGTTTCCTCCCGCAATGTAAAGGTCTGCGGTGTTTCTGAAATGGACATTATGTTTGTGTCCTGTAATATCCTGGCATCTCACCCAAGGTCCTCTTGACTCTGCAATAGATAAGCAGCTGCAAGATGTATGGATAGTTTTTCTTTGTAGTGTTTTAATAATAGAATAATGTGTAGCGTACCAGCTCAGAACTGTCTAGGTTGTTTTGAAACACCTTTTTATATCAAATAGCAATATGCCATCTATAGCGTATCACACACTACATTTTTCTTTTTTTGCTGTGGAATTGTGTAGGATAACGTAGTTTGGAACACAGGGCTCACAGCTCTCCCTGAGGGGGGGGGGGCTTCTATCTGAGGAGCCCACTAGCTGGTTTACAGGCAGGTAATCAAGACTGCAGTGCTGCACAACATGAGTGAATTATTCACAGCCCATGTTTCAGACTGCCTCACACTGTTACACAAAGGCTTTGGACTTGAGGAGAGGGACAGGATTAACATGTACTCTGCCTCTGTGGTATGGATGAAAGGAGATCTGCTATTCAATTGTTGTAAAAAAACACAGTTAAAAATTGTTTTTGAATGCATGTGCATTTGGCTACCCATTACTGGTAGGTTTTTCTTATGTTGTTGCATTCTTTCCTCATGATTTTGCTTTCTCTTTTGTGGTGATGCATATCTGCTATTGTCAGCTGTTTATCTGGCTTGCTTTTCTGAACTGAGCAGCATATTGCTGTTTTCCCTGTGCTGCTTGCAGGTGGTTTGGCCAGGGCAGTGTGGTACAGCGCCATACGGTAGCAGGGTCACCTGACAGGCACAGCCGAGATGGAGCTGGCCCACAGTCTGCTGCTGAACGAGGAGGCGTGCGGCCAGCTGGGGGAGCACCAGAGGGCGGCCTTCATTTTCAAGTGGCTAAGCTTCCTGAAGAAGTTACTGCCAGCAGCTGACAGGGTGAGGATGGGCCTGAGCTGGATGTACAGCGGCTCCCCACAAGGGTACCGTGTTTCTCATGCTGGGCAAATGTGCATTTTTTTCACTCTGCTGCTGAAAGCCATCGGGCTTGTTGGCTGGGGCTTGACTGAGTTTTTGAGTTTCTTGCTGGAGGTTTGTGAGAGAGGGTAGACAGATTTAGCTTGTTTTCTTAGCTTGTGACAGGCTTAGCTTGATTTCAGTAAGGACCAACTGGAATGTAAGCTGAGTGCGCAGAGCAGGGGTGCCTTAAAGGGGGGGGGGGGGAGTTAGGATGATACCAAAGACTCCAGAGTGACCAGGCTGAAAAATTTGGAACACGATTCAATTGGTCTGGGTTGGGGGCCCAGTATGATATGCTTTCAGGGGGTCCAAAATGTCTAGCAGCACCCCTGGCACAGTATCCTGCTGCTCTTTAATGGAAAGGTTTCGAGCCCACTGATATCCAAATCTTTGATATTCGGTTCTGCAATCTTGGGTCTCTCCCCCCCCCCCCTTTCTCTGTCTGTCTGCTGATCAAAACAGAAGTAACTTTGCCTATAGAATTTTTCCCCCAAGCTGTTTAACTGTTGAACTCTCTGGCCCCACCTACTCTAAGACTGGATCTGCGAAATGAACTGACTGACCCCCTCTCTTCACTGGACTCAAAACATTGACACTAAAATCTGTTTCATCTATCTATTACATTATGCCATTCTATTCATTATTTGCACAAACTCTGTCACCCAATTATGTGTTTAGTTGTACTTTTTTGTTTTATGTCTAGATTTTACTAGACATAGTAAAACATATGACGTATGTCTTACATATTTATATTCTATTTATTGTAGTACTTCTATAGCTTTGGGACCAATTCGCCACAGAAGCTTTCTTGTTAAGACAATAACTGCAAAATATTATGCACCAGTCGGCAAAATATGGGGAACTTCTGGGGTCAAATCCCAGGGACCACACACAAATTGTAGCCCTTCCTTCTAATGTAATTCTTTTTGGATAAAAGTATTAGTTACACATAAATAAGTTAAATGTACATTGTGCTTACAATAAAACAGAACTGTCCATGCCCCAGGGCTGGGAAATATCTTAAAAAAAAGGCAGTGGTTCACAAGCTTACGGTACGCTTGCAGTTTAAAAATAATAGCTGTGTGTGTGTGTTTCTTTAATTTGTGTTGGAAATGTAGGCCAAATGGCTGAACTTGGAGCCAAACCATAAATCTTCATCAAGCTAGCCTAAGCCTACTTCACTGACAAAGGCAATAATCACTGGTTAATCAGTTTCAGGTCTCGACATCATGATACTTGTCTGATATTGTCGATTACCAATAATATTGCAATATTGCCTGGAATCAAAACACGTTGGATTTAATGATGCTTGAATATTGTAGCGGATCAGCTCTTCCCAATGGTGCCTGATGTCACTCCTTTCAACGAGCGTATTATGAGACGGTGAGTGATGTCTCATTGAAGGAGACATTTTACTCTCAATTTCGCTCAGTACTTTATGTGTGCCCACGTATTGACATTCCCCTAGTCATATGTGACTTCAGTGTGACCACTGGCACTGACCGGAGATCGACCACATCCTCGTGGGCAGATGCTGGAGGCTCCTGCAGAACTACAGGGTCTACAGAAGTGCCCATTTTGTGAATTCTGACCACAGACTTGTTGTTGCTACTCTGAAGATTCAGCTTAGATCCAGTAGTCTAGCACCTACTAGGAGAATTAGGCTGGACTTAGCCAGACTCCAAGATCAAGCTGTTTCTGATGAGTTTGCATGCAGTTTGTGTGAGGAACTTGCAGACTTGGGTGCGACTGCTGACTCTAAATGTGATGTGGGAGACCTTCCATGATAAGACCCTGAAGGCTGCCAAGGGATGTCTTGGTGTTGCCAGTGTTCCCAGAAAGAGGTGTTTAATTTTGCAGGGCACCCTGGATATTATTGAGAGGAGTCACAGCGCACGACTTGGTGGCAACTCCAGACTGTGCTGGGAACTGAGAAGGACGTCTGTGAGTGCTCTGATGGCAGATGAGAAGGTGATGGAACGTTCCTTATAGGTGACACTGTAGTTGTGACCCGCTGGGCTGGCTACTTTGTGCAGTTGTTTAAAGCTGACCCACCAGCTAGGATGTTGGACATCTCTGGGTCCAAAGTTCTTGAAGCTGATTCTCTGATCAGCTGTGAACCACCCAATTTCATTGAGATTGCACGTGTGGTGAATCAGCTGGGGGTAGGGAAGGCTGCAGGGATCTGTGGTGTCCGAGATGAAATTCTCCAGGCTGGTGGTAAGACTGGTGTCCACCTGGCATAGCAGGCAATCTTTGCTTCCATTTCTTAATCAGGCGTCATCCCAACTGACTGGAAAATGGGACTTGTAGTCCCTATCTGGAAAGTGAAGCGTAATTGCCTGGATTCTGGCAACTACAGGGGGATAACACTGCTTTCTGTGCTGGGTAAGGTCCTTGCCAGGGTCATCCTTAACAGGATCTGTGATCACTTGCTTGCCTGTCAGCAATCTAAGCAGGCTGGTTTTACACGTTCAAAATCTACCATCTACCCTATCCTGGCACTGAGGGTCCTCATCTGCAGTTTTTTTGCAGCCTTTGTCGATTTTCATAAAGTGTTCGACTCAGTTGATAAAGTTGCCCTGTGGGACTTTGCAGGATCCCTCCGAAGTTGCTGGATGTCATGGCCAGCCTGTACACTGGTAGTGTGAGTGCTGTGCAGAGTGGAGAGAGAACCTCTGCGTTCTTCCCAGTTGATTTTGGGGTTTGTCAGGGGTGTGTTCTTGCACCTACTCTGTTCAGTGCTTGTATAGACTTGGTGTCGGACAGGGTCGTGGTGACCAGCAGCTGTGGGGTATCCGTTGGTGAAGAAAGATTTACTGATCTTGATTTTGCCAACGATGCTGTGGTCTTAGCAGAGTCTATAGAGGCTTTCATTGGGGCTCGAGAGACTGAGTGAGGAGTCTGAGTGTCTGGGATTGCGGGTGTCCTGAATATAGACCAAGATCAAGGCCTTTAATGACTTTTAGACACAGCCATTAGTAGTGTGTCTGTCTGCGGCGGAGAATGTTGACCTTGTCAGGAGATTTACTTACCTATGCAGTGATATTCGTGGCTCTTCCTATGAAATTAGCAGACTGATTGGAAGAGCATGTGGGGTCATGAGGCTACTGGAAAGGGGTGTGTGGTGCTTCTGATATCTTTGCAAGAGGACAAAGGTCCAAGTCATTAGTGTCCTGGTGCTCCCTGTCTTGCTGTATGGCTGTGAGAGATGGATGCTGTCCAGTAAGCTAAGACGAAGACTAGACTCATTTGGTATTATGTCTCTTCCGAGAATCCTTTGGTACTGCTGGTTTGACTTTGTGTTGAATGAGTGTTTGCTAGAGGAGTCCTGAATGAGGCACATTACTTGCATTGTGAGGGAGCATCAGTTATGGCACTATGGCCATGTGGCACGTTTCCCTGATGGTGACCCAGCTCACAGGCTCCTCATTGCTGGGGACCCAAGTGGCTGGACCAGGCAAAGTGGATACCCAGGTAACACCTGGCTATGGCAGATGGATGACCATTTCTGGAGGGTGGGACTGGACCATGTGTCTGCCTGGGGGGTCGCCAGCCAGGAGTTTCGCCACGTGATGGGCTGCATCAGCGTATGCTCCCCAACCTGACCTGACCTGATCTGATGGCAGCTGTTTACTTATCTCCTATTGTAAAATGTGTTGCGTCCTGTTTTGAATCAATACTAGATGTGATTTATCTGTATTTCTGGATTGGCAAAGTTTATGATTGGCAACCTGAGAGGAAGATGCATTGCTTATTTCTTGATGATGGTGAATATGCCACTGAAATCCCTCGCCCTGCACTACCAATGCAGTCTTCTCCATTATTTTAATACTTTTGTCTTCGGCTCTGTGCCATGGGACCAGCCCATGACAACTAAGCACCTCTTATTGTCCAGGTTCTAGATTCCTAGTTATGGACCACAAATGACACTTACTGTACTGTAAAAGTCATTTATTCAATCTCCAGCACAAAATCGTTTAGCAGGTAAGCTTACAAACAAAGAATAGTACAACCAAAAATCCTGCAATGCTGCCACATGATAATGGGAAATTACCATATCAGAATTAATTTATAAATAAACTAATTAATGGGCCCATGATAAAACATCCCAACGGAAATACCAATATATGTTCCTTGACTTGGGCCAGTTGTCAGCAGGTCCCTTGCAACTACAATTAAACCTTGGATTGGATTGGATAACTTGGTCTGCGAATGTTTTGCAAGAGGAGCACGAATTTTGAATAAATTTTAACTTGATAAACAAGCCAGGTCTTGCAATACGAGTATTATGTATACACTTTGCCTAGCGTTATGTGATCACAACTGAGCCGATGGTTCTTCACTCTCTCTCGCTGCGGGATTTTGGGTAATCGTCTCCCATGCTCGGTCTCAGTCGGTGTCCCTTACTCGTATAGTTAAATTTAGTAGAAAAGCGCCATCCGAATATGGCCATAGCAGTGCGAGTGATGAATCTGTTTAATGACAATGCAATGTCACATTTCCGCGAAATCGAAAAGGAGACAAAAGCAGCTGCCATTGGATAGGTTCTTTGTTAAAGTCACACAAAAAGAAAAACATTCCAGTGAGCCAACAGATGGCAGTGATTCTGTTAGTTATAGTGAAAGTCATCCTACAAAATAACCCTCCTCTTCTCCTCGCTCTCGTCTCCCTCACACCATCCACGATTCTTTTCAAAGGTAAAGTGCAGGTTAATTTTTTAAAATGTATTTTTACTTTATATTTTGTATTAATCATTTTAATATGAATATTTTTGGGTTGTGGAACGAATCATCTGAGTTTACATTATTTCTTATGGGAAAATTCGCTTTGATATACGAGTGCTTTGGATTACAAGCATGTTACCGGAATGGATTATGTTCGTAAACCAAGATACCACTGTACGTTGCTCAGTATTGACCAAGACCAGCCTGACGCGTCCTCTGCACATGCAACCCATCAGATGTTTAAGGGGTAGGCAGTGAGAGAGTACGAAAGATACTAAACACACACCATTATCCAGTGATCCACAAAAATAGAAATAAAGGAATTCCTTTAGAAACACATAACTGGTGCAATGGTTTCTAGATCCGATTGAAAACCTCAGGTTCTCGTGCGAGTCCTCCTTTTACTTTACTTTACTTTACTTTTACTTTACATCCCCTACAAAAGGGAGAAAAAGAAAACCAAACACAACCAAATGGGAAAAAAACTTTTCAATGCTCTCTTCCCGCTTATCATCCTAGGAAATAAATTAAAAGGTTGTCAGACAATGAGTTACAGGTGGAATTAATTAACGGAATTGATTTCCTGTCTACACACAGCCCACCGTCTAACACTTTAGTGTTGTTCAAGTTTAATATTAAATTTTATGGAGTTTAAATATCGGCTGGCAATATTGACTAAAACTGATGCATCTAGATTTTTAATGAATGTTCATTCCAGACTTACTTTGCTTACATTGCTACTTGCAGGGACCTACTGGGTTTTCTAGCTGGCACACTAGCTAGCTATAGTTAGTAGAGATGGGACAGTAGCTGACTTTGGGAGAGTCATATCTGTGAAGATACAATCAAAGAAAATGTACCGTTCTGTCCACCGGTGCAACAAAACTTGTAGGGCTACATGTTCACAGTTGACTCTGGATCTAGACAAGAGCTTTGTCGGCACTCAACTGCTCATCCTGCTAGTCCTAGATGTTGACGATTGGATTTTGGACCATATTTTAAATTTTGGCGGCATATTTGAAAAGCAAAAATAAATGGACTGAATATTACATTTTGAATTATGTTGAATTATGTTTGAATTATGTGCATTGAATGTTTCCAACTGAATTTGGTGTCTTGAAACTTATCTTGAGGCGAAAGTAAATTAATTGAATTCAGGTGATTGAATTATAAAAATGAACTTTATAAACTGTATATTTTGTAATTAAATCGTGGAAGCCGAATATTTTTGCATTGATTATTTTACCAATGAAATTACCCCTGATATACAGTCCTGATAAAAAGTTTAAGACCACTTGAAAAATAGCAAAAAATCATATTTTGCATGGTTGGATCTTAACAAGGTTCCAAGTAGAGCTTCAACATGCAACAAGAACCATTTCTGGAGTGAGACAAAACATTTTTGAGCATGCAATTAATTGGAAACACGCTTAAACTGAAATAGGCTGTTTTACAGCTGATCAAAAGTTTAGGACCACACCTCCAAAAAAACCCATAAACCTTCCCAAAATCAAACTTCCAAACATGAACTGAGTACTGAGTAGCTCCATCGTTATTGTTGACCGCTTCAAAAATTCGTTGCGGCATGCTTGATGCAAGCATTTCCATGAGGTGAGTGGGAATATTTCTCCAAGTGGTGAAGACGGCCGCACGAAGGGCATCTACTGTCTGGAACTGTTGTCCATTTTTGTAAACTTCCCTTTCCATCCATCCCCAAAGGTTCTCAATTGGATTTAGATCAGGGGAACACGCAGGATGGGCCAAAAGAGTGATGTTATTCTCCTGGAAGAAGTCCCTTGCCCTGCGGGCATTGTGTACTGTAGCGTTGTCCTGTTGAAAAACCCAGTTGTTACCACACAGACGAGGGTCCTCAGTCATGAGGGATGCTCTCTGTAACATCTGGATATAGCCAGCGGCCGTTTCACGCCCCTGCACCTCCTGAAGCTCCATTGTTCCACTGAAGGAAAAAGCACTGTGGCGCGTAGAAAACATCTCAGGTGGGATCTGCTTGTCATGCCAGTAACATGGGAAACCATCAGGACCATCAAGGTTAAATTTTTTTCTCATCAGAGAATAAAACTTTCTTCCACCTTTGAATGTCCCATGTTTGGTGCTTTCTCAGTCTTCAGTCTCAGATGCCGTCTGATGGTTATGGGGCTGCAGTCGGCACCAGTAACACCCTTAATTTGGGTCAAGGATCTTCCATTGTCCGGCTCAGTGCTGGTGAAATTTTTGGGTCTTCCACTTGACTTTTTTGTTCCATAACTCTCAGGATCATTTAAGAAATTCCAAATGACTATCTTACTGTGTCCCACCTCAGCAGCGATGGTGCGCTGCGAGAGACCCTGCTTATGCAGTTCAGCAACCCAACCACGTTCTATCACGCCCAGCTCCGTCCGATCCTCCTGTGTGCCACGCCCACCTCATTACCTTGTGTTCATTCCCGATTGTGATCACCTGTGTCCTGTTATGTTTGACTAGTCCTGTGTATAATAGTCCGCGTCTCCCTCTGTTTCCGAGATCTGTCATTGTCTTCTATGGCTGTGAGTACTCGTCCGTGCCTGTTCGACCTAATTGTTCCAATAAACCCCGGCTGCTCTCACCTCCTTGCCCGCTCGCCTACTCGCAGTTCGTGACACGTTCAAAAAGGGAGAGTTTTTTTGCCTTTGCCATCAGAACGTCATGACAGTGTGACTACCTGACAGAAAATGACAATGAATCCACATCTTTGCACAGATTTGGCCTTTTAAAGGCAACTTTTGATCAACTGTGAAACAGTCTGTTTCAGTTTAAGCGTTGTTTTCAATTAATTGCATGCTCAAAAAAATGTTTTGTCTCACTCTCATTTCTTCTTGTTGCATGTTGAAGTTCTACTTGGAACCTTGTTAAGATCTAACCATGGAAAATATGATTTTTTGCCATTTTTCAAGCGGTCTTAAACTTTTGATCGAGTTGAAATATTGAATGTTTAGATGTACATTCACATTAAATTATAGCCCCCAAATATTCCAGCAATATTAAATGCAATGCATTTTTATTCAATTAGTGTAATTCAGTGTGGTTTTTTGTATCAACAACTTTTGTCATTAATTTACTTCCATAAGATAAGGGGAACATTGTGCTAAACGGCATGTAAATAGAATGAGCAATAAATGATAAGCTGTAGTTTCAGAGTTGCGTGTCGCAATTAAGATCAATCATTCAGGTAAAAACACATTTATTGGCTTCACGTTTCCAATTGATTAATCCAGTAATTCTCAAAATTGAGGGTTAGAGGATGGGGAGTGGGGAGGAGTAAGGATTAGATTGAATAGAGGGGGTGACTCGGTAGTTCGAGGAATACATTGCTGTTGCTCCAGCAGCATTCTTTCTAGCTAAGTATTTGCACTATACAACATTTCATACTCATGCTTGATGAAGTTGAGACAACAATACAGATACTTTGACTTTGACTGGACTTTGATAAATTAAGTTCATTGTTGCTTTTTTGCCATTCATGGTCCTAGCCCTAGTGAGTGATATATGTGACTGTATGAAGCAGTGCTTGCAAAACATCTGTATCACCAGGTGGAGGTGAAGCAGAATCAGAAGAACCTGGTGGACCAGCTGATGAGAGTCCTGATGGGTTCTCCAGGGCCACCAACCCGGCAGCTTCTCTCCCAGTGCTTTGCCCTGCTGTACAAGATCGGTGATCCCTTTTTGGCCACCATCACGATCGATAAGTGCAATGACATCATCCGCAGCAAGGATGACTCGCCCAGCTTCCTGCCTACCCGCCTGTGAGCATTCATCCCATGCACCATTTCCATATTATCCATGCTTCTAATAGTATGCTGTGTTGGTTACCAGTAATACTGTTTTATAAATGATACCTGACTATCTTGCATAGTACTTGAGTTAATTTACTGTGATGTTTTATATCACTTGCATTTTCCTTGGTCTGAGAACATGATAAGCTGACATAGATCCTCTGAGTGCTGTAATAATATGGTGTCTGGATTGAAGGAGGATCGGGTGATTGAGAGCTGATGTGTTTCAGTACCTTAGTGATAAACTGAGTGCCTTAAAGTTCCCTGTCCAGTGTGAGGAATGGTGCTTTTTCACTGCCACTCAGAACTGAGCTGAACCCGAGCTGAACCAAAAAGAGGTTTTCCATTGTAAATTATGCAAGCCATACTCGGTCTATACCCACGCTGAAATGTTTCTGCTTACGAGCAGAGTCGAAAGCATGACTAAATTAAGCTGGTTACTTCATACCATCTGATTGATCAAACTGCACGGAGACAAGAAAAAAACAGTGATATGGGTCGAAGAACATGGATTAATAGTAGCACATCACAATGTTTTGATGCATTCCTGATAACATCGAATCGAAATTTCTTAAAAGTCGAACCAACCAGTTTGAAAAAAATTACCTAGAACTCGATCTGAATCTCAGAAGTCAAACCGTGAACACCGACCTAAGA
>JAODJW010000026.1:7200516-7212899 GCA_026777045.1 Hyperopisus bebe
TTACATAAGTGCTTCAAGACTCTAAAATGAATTTCCCGATACTAGCTCAATAAAACCACAGCTATGAATACCATCGTAAAAAAAACAATGTGTAAAGTTAAAAAAAACAATATGTCCTGCCCCGCTCGTCTGCTCCTTCCGCGTGCCACGCCCCCTCGTTAACCCCGTGTGGAATCACAGTGTGATCAGCTGTTTCTGGCTGTTGTTATTAGTCCTCTATATTTAGTCCGCGTTTCAGTTTTTTTCCCCAGGTTGGTCATTGTATTGTCAGTCTGCGCTTTGCCTGCTTTACCTGTAATTAAACCCCGTATTCCCCGATACCCTGATGTCTGCGCCTTTGTCTCCGTTCAGTCCCCGCACGGCATGACAATACTATTATAATTAAATGTATGAATGGTTTATTATTAATATTAAAATAATTAATAAGAAATCTTTATTTTTAAATGTATTTTATTATATAGTAATAATTACTGTTACTGTCTATCATTGTCTAGATGTATTTTTACTGTCTAAATATTTGTATTCAGCGCTAGTATAAACATGCACGATGCTATCACAGTGAATGCGAAGCTGAGACTGAACCGTTACCCTTTGTTTCAGCTGAGAGATGTGCCGCGTGACTCATTTCCCTGCGCGTACAAGTTATCTTAGGTCGTTGGTCACGGTTTGACTTCTGAGATTCAGATCGAGTTCTAGGTAATTTTTTTCGAACTGACTGGTTCGACCTTTAAGAAATTCGAGTTCTAATGAGTTTGAGAACTGAGGTACCACTGTACTTTATTCAGTCCCAGGAGGAAATTGTCTTTTTATGTATCTCATCATGCTCTTCATGAGACACACAGACACTTATTGGGCTTAAAGGCCTTACTCAAGGGCCTAACAGTGGCAAAGTCTACCAGCGTTGAGATTCAATCAGACAGCCTTCTGATCAATGGCACATTAGGCATGATCTGCTGAGCTGCACACAGTAAGGTAACATGTCTCTGAAAGTAAGTGTGGTGCCTTTTGCCGTCATTTCCCGGTCAGATGCGGCCATGAGTGACAGCAACATGGAGACCCGGTTGAGTGCTACAGATGTGGTGGTGAGCCAGCACATTCTGGTGTGTACCCTGCAGGAACTGGGCAGCTTGATCCTGGGCCTGGGCTCTACTGCTGAGTCTCTGCTTCAGGACCCCAGTGCAGGTGAGCCTACTGAACAAGTGGCTGTTAAACGGTGCCATCATTCTTATCATTGTTCAAGTTTACCTCAATCATGTTGGTTTCCAATCAATCACATATGCTTTCGATATGTATTAAAGAAAGTATAAAGAGCATATGGTACCATTCTCCTGGAGATGTATCTTATGTATGTTTGGGATGCGGGAGTAATGGATGTTAGAAGCACCATTTATATTCCCCGGGCAGGAAACTGATAGCAAAAATACAGGGAGTTTTGACACTTGATCCCGCTAAGATGCTTACTTAAAAATTATTTGACTCATCTTTTTAAAATTTTGCAGTGGCAATGTATGGGTGACAAACTGGAAAAGCTTATATTTTGTGACAGATTGCCCCAAAATTGAAGCAACGCTGCTTATTGTCAGCATAGGGCAGGGTGAAAGCAGAAGCCACTTGACCTTGTGAATGTGATCAGTCAAAAAGTACTTGATGGATATTATTACTGCTACACAAAAACATTATATGGATGAAGTCTACACCTGATTTCATTTTCAGACAAATTGCCCCAAAAATGAAGCAGCAGTGCTTTGTGGGGGCAAAAGAAGGAAACGGCTTGTCTTGTGAACACAGTAACTCTAAAAATATTTTATGAATATTTTTGCAAATTTTGCTGACACAGTGATGAACTGGAAGTGATCAAATTTTGACACACATCATCCCAAAACTGAAGTAGTGCCTCACAGTGGTAGCAGAAAAACAGGGCATATTCCAGGCATATAATGATCCCAAACTTTGTCGTTGTGGAATATTTATTGGCTGTTACATTTCCAGGTGATCCATCCAGTACTTCTAGAAATTGCAGCCATTGGGGGTGTTTAGGAGGAGTATCGATTAGACGGGTGGAGCAAGTGACAGGGCTGTCTGGGGAATGCAGTGATGTCATTTTAGCAGCCCCCCTCTTTAACTTTCAGAGCTCATTTGACTCATTTGTTCTACAGAGAACATCATGAGACAAGGAAATGGCAAGTAAAAGCAGAGATTGATAGAGGTGTGAGAGCTATGTGTTGACACTGGAGCTTGTTTAGAAGAACGGATGCTGGTTTATTGTTGGTTAGTTGCAGTGAAGAGCTAGTCAGATGGAGATTTTGGTGTCAGTACTCCTGGCACATCTTGTTAAAAGGTACAGTATAACACCACACAGTTTGTTCCTTTTTGAATGATGTCCTTCTGTACACAACATTAAATGCAGTCAACTGATCATATTGAGGTTAAAAAGGTAAAAATAAAGCTTGTATTATTAAAGTATTTGTTAACACTTGTTATATTCTGTTTGACGTGACTGTCTGAATCTGAAGAAACATCATTACAGAAATTAACTCTTGTCTTACAGTACTTTCTCTGAAAATATAAAATGCCAGAAAAAATTATAAAACGATACATTTGTTTAATTGTTTCAGAGAAAGTAAAATGGTGCATTTTTCATTTTTTTTATATGGAAGGTATTTTTATAAATACTGAGGTTGAAATGTTTTATGGGAAAGAGACTTTGAGATTCTTCTTTCCTAAGTGATGGTTCTTTTATTTTCTTAAATTCACTTTTTCACTACGGAAGTTCACTTTGCTCAGTGGTACTACAGCAATACAGGCAATTTTTTAATAAAATGTGTGTGTATGAATCTAGCAGCCCTGAGGTCCATGTGCTAATCATTACATTTGAACTAAGAGCTCGAAGACGTATCAGATATTGTGTGTCTAAGCAGAAAAGTCAAGGAGTAAAATGGCGGGGTGTAGGCGACAGACCCGGAGTTTCCCAGGCAATAACCATGCCTGTTTCTAGCTTGTGTGTCTCTGCGCCAGGCTTCTGGAGCTTGGTGCTACTTGATCCCACCACTTTGGAGTGGCTGGTGATAAGCTACTGTTTCCCAGGGGATAAACATGCCTGTTTCTGGCCTGTGCGTCCTCGTGCAGGGCTGCTGGACGCGGTGACATCAGTGCTGCTGGACCCCAGTGCTGTGGCACGGCTGACAGCTGCCTGGTGCCTGCGCTGCGTTTCCGTGGCTGTGCCGGCCAAAGCGGCCGTGCTCATGGACCGCTGCATAGAGCGCCTCACTGCCCTCAAGTCCTGTCCAGAGGCTGTAGCTGGGTACAGTGCTGCTATTGCTGCCCTGCTGGGAGCAGTACAACATTGCCCCCTGGGAATTCCCCATGCAAAAGGCAAGGTATGTGTGCGCCTCATTCTTCGTTCATTTTCTACTATGAAGTATTTATTTATTTGTTTGTTTGTCTGTTTGTCCGAAAGTTAGGCTTGTGTTACTTTGTAATTTCCATCAGATTTCATGCACTGGCCAGCAAAAATGTTAAAATGTATAAAGACACGTCAGAATTTTCTTCAACTGAATGTATGCATCCAAGCATTTCAAATTGGCTTAAATTGATTCCGTTTTCAGATTTTTTCAGACTGTAGAGGTCTCCCGAAACTAAGTAATAGCTTGAAAAGCTATGTTCCACATCACCATGTGAAAGAGTAGATTTATCATGAAAATCTGTGAAGCTTCAGCCAAACAAATTTCACTTTGGCACATAATGTGCTGCTTCTTCATCACCATGCTGGGCAGAAAGCGCTGAATTATTGCCTGTAAAAATAATTGCTGTTTAAAAATTCCTTTAAGACCTTTTAGTCAAAGTCACTGAAATCAGCACCACTCCAGATTCCTGATAGGAGAGTCATTTTTTTTCCACAAACTGCAAACTTTGCAGAAATTCGGCATCCAGACTTGTATTTGCCTTTAATAGTCTCTTTTTATGAGTCTCTTCTCTGGAATCAGAGACCCATAACCACTGAGCAAATACATCCTATCAAATGGTCTGTTAGAGCTCATTGTATGCAACAAAAATGCGAAGGGCAGGACTTACTTCTTGATTATTAATTTTCATACACAATTCTTTACGCTTCTTCTTATGAGTCAGGTGCTTGCTTCTGTGTACATAGCACCCAAAAAACTTGCCACTATGAAGTTGTGTTGTCATGGCAATGAGAGCTTAAAGTTTACAGGGAATTTAACTTTGGAAACCTTTTTTGACTTCTTTATTTAACTTAATTTTGATTTTCAAGCAAGCAGTGAGACAAGTGACAATTGCATAAACTATATGGACAAAAGTATTGGCATATCTGGCCATTACAGTCGCAGAAACTTTTATGACATCCCTGCCATAGGCATCAGTATGGAGTTGCATGGTCCCCCCTTTGTAGCCATAACAGCTGCCACACTTCTGGGAAGGCTTTCTACAAGATTTTATAGTGTGTATGTGGGATATTTTGCCCATTCATCCAGAAGAGCATTTGTGAGGTCCGGCACTGATGTTGGATGTGAAGGCCTAGCTCGCAATTTCCATTCTAATTGCCCTCAAAGGTATTTGATGGGATTGAGGTCAGGGCTCTGCTCAGGCCAGTCAAGTTCTTTCACACCAAACACACCTAACCATGTCTTTATGTGCACTAGGGCACAGTCATGTTGGAACAGTATAGTGGCTTTCCTATGGTATGCATATCAAACCATTTTGGACAATTCTGTAATCGTAAATGATAGTAACTCATTAATAAAAAAATGACTTTACTTGTTTATGTTGTCTATTCATTATTTCTAATGTGTTACTACCTAATTAATAACCTCAATTCACTTCATTTTGTTTTTGAATAGTGCGTTGTATAATGCATTTTCTCATAGTGTTTTACATTGTCCCTGCCCAAGACCCCCAGGGAGTAGCCTGATTATAAACCATGCATAAACCTTTTGCAAGGGTAGTCTTATTATAAAGTGGTACCTCCTCAGTTTGCATCTCTTCTATCCACCTCATGTGTTAGGTTCCATCGCAGTGCCTTTGCTTTCTCCTTTTATTTTCTCCTGCCATGGCTGGCATGCTGAAGCTGTCACCAGCCAAAGATTCGGTTGCACTTAATCATACCTGGAAACTTGTAACAGTTTATGTTACTGAATTGACAGAGAGCTGGAGTGGGCTAGTCAATTACTGGGTTAGTATGGCTGTGTCTTCTTTGAGTGAAGCTCATTGTTTAGTCAGCTTAGCAGTAAGTTGGGTCATGGATACACTGTTTTTGCCTGAAGTAGCTTCAGTGTTAACGGTCCACAGTGTTAACCAGCCAAGGCAGTGAGTTTGCCAGCTACGCTAGACTGGGTTGTTGCCGGAGCACTCATTGATTTATCTAATACTGAAATTTTAAAGCCTGCTTTATCTCTATTGATTTTCCCATCTTCGACTTTAGTCTTATACTGGTAGTTAAATGGTATAAATGGCACTTTTAAATGGTAATATAAATAAATTAAGAGCAGTTCTACTATTTTGCATCCTATCTCCTCATAACCGAACTGGGGATCCTTTGCTGACGTCTTAGTTGCACAGGTGTGTTGTGTTGAGATTGAAGTATATGTTACTATTTCTGTGTGCAGCATTCTCATTTAATTAAGATATGAGTCAGGAATCTCCCCAGTGGTGTATGTCCTGCACTGGGATCTGCTGTCTGAATTAGAGAGATCACCCAGGCTGTGTTTTAAAAGGTAGGCTAAACATCTGACTTCCTGTCGGTAATCTGCAGGGATGCCTACTGGTGACTGGGCTCTGGGCCTTTAGGTAAACGTGAGCAAGTAGTGTTCTTCAGACTCAGTCAATAAAGCTGGCTAGCCTTTTTGGTTAAAAGTGCTTGTCCATCTCTCCTGAGTCAGTGAGTCAATATGGGCATCTTTCCAATCAGGAGAAAATTAATCTTTCCTGGAGGGGGGTGGTGGTGGTATTGAGTTACCTTCCATATTTGACAGACCAAAGGATCCTCTGTGTAGTTTAGCATGAAACATTTCTGACTTGGGGTTACCGTTGTTCATAGAATTTGCCGTTTTGAAATGTTTATGACCAAAATGGCAAGATGTGCCTTATGTAAGCTGATAATGCTGTGGTTCAGTAAGTTTTTTAATTAAACTTAAAGGCCATGAAGAACCTTGCTGTTCCATCATGCCTTGCATGCGATTGACTGTAATCTTAGAAACCACAATATTTTAGCCAGATTGAACTGGAATGAGCAGAGAATATAGGTTCACTGCTAAATCTGCCAAACATTCAAGCAAAGAAAGACTAAATATCTGATTTGAGGGGGAGAAAAAGTAGTGGCAGTGCCAGAAACCTGAAAGCTGACAGCAACGTTGTGCATAGCAAGTGCGCTCAGGAGGTTATGATGACGAATTTCCATAACTTTCTGCCATTTTCCCCTTATTTACTCAGGCTTCAAAGGCCAAATGAGAGCCAGTTTGCTTTAGAGAAAAATGAATGAATCAGAAGCAGATATACACTGCATCAAGCAGTCATAACTGTCTATATCAAAATAATGAAGTTGGAAACAGTAACGCAGCAATGTTTTTTTTTTCTTTTTTAAAAAAACTATTCTTAAAAAGCCAAGATGATGCTGGGGGACAGATATCCATTTAACTCTGTGTTCTGTAAGCTTAAATAAATCAAACCACCCAGATAATATTACTGTTGCAGTTTGCATGATCTTCAAAATGATACTAGAGAGATCCATGCCTGGGTTTGTGTGCCTGGAAATTTATTTTGCTGCTAGACTCTCTTTTGGTGTTTATTTGTGCAGGTTTGCTGATATTAGGTTCTACATTGTGCAGTTTCATTCTTAGTCAGGCCAGTACTGGTGGCTCCTTTGACGTGCCTCCCTTGCACGTTGTTTTGGACAGAATCATCTGCTAATAAATAAATGCAATGTGGCATCAGTCCTTAATGAAATTTTAAAACATATAGATGATGTGTTCCACAGTGTAATATGATTGTATAGGTACATAAATAAATATGAAATTACCATCATAGCAGTACTTTAATATGAAATAATCTAAAATGATTAGCATAATAATCTGTCTGATTCTCATACCCTTCATGGGGTGGTGTGTAGGTCAGGACACTGCGTCCATGATCAGAAGGTTCCCAGTTTAAATCTCCAGTTGTTCCAGGGACTGTCTGTCCCTGTTTTGTCAATAATTCATCGCTTTGGATGAAATGGCTGCTGAACAAATAAATGTAAACGTCTGTCCTGGTACCAGACAAATCATGAGAGTAACCAACTTTTATGTTTTAGGATGATTGTGTCAAATGTCACCTTGGCGGGGGGTGAGCTCTGTGTAAAGTGGCTGTATTTTTCCCATGGGTGCTTTCCCTCCCTCTTTAGTCATTCAGCAGCTGAAATGCCTGCTACTATCTCCACATTCTCCATGTTTTCCAAGTTCTCAATGTTCTCTTCGAACCCCACAGGTAGTTCTTGGCTTGGCAGAAGACCTCCTGCGCTCGGCCTCCCAGAACAGTCGTTTAGCGCTCCAGCGTACCCAGGGAGGCTGGCTACTCCTTTCTGCACTGATGACTCTGGGTGAGTATAACTCCCTTGGCAGTGCTGATGCTTTGGTGTGTCTGTCTGTATGTACAATAAATGGTCATTGATTTTGTATCTATGTAAACATGCTAAGATGTTGCCCCTCACAAAATGGTGTCCTAATGGGTTGACCAGTCAGTGTGAAGTATTAGTTCTACATGGTTGTTTTCTCATATTTTTATCATTTGTCATGCAGGTCCGGCTGTGGTGGTGCACCATCTCCCCAGAGTTCTGCTGCTTTGGAAGTGCACCTTTCCCCTGTCCATCCAAGAGCTCCATTCTGAGTGTGGCCGTGGAGATGCCTTCACCTGGCAGGTGATGCTGGAAGGACGGGCTGGAGCACTTTGCGGTAAGATTTCCCTTCATGATGCCACACAGTGGATGTTTTTCTTCAGTGACTGTGTTTGGTGTCATGGTGGCACAGTAGGTATAGAAAAATTTGTTTTGGGTTGTGGGTTTGAGTCTCACCTCTGCCCTGTGTGGCTGCAGTTTGCATGTCCACCACATGTTGGATGGGTTTCCTCCTGTTACTTTGGCCTGCAGTTTAGGCTAATTGGTGTTACTCTGCACTATGGTGTGCCTTTAGATGTTTTAACACAAGCAATTTGATCAATAATGTGCTGTCCCTTTCTCCTCTTCACTCTTTAGCAGAACAGAACTTACAGTCTCCTGTACTTCTGTTATCGTCCCTTACTTAAAATTTGTCCAAATTGCTGACATCCTCCAAGCATACTCGCCAATTTGCCAATGCCGGTTGACAAATTTCTTGCTAAAATCTGATAGGAGAGCAAAATAAAATTCTGTGGCTATGAGTCTTAAAATAATGTTGTAATTAAGTGGTATTGGTTCTTGGTATCGGTCAATTTTTACGAGTACAAGTATGAGCATATGAGCGCAGTATTGGCCCGATGCCAGTATCTGTATCAGTGCATCCATAAAAATACCACAGCATCCTTTAGTTGTTGTCTGTTTTGTGGGGTTTCTTCCTTGCGTCTTCTTTTGAGAAGGTGAAATACATGTTCAGTTTGGTTAAGGTCTGGTGATTGACTTGGCCTTTCATCTTTTTCCCCATGATGAAGTCCTTTGTTGAGGTGGCAGTGTGTTTTGGATCATTGTCTTGCCGCATAATAAAGTTTCTCCCATAAGTTTTGATGCATTTCTCTGTAAAGTGGCAGACAATGTTTCTGTAGACATCTGCATTCATTCTGATATTACCATCATCATTCACATCATCAGCAAACTTTGGCCTTTCCATCACTTTGGTAGAAGTTACTTTGTCTCATCAGTCTATAAAACTTTGTTCCAGAAATGTTGTTATTTCTTATTTCTCATGTACTTTTTTGCAAATTCCAATCTGGCTTTCCAATTTTTACTGCTAATTAGTGCTTTGCATCTTGCAGTATGGCCTCTATATTGTTGTTATGTAAGTCTCCTTTGGGCAGTGGACTGTGATGTTTCCATCCCTTGCTCTTTGGAGGTTGTTCATGATGTTACAAACTGTTTGAGGGTTTTCTTTTCTGTTCTCACCGTTTGTCCTTCCTCAGTTGTTATGTTCCTTGAAAGTCTGTTGCTCAGTACACCAGTGGTTTCTTTTATTTTTTCAGGCATTCCAAATTGTGGTACTGGTTATACCCAATGTTTTTGAAATACAGTGGTACCTCAGTTCTTGAACTCATTAGAACTTGAATTTCTTAAAAGTCGAACCAACCAGTTTGAAAAAAAATTACCTAGAACTCGATCTGAACCTCAAAAGTCAAACCGTGAACGCCGACCTAAGATAACTTGTACACGCGGGGAAATGAGTCATGTCTCTCAGAGGAAATAAAGGGTAATGCTTTAGTTTCAGCCTCACATTCGCTGTGATAGCATCATTTGTTGGTGATTTTTTTATTGAAAATATCAGGTAATACACTGTACTTTGTATCATTTTGGTAGTCATTAATCACCATAAAGTGACACAATAGTTGTACAAATGTTACAACCTAAAAGTTTGCGATTTACGAACAAATTAACAAATACAGAGTAGTAATAAAAATAACAATGGACCGCATGGCATAGTCTAGTGTTGGCGCAGTGTTGGGGCATGGCTTGGGGTTGTCACGATCTGCCGAGCCGGGACTGGGGAAGCAGGGACAGGACTCAAGCAATCGGGAAACACAAGGTTTAATTGAGAACAGGCAGAACAACACAATGACGTTACAGTGACCAGACTGGGAAAACAAACTGAAACGCGGACTAAATACAGAGGACTAATGACAACAACCAGAAACAGCTGATCACATGGGGATTCCACACGAGGTTAACAAGGGGACAGAAGGAGCTGACAATTGGGGCCAGACAGAGGTAGTGTTGGGGTACATTCTTTATAGTTTTGGAAGCCATTAAGAAAAAAATGCTCTTCTTGTTTTATCCTGTTCATTTTGTGTTTGAATGCTTAAAAAACACATTTAGGTGTAATTATTTGGGGCTAGGAACCATTTAATTGGTTTTCCATTATTTCTTATGGGGAAAATTCGATCAGAACTCGAACTTTTTAGTATTCAAACCCAAGTTCTGAACGGATTAAGTTCGAGTTCTCAGGTACCACTGTACCTCAGATGGATTTCCCCCCTTATCTCAGGTTCAGAAGGACATGCTTTTCTTCCATAGGCAGCTTTCTGGTCTTCATGTTGGTCTACTCTTCTTAACTACAAATGCAGCCTTCACAGGTGAAAGCCAAAGCTTAAACTGAGAGCAGATATCCGGGGCTACTTAATGATTAAGTTGAATGAATCAAACAATCTTATATGACCTGGGTACACCTGGGTAACAAGAAATATCTGTTGCTTGTTATGTTCAAATACTTTTGCTCACTTGAAAAACTTGGTGATTTTGATGCAAAATATGTTATGTTTTATGTTGCTTAACATATCTAGATGTAAATACCAGGCAATAAAATCTGAAACTTCATTTCTCATATTCATTTTGATCTCACACACAAATGTACCACAAAAACAGATTAACTGGCATTGATGTTCCAATAATGTATACCAAAAAACACCATGGGGATGTCGCAAGTAAATGACAGGAGACTGTACATGTGCCCTGTGCTAAAGTTAGTAATATGAGTAACATGGTCTGAAAGATTAGAATGCAACTGTCCAACCAAGCTTATATGCTACAGAGTAGGTTGCAATGTATTATTCCAAACCAATTGCTAGTCACTGCCACTAAAATCCCACACATCTACCGCAATTAGGTCAGTGTTCTGGTCAGGTTGTCCTGTTGGGGATCCCTGACCTACTGTGTGTGGTGTATGCTTAAAATGTATAAGTACGAAAATACAGACAAATGGAGTTGCATATTGGTTCACTGAGTGTGTCACAGTACACCTGGAAACATGCGATGCATTCTGTGTCGGTCAGTTGAAGTACATCAAGACGAGGACCTCTCTGTCTGCCTCACTCTCGAAGGAGTGCAAGTACATGCACTGTGGTTAAGGATTGCAAGGACTCACTACTTCCTTTGACCCCTTTTCTTTCATTTGAACCTGTTTTTAATCAACCAGTTGTTTAGCCTAATTGATTTCCCTACTACTGTAGGTGTGTTGGCAAGGCTGATTTCACTTGAATCCTATGTATTGGTATGTATGAACTATGTATTTCCATATAGTGTTTTATTATATAATTCTTATATAATCATGTAAATTATTCACACTTGTTTTGGATTATAACCTTTTATTTCTAACTGTATTGGAAAAAATTGTTTTAATACATGTCTGGCTTTCTGAGCACTGCGAAATTGTGTTTGGCCATGAAGATACAGCCCTCCAGAACGCGTGGTAGAAAACGCAATTAAAAGCACTTAAGTACAGAATCTGCTTAAGTGTCATTTATTTGCGGCATGCCCATGGTATTTTTTGGTGTTTCTCTGCTCGTGGCGTGTATCTAGCCTAAGTGCACATAAACCCCATACTTAAGTCCATGGGAAAATAGACTTATTAGCTACTCACTTTTTATCTTAAGCAAATGGGAGAATCAGCCCCACAAAGCAGGGGTGGCCAATCTTATCTGCAAAGGGCCGGTGTGTATGCAGGTTTTTAAGATAACCTTTAGGTCAGCTGTTCAAACTCAGCTGTGAGGACTCTTCAGCCAACCAGTCCCCTATTTAGTGACTTAATTAGGGAGTTGCATCAATAAGATTGGCCACCCCTGCCATAAAGAATATAAATAATATAAATGACATTTTAAGATGTGAACAGTAAGGCATTCAAAGAAATACAGGAATCTACCTAATTGGTTGTAAAAGATTGTGCACATTGTCATACTAGTGGAATGTGCAATAAATGAAGTGTAATTTCAGACCTATGTAGCACTCGGAGCCAATGGCGGAGCCAGAAAATTTTCATGAGGTGGCCAGGGTGGGACCAGAGGTCATTTTGGGGTGGCACATAAATCTAAATATACAGTACATATAAGGCATCTAGAAAATAAGGAAATATTTAAAGTACCAATACTCTATAACACTACATTGTTTATAATTCAGACAATGCTGGAGTTTTCAAATACAGATTTAATATATTAATTCCTTGCATTTAAGGCAACAAGCTTACACTAAGTACAAGATCCCCAAACTTCTGCATTACTACTGTTTTGAGAGCACATGATTAGCTCTGCACCACTATGAGTTACACAGTGAATCACTTGCATAATAAAATGATTTAACCAGAAAAATAGAAATAAGAACATAAGAACTATACAAACGAGAGGAGGCCATTCGGCCCATCAAGCTCGCTTGGGGAGAACTTAACTAA
>JAODJW010000026.1:7300493-7342419 GCA_026777045.1 Hyperopisus bebe
AGGTCTATAAGATTCTAACAGGTTTGGATGCTGTTCAACCAAATAGTTACTTCAGCATTAGTTCAAATACAAGAACTTGTGGCCATAGGTGGAAATTAGTGGGAGAACATTTCAAACTGGATTTATGGACAGCATGTAGTCAGAGCATGGAATAGTCTTCCTGATAACGTAGTGCAAGCTGAGTTATTAGTTAAGTTCTCCCCAAGCGAGCTTGATGGGCCGAATGGCCTCCTCTAGTTTGTATAGTTCTTATATTCTTATGTTCTAGATGCATATAAAATGTTTATTCATTTGTTTTGTATTTGTCTGAGTAACAAGGCAAATGAATCAAGCCACTTCAGTCGAAAACTGCATTTTACTTCTCATTTCAAATAAATTGCAGGGTTGCCAACTTTGGTCAGCTGCATGGACTGAGATTCTCTGTTCTGCACACACATTTACATGAATGTAAAAGTTTTATTATCTTGTAGTCTGTAGGGTTTGCAAAGCTGTAACGCTTTTGATGCAGCTATTTTTAAGTTCCGAATGGAATATAGATTTGTGTGAGAGTCTGATGGTGTTGCAACCTTGAACACGTACATTTTGTTTGTTTCTACCTGAATTGTTTTATATAGAAAATATACACATTTTCCAGCTTTACGGTTTCAGGACAGAACAGCCACTGTTATGAACATTACAGCTTTTTGAGTGTTAGATTTGGTGCTGTTATTAAAACTAATAACACATTAGCAGATTTAGTGCAAACAAAAGGGCTACATACACTGAAGTAGTTCTTGCTTGTTCATCGGCGTGGGAAAAGGCAGTTCTAGTGTTAAAATTCTCATCCTTGCATTAGAATATAGACCAGTTAATATCTCATGTGGTAATGCTGCATCATATCAATCGTGCACTACGTGCAGCCCTAACATATTTTAACAAGTAATTCTTTATTTGGTTCATATACTTATCTAATATATGTAGATATCTAAAAATGTAAACCTTATTACTTAAACCTACTCTCTGCAACTCAGATTCTGAGGTAACTCCAAGAGGCAAGCACTACTTTGACTTAAAGTCAGATCAGTGGGTGTTGGTTGAGGAGCTGGTGCAAGGGTTGCAGCCGTTGGAGTATGTCACTGTTTTCCTCAGTGGACAGGAATATACAACTGCTTCACGTCTTCCAACGTTGACCAAAGGACTTCAACGGTTCATACAGCAAACTTGTTTTGAGGAAAGGTCAGGAAAGCTCTGGCTAATGCAAAAAAAGGAATAACTGAGAGATGGAAGAATCTGAACACCCTCTCTGCAGAGAGAGGGAACCCACTTCTTCTTGCAGCTGCCATTGACCCAAGATTCAGAAAGCTGAAGTTTATGTCAGCTGAAGATCGTGCAAGGGTCCAAGACACAGTTACTTGTTCTTGCTATCCAAGCAACAAATGAAGAGACAGGATTACATGATGGCTGCAGCCCTGAGCTACAGCAAAAGACGGTGCTTGTTCCAAGGGAAAACACAGCACTGGATAATCTGCTTCAGTCTGACACAGACAGTCTCAGTGAGGAAGATGAAGAAACCCCGGAGGCCCAAGAGATCGAAGTGGTGAGAAAGGAAGTTAAGATGTTCTTCACAGAGCCAGCTATATCAAAAAAGGAAGACCCTCTCAGATGGTGAAGGGAGAATGAAGGGCGTTTTCCCACACTGTTAAACCTGGCAAGATCTTTTCTGTACATTCCTGCAACATCTACTCCATCAGGGTGAATCTTCTCTGCAGCGGGGAATATCTGCTCTCAGAAGAGAGCAAGCCTGCTCTCAGAAGAGACCACGTTGAAATGCTGACATTCCTTAGTATGAATAAACTATGATCGAAAAAGCCTTATGTTGTAACTTGTTTACAGAATATTTTGCACCGTTTTACTGCTGCTAATGTGCCTGTCCGTTGCTTACAGAAAAAAGTTCTCTCTTTTTTACAATGTTTAGAACAATGGTTTTATTTGTAATATCAGCAGCAAACTATATTAAAATATGTTTTTGAGTGAAGTATCTTTCTTGTCTTTATTATTTACCACAATATAAATAAGCTCATGCTAAATGTAAAAGCTGGTAACTAAATAGGAGCCATTTTGTAATTATGCAATTTATAATCCGATTAGTCGAGTAATCGTTTTAATAGTCGATGACTAGTAGTTTCAGCCCTACTAATGATTTTGAGAACTGATGTGCCACTGTATTTGTCCTGAGATTGCACTTCACTTTCACATTTCTAGGTGATCCATCCAGTACTTTTAGAAATTGTACAAGTTGGTGAGTGTGGAACAAGTACAGATTAGATAGGCAGAGCAAGTGACAGGGCTGTCTGGGGAATACAATGCTGTTGTTTCTGACAGTACCAGTTCTAGTTTAAATTATAATAACTGCTAAAAATTAATGTCCTTGCTGTTTTTTTAGATGTCCTCCTAGAACATTTCTACCAGCACTGTGTAAGATTTTCTTGGATGAGAGTGCCCCAGACAATGTTCTGGAGGTGACAGCCCGCGCCATAACATACTACTTGGATGTTTCTGCGGAATGCACTCGGAGGATTGTTGGAGTGGATGGTGCCATCAAAGCCCTATGCAACCGGTTGGTGGTTGTAGAGTTGAACAACAGGACCAGTCGAGACCTAGCAGAGCAGTGTGTCAAGGTACTGCATGCACCTCCTTCCTGCATGTGGTGTTCTGCATTATATAAATATAATGTACTCGTAACAGTGTTTGTTTATTTGTGTGTTTGCATGTTTGTTAGGTGCTGGAGCTGATATGCACACGGGAGTCTGGTGCTGTGTTCGAAGCAGGGGGCCTTAACTGCGTCCTGACCTTCATTCGGGACAGTGGTCACTTGGTACACAAAGACACGCTGCACTCAGCGATGGCTGTGGTGTCTCGCCTCTGTGGAAAGATGGAGCCTCAGGATGCCTCCCTGGAAACCTGTGTGGAATCCCTGTCTAGTCTGCTTAAGCACGAAGACCATCAGGTTAGGGGTGTGACCTGAACGTCACTGATCCCACTGAGGGGCTCTGCTGTGGAGTACTGATTGATGCCACACAGTTCTTATCATAATGTGAAGCAATAATAAATTCACAGCAGTCATTTGTACAATATTTCAATTTTGTGTGTTCAGGAAAAGCATGAGTTTTTCCCAAATGCATTGCCTGCAGGTATCTGATGGGGCCCTGCGGTGTTTTGCCTCCCTGGCGGACCGGTTCACACGCCGTGGTGTGGATCCTGCGCCTCTAGCCAAGCATGGCCTGACTGAGGAGCTCCTGTCACGAATGGCAGCAGCCGGGGGCACCGTCTCTGGCCCCTCATCAACATGCAAACCTGGTAGAACATCCACCGGCGCCACACCCTCTGCTGCTGACTCCAAACTCAGCAACCAAGTGTCCACCATCGTCAGCCTGCTTTCGACCCTGTGCAGAGGCTCCCCGCTGGTCACCCATGTGAGCAACAGGCTTTGTGCTTTTTTTATTGGCCTTGATGAGCCCTCCAGACCAAGGCTGGTTGGGTCTGTTTTTATTTAGGGGACATGTTTGAATTGCTGACATCATTGGATTCATTGATTTAACGACAGAACAAAATGTGACCAAACCGTGTTTGCATGAATATCCATCGATATCCATAATTTTTTTAATAAGAACTATACGTTCATTACAATTATTTCTTAATAATAATGATATTGCACATTGGATATAAATGCAGCACAGAGTGTTTTACAATAAAATTAAAATGCCAAAAAATAGTGCCATAGACAGAGTGGTAACTGAACGAGACAAATACTTAAAGATAATTGTATAAAGTACTAATTAAAAACTAAAATAAAATTGGGGCAGTTTTTTAAAACTAGAAACATTGGATGCCTTTCAGATCTTTGGGGCATAAAAACAAAAAGCTGCTTCACTGGTTTTCTTTCAAAGAATGTCTAGTAGACCAGAACTTGGGCATCTTCCATCCATCCATCCATCCATTTCCTGCTGCTGATCTGGGGTCTGGTTGCAGGGGCAGCAGTCTATGTAGGGATGCCCAGACCTCTCTCTCACCAGTCAGCTCCTCCAGGGAAATACTAAGAGGTTCTCAGGCCAGCTGAAAGATAAAATCTCTCCAGTGTTTCCTGGGTCTGCCCTGGGGCCTCCTCCTGGTTGGTCAAGCCCAAAACACCTCCCGAGAGAGCCGTCCTAGATAGATGCCTGAACCACCTCAACTGGCTCCTTTCGATGTGGCTCTACTTTGAGCCCCTCCCGAATCTTCAAGCTCCTCACTGTATATCTAAGGCTAAACCCAGACACCCTGCAGAGGAAACTCATTGAGGGCGGGAACGTAGATTGACTGGGAAATCGAGAGCTTAGCCTTCCAGCTCAGTTTCCTCTTCCCCATGACAGAACGGTACAGCGTCCATATTACTGCTGACACTGCACTGATCCATCTGTTGATCTTCGTCTTACTTCTTCCCTCAGTTGTGGGCAAGACCTTGAGATACTTAACATAAACCAAGTGAAGGAGTTTAACACAGAAGTTCAATAATTGATCGCCACTTAGATTCCGATCAGGCAGGTCATTCCTCCCAGTCACGCTCAGTATCTCCCTCACCAGCTCATCCCCCTTTTCCACCAGAGGGGTTACGCTCCTTGTACCAAGAGCCAGTTTAGGTTGCCGACGATCAGTCCATCGAGGCTCCTGCCTTTGACCAACACCTGATCTACACAAAATTGGGCATCTTAAAAATTTTGGAGTCTAAGATACAGGGATGTATTAAGGTACTAAATCATTAAGAATTTTAGAAACCAAAGAAAGGGTTTTTAAATTATTTTAAAACAAAGGCAGTGCAGTTATGGTAAGAATTCTTTTGTGTGTGAACATTCTTGCTGCATCCTGTTCTTTTTTTTGCATACTCCTGTAAACAAAACATTACAGTGGTACAGGTGAGAAAAGATGAAAGCATGAATCAACTGCTCGGCATCACACAGCGTTTGGTTGGGTTTTGCTGTGTTCTGCTGTGTTCCTTAATTCAAATTCGAAATGCTTTTATTATCCCAGAGAAAATTGCTTGTGATTACAGAGCACAGCAACACTGAAAGGACACAGAATGGTTAACGCGCTGCAGCTAGGCTTACACCTACACAATGGTGAAAGAAGTGGAAGAAGGCACACAGTGATGCTGTCAGTGTGTATCAACTTACGCTTTGGTCTGTGGATGTCCTAGTCTAATTCCTTTTTCCTCTATTCACTTAGCTAAAACAATTATTTATACAATTATTGATTCTAGATAGGTGTAAAGTACTGGTGTCAGGTGTTACAGATGTATATAGCTGTTTATATCATCTGCATTACTATGGAAGTAAACCCCATGAATGGAGGTAATTTGACCTCATGACTACATAAGCACTAAAAGTGAACTAAATACAGAGCCCTGTGGCACTCCATGAAAAAGTCCATGTCTTTTGGAGATTTGTTCACCTAGAGTGACAAATTGCCTTTCTCTTAAATGTATCATAGAGTACAAGTTTTAGTTCCAGTGTAGTTTTTTGCAATGAATCAGCAATAAATGGCTGATTGTCCTTTGCAATCATCTACATTATTTTTGTAGTGATGTCCGTAGCTCTGGTACTGTTAATCTTTAATAAATATTAAATATCTCCTAGCAGTGTTGGCCAAAATTGACAAAAAAAGACCAATACTGATATGGTAACTTTCTTCAGCATGAGTTTCTTTGCAGCTGTTTGGATCTCATTGTTAAAATGTACATTTTTCCAGGCATTTATGCCAAGCACATTGTCATTGAGGCTTTCTGTTTTTGCATTGTGATATTTCTTTAGTAGACATATTATCATATAATCATCATATAATATGAATTGTGGAGTAATGCAGTTGAATGGCTCAAGTTTCCATTTGCAATGCATTTTAATTCTGGATTTGTTTAATGGTGTGGCACATTCGTTTATTCAACAGTGAATGTCAAACTGGTATTTTCTGAGCCTTCTGTGTGTTAGTATAGATTTTTTTTGTATGTACACTTTCAGTAGTTCAGTGGGGTGACTTTTTTGACTGAAATGATTGTGCCACAGCAGTAGCTCCCAAAATACCTTTTTTGTCCAGATTTTTTCTTTTTGGCCTGTGAAAAATCTATCCCCTTTAAGACTAGTAATTTAATCAGGTATATTGTTTTGTTGTTGGTCAGGTTTCTTTATTAAGTTGATTTGGAAGTTTTTTGCAGACGAGCATGGAATGGCTAAGGATGTCGATAACCCTCTATGCCAGGGGTATTTAACTAAAATTTAAACAGGTCCAGTTAGAGAAGATTTCTTGAAGCAAAAGTCCGGAAGATCATGTCTGACTATTTAGTGTGATATTGTGATATTTATTTAAGTAGCCTATTAGTTGTATCAACATTGCATGAAATCAATACCTAACTGTCAAATCAAATTAATTCAGTATAATTCAAAAACTTTTTGACAATATTTATTGTCACGTGACATAGAACTGAACATACATGTATGTATGACTGGCGATATGTATAAACAGTGCATTTCACTTTTCATTTCAAATAAAACGCGGGGTTGCCAACTTCCGCCAGCTGGCTGGAGTAGGATTTTTAATTCGAGATGTCTGCACACATATATAACAGTTCTTACCTCCTAAATAGCCTGCTTTTGTATTTAACTATATAAATACACTTTTGACGTAGCTAATTTTGGGTTTATAATGGAATTATATAGATCTGCTGTAATATTTTCTGCGTGAGTCTGACAGCGTGTCATGCCAGATGCTTGAGATTTGGCAACCCTGAAAATGTGCATATTTTTGTTTCACCTGAGTTGATTTATATTAACATTACTTTACACAGTTGTTAAAAATTGCAAACTTCAACGAACATGAAATCACCAATAAACTACGTCTATCCAACATGTTATATAATACATACTGTGTTTGAAAACTTCAGCTGTAGGATTTCAGGACAGAGCAGCCTCTCTGTTAGGAACATTATGGCTTTTTGGTTGCGGTTGTTAGCTTCGCTGCTGCTATTAACACTAATGGCACATCAGCAAACAAAGGGCCACATACACCGAACTACGTCTTGCTTGGCGGTTAAAGGCATTTCATGTTCATTGGCGTTGGAAATGGCGGTTATAGTGTTAAACCACTACCAAAAAGATGACAAAAGCTGCACCGGTAAAATAGAAGCGCCCCGTAAGGTTTAAATCATAACTTTCGGTTTTGGCTATTGGTCCTGGTTCATTAGGTACAGCTTCTGGGTCCTAACCCGGACCGTGGTCCGCCTGTTAGTGACCTCTGCTCTATGCAAACAGTGCCACAAAGTTGTGGTGACAAAGTCAAGAAGAACGTCAAACTTGGCGAAGCATCTCAAAGACTGACATCCTGGTCTTTATGAGAAATTTCGCGAGGTTAGTAAAGTTCGCGTTCCAGTAACACTGAACTATTAAACACTTATCAAAAATGTTACCTTGGCTGGCGCACACCTTAACATTAGCTGTTTATCTTAGTCAACAAACATGTTAGCCATATGCTATCATGATAGCGGATAGGCGCAATGGCTTATAATAAAAAAATATAATTAACGTGGCAACAATGCAAAAACGTAAAAAAAAAGTGTCCTGTAAAATGTGGTAAACGCCCAGTCATACTTTAAAAAAAATACCTTTGTATACTGTGAAACCGATATAATTTTGAAAATATTTTTGGTCATATCGCCCAGCTCTAGTTGTAATAGATAACATTTTGATCGTGATGTTCATTTGTACGAATTGCTTTATATTGTTCATTTTATCAACTTACAAGCAATCTGGCTATCAATGTTAAGTAACATTATTATTAATTGTGATTATGAAGTAGGATTAGTTTGTATCTTGTTGACTTCGACATATCTGGCAACAATCCACACAAGTGTATTTAAAACATTAAACCATTCTCTGACGACTGTGTAAGTTTCTATTTGTAGTACTAAAGTTGTCTCATCACTTTATTTTGGGTTTATATTGTGGCATAGTTTGACGTATTTCACGCTCCAGAAACAATGGAATTTTAGACATATGTGGTTTTCATCAGATAGCAATGATATGCGCAGTTAGTGCCTGCTGGCTGTGGGTGGGAGGGTGGAAAAAAAGAACAGAAGAGACAGAGAATGAGCTGCTAATGGGCCTGAATGAACTTAGTGCTGTTGATTTAAGTCACTCTGCTATTCACTATTGTCTGTGTTCAGGACCTGCTGCGCTCCGAGCTGCCCGACTCCATGGAGAGTGCACTGCAGGGCGATGAGCGCTGCGTGCTGGACACCATGCGGCTCGTGGACCTGCTGCTTGTGCTGCTGTTCGAGGGCCGTAAGGCTCTGCCAAAGTCCACTGCTGGCTCCACGGGCCGCATTCCTGGCCTCCGCAGGCTCGACAGCTCAGGGGAACGCTCACACCGACAGCTCATTGACTGTATCCGCAGCAAGGACACCGACGCGCTTATTGACGCCATCGACACTGGAGGTACTTGCTCACTTCCTGAGAGCTTTGTGGATTTATGAAAAGGGGATTTTGAGGACATTCTCAGGTTTTACTGTATGTTGTTTGTGTGCATTTTTTGTAGTTTGCAAATGAATTTTTAAAATTCTTTTGGGAGTATAGTTTTTCTGTTGATTTCTCCATTTTTTTTCTTTTAGCTTTTGAAGTGAATTTCATGGATGATGTAGGACAGACTCTCTTAAACTGGGCTTCAGCGTTTGGCACACAAGAAATGGTATGTTAAAATGTTTTCTTTTGTTGTATATTAAAAAGATAAAATAAAGGAAGATTAACATGACAGAAAATAGTAAAATTCTTGAAGTTGCAAAGCACAATAAATAAAATGGAATTGGGTTATACTGCAGACACAAATTTCGCATGAGGGGTGTGTCCCGAAGGTTGAACCAGTGTTAATTTAGTTGATTAAAGAAAATGATTAGTCAGTGACAATTTTTTCAATAACAAAAACACGATAATAAAATACAAAATGATAGGAGTCAAAAATTACTAAATGTACTGATGCTTTAATAATTGAATAAAATTAGATGAATATATCAAGAAACAACTTACACAAATTACAACAAATTTTAAACTGAGCCAACCAGAAGTAGCATATGTTGTGTTGATTTGTAGTTGCACGTCATTTGATTAATGTTGCTCTAACTGGGTTCTAGCATGTAAACCATGTATCAATCTGACAAGTTGAAACCATGCAGTTTTGCCTTTGAGGTCTTTCTGTAAACTATTTTGCCATTATTTCTGCGCCACAGTGGGCTTTAAACGGGGAAAAACGTCTCACATTTGAAGTAAAAGAAAACAAGCCTCAGAGCAAACCATGGGAAGCAACCATTTTAGAATTAGTGCAGTGTTTCGTATTACTAGCTTCATAGTTAAATCTGTATCCTTAAAGACTTCCTGTTCCAACCTAATGCTTTGCCGTAGCCACTTTACAAATGTTTACTTCAGGAATCTGTACAGAGGATATAGGGAGATCTGTGTGTGTCTGTGTGTTGGGGGTGGAGGGGAGGGCATGAAAAGGGGTGGTCTGGCAGGAAAAGTTTGGGAACCTCTGGGTTTAACAATGGTTAAACAAATTGAACCTGGGTTGTTGAATTCAAAGGTCTTATTCAGAGAATATAGCTTTTAATGGATGAACATGAGTTGCCTTATCTGTTTACTAAAAATATTCTGAAACTGTAGAAATGATAACTATAATGACCTCAAATGGCATCTTGTACTCTGTGCTTATTCTTATGAAGAGTTATTTTAAAAATTAACCATATTGAAACCAGTCAGACCAATTAGTCATCTTTTTCACAACAGTATATCAAAAACAGAGATCAAGCATCATGATGAGGAATGTTTTGTGCCTGTTTTGGAGCCTGTGAGGAGTGGGGCTCCATTTGGGTTTTAATTACTATTTTAATTAATGCAGTAAATTTCATCTGACACTCATATGGTTTATGTTAATTACCAAGACTTACTAAATGATTTTTTTCCACTAATGAATTTGTTTGCCTTAGGTCTGAGGTACCCCACTGTTTCATTAGGAGATAAGTGTGCATATCTTGCTAAAGTAACCTATGTATAATGGTGAAATTGGGCTGGGTCTATATGAAGTAAAACCCCAATCTTAATACTTTTAGGCAGAATAGAAATAGCTGATGTATACAGTATAGATATTTTCATTATTGCAAACAGAAGTCTCAAAATAAAGTCAAAAGTAAACTATGCCTAAGCTTATCTGTGTTATGGGGGGTTAGTAAAGCCTCCACACTGCTCTTAAAACAGAAGGTGAATGTTTATTAACAAAAAAAATAAAATCTAAATCTCAAACCACTTTGCAAAATGTCTCTCAAAACAGAAAGCTGACAACCATTTAAAGTGCTTAACTGGAAAGACCTTCATTGTAAGTTAATACTCTTAAAATAAATCAAATATTGCAAATTATAATATTTTTAAGGGCAGATTTTACACTTGACCCTTACAAGGCATACGCGTACGCATCATGGCCGAGATGCGGTACCACCAAAAATTGGGGTGGCATGACAGTCACCATTTATCTTGGGACTATTTGTTTATAGTAGTTAGTATTAAAGTAACATCTGATTTTTTTTAAGAATGAATGACTGGAAGAACTCTATATTTGCAGATGCAAAAATATTGCGAGCACTATTGTGTCCCTCTGTGTACAGCATCGTCAAAATTTTATGGCAGTTTGCTTCTAAAAAAGCAGTATGGTGAGGAAAGTACAATGAAACTCTAACTTGAAATTCTGACTAATGTTTTCATAAGCAACATTATTTTTCAGTATAGTTTATAAATCTTTATTATAAAATTAGCTGAGAGCATGGGGTTTTTGTTTTGCTAGAACATTTATATTGTTATAGGAAAAAAACTTAGCAATTTGCGTAGTTTCAATTACTGCTTATTTTCAGAATTATCTAGCATACGTTTAACATTAGTTTAAAGTTTATGCCACTGTTTTTGCATGAGATTGCATGTGCTCTTCAAGCCATTCCTAATGATTTTCATCCTTGCTATTTAAATCACTCACAAATAGGCATGTTGAACTATATTTCTTTATAAATACTGCAGTACTTATTGCAAGAAATTGATGTACTTCAATAGCAATGTCATGCAGCCTAATTATGAAATACTGCTGTGAGATATCTAACAACATACAATGCAACATTCAACATGGTGTAGTAAAAGTGATATGTAGCAAAGCGAAGTACAATGTGGAGCAGTGGTTAGGATACAGAGAATGGTGCTGCAGTATTAAAAAATTAGCAACTTCATCACTGTGGAGGCAGCAAGTGTACATCATTTCATATCACAACCTCATACAAAACAAGTGAAAAGAAGGAGCTGACCAAGATGGTTTTCTCGCACTGCCCCCTGGTGGACATGACCTTTAATTCTACAGGCAGAGGTAAACTACGTGTGCAAGCACGGTTAGTACACAGTTCGCTTCTTGCGTTGCGTGCGCTTCGTGTTGTGTATTTGCGTTGCGCTTTGCGTTAAGTATATTGGTGGCCTAACTTGTGAACCTGTTTTCAGTGTTCTAACACTAAATGAATATCCATCAAATGAAATGCCCTGGTAAGACACTAACTGATTTGATTTTAGCTGTGGATTCTGAGAGCCATTGCAGCATCGCGACTGTAGAACCTCTCGTTGCTTGCAACCAGGAAGAAATATTATTGGATTCTATTAAATATCTGCAAGTTGAATTTCTGTGTGTTTTTTTCTGTCCAGGTGGAGTTTCTTTGCGAAAGGGGTGCTGATGTGAACAGGGGTCAGAGGTCCTCTTCATTACATTATGCTGCCTGCTTTGGACGGCCACAAGTAGCAAAGGTATTGGATAAACACTGTACAGAGCTTTGGGAGCTTACTTGTGTTGTAAATAGGGGCTTCATATAATATGCATGCTTTTAAAATCTATTTGCTGTAGACTTTATTGCGACATGGAGCCAATCCAGACCTGAGGGATGAAGATGGAAAAACACCACTTGATAAAGCAAGGGAGAGGGGACACAGTGAGGTCGTGGCTATCCTACAGTCTCCCGGTGAGCATACAGGGCACAGATGGTTATATATTGTATAATCACTATGCCGTATGATTCCTGTTTGATCTTGTTTTGTCGTCTTTCATCTTGCACATCATGGCTCTGAAATATGTGACTTTCTATGGCAGGAGACTGGATGTGTCCTGTCAACAAAGGAGATGATAAGAAAAAGAAAGATTTAAACAAGGAAGAAGACGAGAGCAATGAACCAAAGGGGGATCCTGAAATGGCACCCATCTACCTGAGGAGGCTGCTTCCTGTTTTTGCACAGACTTTCCAGCAAACCATGCTGCCCTCCATTAGGTACAGTTTGTCAAAATGAATATATCTGCAAATGGCTACATTTGCTGTATTCACATGATGAATTCCATTCCCAATGTAATCTGAGTTCGTCGTCATACAGGAAAGCCAGCCTGGCTCTTATTAGGAAAATGATCCACTATAGCTCGGAAGCGCTTCTGAAAGAGGTGTGTGACTCTGACGCTGGGCACAACCTCCCCACGGTCTTAGTGGAGATCACTGCCACTGTTCTTGACCAAGAGGTAATCTTGGGTCTTTTACAGACATTGTTCAAAAACCATGTTACTAGTGTGTAAGGCACGTTTTTTAGTTAAACGGGTAACACTAAACTTGGTATATGTTTGTGTGTTTTTTGAGTGGGGGGTGATATCCTGTCTTGTCCTGCTTTGGGCATTATGCTTGCATGTTTTATTTAATGTTGTGAAAAATTAATGCAGGTCGGAAATGCCTTTGTCATCGCTGTTGGTTAATATAGTCTGTTCTCCTACCAAGGATGATGATGATGGACACCTTTTAGCACTGCAAATTATCAGGGACCTTGTTGACAAAGGTGGAGATGTCTTCCTAGACCAGCTGGCCAGACTGGGTGTTATAAATAAAGTTTCCACACTCGCCGGCCCAGTTTCTGATGATGAAAATGAGGAGGAAACTAAGCCGGAGAAGGTAACCAGGGATTGATGATCTTTTCCAAATTACAGACACTTGGGGATCTAATATGTAATACTGTCCACCTAACAAAGGAAACACAACAATGTTTAATCAAAATGCTAATGTTTTGAATACATTAAGTATTTTTATGTTCATGAACCTCAGTTATTCTGTATCACTCTAATCTTGAATAGTATTTAACTCATCCCATCTGGAGCTAGAGTGATGTGGTGAAGGGTATTAGAGATTCATATGCTGTTTCCATTTGTGTAGGAGGATGAACCTCAGGAAGACGCCAAAGAGATACAACAGGGGAAGCCATATCACTGGCGGGACTGGTCCATCATCAGGGGCCGAGATTGTCTGTACATCTGGAGCGATGCTGCTGCCCTTGAGCTGTCCAATGGAAGCAATGGCTGGTTTCGTTTCATCTTAGATGGGAAGCTGGCTACCATGTATTCTAGTGGCAGCCCTGAGGGCGGCTCTGACAGCTCAGGTATGCCCTGCCCACCTAATGCAGTAATTTTGCTGTACCTGCTGGCACCTGTTTTTCTCTAAGAAGAAAGCAGTGGAGATGTAAAGACTTTCTGCCAGCTATTAACTATTTAGCATTTGTTTTTTATATCTATTTGAGTTTCTGTATCTTCTGTACTGACAAAGTACAGCAGTGATTTTCTAGAACCTGCACCATCTTTACGATGTTTAATGGTTAAAATATTTTGGGTGATCTTTGTCCTGAAACAGAGAGCAGGAGTGAATTCCTTGAAAAGTTGCAGCGAGCGCGGAGTCAAGTAAAGCCAGCCAGTGCCAGCCAACCTGTCCTGTCAGCAGTGGGCTCCACCAAACTGACTGTGGGTAACTGGTCACTTACTTGCCTCAAAGAGGGTGAGATCGCTATTCACAACTCAGATGGCCAGCAGGCTACTATACTTAAAGAGGACCTGCCTGGATTTGTATTTGAGTCCAACAGAGGAACCAAGCATTCCTTTACAGCAGAAACTTCACTTGGTAAGTTTGTAGGTAAGTGTGCAGGGTGATGATCACCAGTGGCACATCTGAGTACACATGACATGTGGCCTTGCCCTTTGGAGTGCTTATTTTTCCTCATTCTGTGTCTAGGATCTGAATTTGTCACAGGATGGACTGGAAAAAGAGGAAGAAAGCTTAAGTCTAAGTTGGAGAAAACTAAACAAAAGGTAAAACTACAATAAAATCATGGCTCAGCATTAGAGTATTGGCAGAATAATATTCTAGCAAACATGGTGTTTCCTAGTACTTCAGAAAATATTTAATGATGCTACTTTTCAACTGCTTTTTTTTTTTTTATAAACATTTTACATTTTTACTGTTCTGTTGGCCAGTCTTCTTTTCCTGCAGTTGTCACACGGGTGGAAAGGCAGACGCTAACAGTGATACAGCAGACAATCAGCCATATGTTCCAGACTCATGACTTATGATTTCTTTGTTTGCACTGTGATGTACTGATGAGTCATGTGCTTGCTAGAACAGATCTGCTGGCCAGATCTGAGGGGGGGGGCTGTAGTATATTGTCCTCAGACTGTGTATACATTGCTACAGAAGAACTTTGTACTTTTTTTTTTTTTCCTTTTCAAATTTTGTTTGGTGCTAGGTCACTGCAGAGTGCCTGGCAATTAACAGGCAGATACCACTGCCAAAAAAGCCCTACCTTGGATATATAACAATGTTTAGTGCTGCCCTCACATCTCGAACCTCTACCCTTTTCTCATATAATGAACATTTGGAAAGCTGAATGAGATAAATATTAATAACAGTCCAATTATTGGAAAGATAACAAGCATAAGCTTTACAAAAAAGGTTGAGAGCGGGTCATCTATGCAAAGTCTTGTATGCTGACTAACATAGTTTTACTTACAGATGAAGATCCCACTGTATGTCCTATATGTAAAACTCCTTTAACTGTTAAACATGTTTTGTTGTATTGTCCTCCTTTTGTCTCCCTTGGATGAAGTTTATTTTACCAAGTATTTAAAAGAGATTCTGACAGTACTGATTCTAGTTTCATTTGTATTCATGTGCAGGTTAAGGCCATGGCTCGGGATTTGTATGACGATCACTTTAAAGCAGTGGAGAGCATGCCTAGGGGTGTAGTGGTCACCCTCAGGAACATTGCTACCCAGCTGGAGTCTGCATGGGAGCTGCACACAAACAGACAGGTGGAGCAACACTTATTCTGGTGCATTTCAAATGTTCCAGCAGCAGGGCCATCGGCATGACATTAATTGATGGTTTTGTCGTCATTCCCGATTTGTTTGCTCATCAACCTATAACTGGTTTCGGTGCTGCTAAGTGAAACTTGGAAAATCACAACTGTTGTTGGAAGGAGTATGTATAAGCATGTATTTATGCCATTTTGTGTCTTGCAGTGTATTGAAGGGGAGAGCACCTGGCGAGACCTGATGAAAACTGCTCTAGAAAACTTAATCGTGGTCCTGAAGGATGAAAACACTATCTCCCCATATGAAATGTGTAGTAGCGGTCTAGTGCAGGCACTTTTTACTGTCCTGAATAATGTAAGCACACCACGGAGATCCTTAATAGTTCACTGGTTTTTACTATTTCTGTTGTGTTGGGGATCTTTTCCACTGCACCAACAAGAAAGAACCAAAAGTACTGTAGTTCAAGATGTTGGTTTTCCGCTGGCGTAAATATGCATATAGCATGCTGTCCTAGTATATTAAACAAAATATTTAATTTCTTGTCATGCCATCCTGGTCTTTTTGTTGTATCTGTTCTTCAGACCAGATTACAATTAATTTATTTTTTTACTTCATTTATTGTTGTTTTCTGAGATCGCCATGGTTTGTATTGTGTGTCAGATGCAGGGTATTTGCATAACCATTCGACAAAGAAAGTGTTTTAAGTCCCACACCAAAGTACCAAAAAGTACCCCAGTTGGTTTGGCACTTTTGGTACTGGTACTTGACTGGAACTTAATGCTTGGTGCAGTGGAAAAGTACCCTTACTGGAAGCCCAGATAAAGAATACTGTAGTCTGTTATCATTTACAAAGAGTTTTCGGTATTAATGATGAAAGCTCCTAAAATTGTTTGGTCACCTTAATGGGCCTAACACCACATCCCTTCAGATGTATGTAAAAATGATTTTTCCTTTTGAACATTGATCTCAGGAAATTACTAAGTTGGGGGTACCCTAACTGGGGGAAAAAAAGTCAGACATTAATTCTTTGGGGGAAAAAAAATACTGTGGTCATAAAAAACATAAAACTCTTAATGGTCTATATAAATACTTAGTTCTGAATACTGACCTTCAGTGCTGAATCCTAGTAACGTGTTTACCAAAAAAATATTGAAATGATTTGTAAGTGAATCAGAAAAATAGTTATCAAACAACAGTAGATACTACAATGAGTATAAGGTTCAGTTCTGTATTCCCCCTGCCATTAGTCTGCAGTCTTTCATGGTCATGTTTAGTGATGCATTTAGTTGTGTGCTTGTCAGCGTCATAGGTTAAAAACATTACAGCCATATTTTTTGCTTTTCTTTTGATAGAGTGTGGATCTTGATGTGAAGCAGGATTGCAAGCCATTAATGGAAAGAATCAATGTATTTAAAGCTGCTTTCAGTGAAAATGAAGATGATGAAAGGTAATCTCCAGAACTTTGTTAACATTACGTATGATGACTGCATTGACTTTTTTCTAGTTACATTATTTTGACCCCATCCAGCCGACCTGCAGTTGCCTTAATTAGAAAGCTAATAGCAGTGCTGGAGTCCATTGAAAGGCTACCTCTACATCTGTATGACACACCAGGCTCAACGTACAACCTGCAGGTATTTCTTCCACTTTGGTCTTTAGTTCAGCATTTAATGAGTGTCCTATTGACAGTTGGTCCTTTATATGTATATGTTTATTTATAATAAATGTATATGTGTGTTTGTGTATTACAAGGGCTTGCTCTAAGCCAGGGGTGGCCAGTCTTATCAAAGCAAAGGACCAGTATGTGTGCAGGCTTTTGGGATAATCTTTAGGTCAGCTGTTAAAACCCAGGGTTTAGAACATTTCATTCAATCAGTCCTAATTACTAATTAGTAATCTAATTAGGGAGTTGCAGCAAAAACCCACATACACAACAGCTCTTTCTGGATTGGCCAGCCCTGCTCTAGGCCTACAAGTTAGCCTTCTTTGTATTAACTTTTTACAGCTAAATAAAGCGGGATTGTTTGTTTTTGTTTGTTTGTTTGTGTATGTGTGTCTTAGAGATGGGTGGGGAAAATCAATTGATTTTATTGTGATTCTTTTGTACGGCAATTCATGTATCATCACACTAACTCCTGAAATCGATCTTTTATTAATTTACCATTCATATATACTGCTCAAAATGATTAAATGAATGCTTTGAAAACACATCAGATCTCAGTGGGGGAAAAAAAATCATACTGGATTTCTATACTGATATGGACTGGGTAATGTGTTAGGAATAAAAGAATGCTGCATTATTTGATGAAAATTCTCAACCTGAATTCAAAAATACCCAGAAAATCAAAGTGGAAAAAATTATGCAGCAGGATAGTCAATTTTGCCAAAATTTCATTGCAGCAACTCAAAATCGTACAACCGTGTTAATTTTGACAGCAAATTTTTATTTAGTTTGTCATAGTCTTTTGACTAAAATGTAATTTAGTTATCTGAATTATTTTAGTTTTAGTCTTGTTTTAGCTGACTAAATATCGTAAGATTACAGTCGACTAAAGCTACGGTTGATTTAGTCGACTAAAAAGTGTAAAGTGTAATGTTTAAAGTTTCCCTTTGATGTACATTGATTATGTTCACCAAGATGAAATGAAACCAAAGTTAAGGAATGGTAATAAGGTCTGACTGTGCAGTACACAAATACACAGATTTCACTCTTATTTGAAACACAAACATATGTTTGTTTACCCGGAAACTGAGTACTGCAAAATCAGTAGTGCCATTAGTGCAAAAATAAAATCAGACTAAAATCATCAGTGCCTAGGCTATAATGCCACCAGGCCTGCTCTCTCTCAATATTAAAATAGAAATATTAAAATGAATATTTGTAGATGTAGTTTATTGGTGATTTCATGTTCAGTGAAGTTTCCGCTTTTTAACAACTGTATAAAGTAACGTTATTTGTTATATAAATCAACTCAGGTGAAACAAAAAATGTACATTTTCAGGGTTGCCAAATCTCAAGCATCTGGCATGATACGCTTTGACTCATGCAGGAAATCCTACGGCACATCTATATTATACCATTATAAATGTAAAATTAGCTACGTCCAAAGTATATTTTCACGGTTAAATACAGAAGCAGACTATTTACAAGGTAAGAACTGTTACATGTGTGCAGACAGCTAGAATTGAAAATCTCACTCGAGCCAGCTGGCCGAAGTTGGCAAGCCCGTGTTTTATTTGAAATAAAAAGAAAAATGCACTGTTTTCGCCTGAAATGGCTCATCATTCTGTTTGCATTGTTACTCTGACAAATATAGAAGGGATATGAGAAAAACACGTCACGTTTTATATCTGTTTGAAATAAAAAGACAGTCTGTATCCTACTCTAACGGCGATTAAAGTGATGTTTGTATGTATTTATATTAAAACGAGATTTTAATTTGATTACCAGTGTGGGATTATAGAAAACCAATACTTAAATCCATGAACGCTAAAATATATGACATACACACGACTGTATTAGGGTTTTATGTCTTAAGTTAAGCACTTTATTTAAGCATGCACAATTTTCACATTTTATTTTCTCTTATCTTGAAATGCACCCCTACCTTTATTTAGTAGATGTTGATACAACTAATATGTTACTTAACTGAATAGTTAGACATTATGGTCTTCCGGACCTTTGCTTCAAGTAATTTTCTCTAACTGATCCCTGCCTAATGCGAACTACATTAGTTCTGACTAGATCTCGTCTCTGGCAAACATTTTCGTTTTGTTTTTATTCATTTACGAATAAATACACCCCATCATAGTCCTAGGCGTTGCGAAATCATTTTTATTTAGTTATTGTCTCATTTTAGTCTGAAAATAAAGGTCATTGACAATAATGACGACAAATTTTTCATCGTCAAAATTAACACTGCTCAGTAGTTTGTTTGGCACAACAGCAGCACATGTAGCTTTTTATTTTAAGTTAACTTGTAATTTTAAGTTAAACTGTTGTAGGGTTGCGAAATTCATCAAAACACATTAAGAACCTCTAATCGACGTAATCTTGCCCATGTGGGTTACTTTTTTTTTTCTCCATTTTTTCTTATTGCTTTAAAAAAATTAACACTTTCACACTAGCAATATTTAAAATACAGTGAAAATCTCTTAGTGATCAAATGCTTGTATGGATCATGTATTAGTCCATGTATTCATGGATGAATGGATGGTCTACACAAAGATATGAGTACACGGCTGTGTGTGTGTGTTGTATTAGGGTAAGTTTGCTTCTTCCTCATTTTTTCTCAAAACTTTTATGGAAAAAGCTGCTGTATAGAATTCTGAACTGTTGAATTCACTACATGCAAACACAAAAACCTGTTATGGTTTGTTAATGTTAGGAATCCATGTCGCTAGCACTGTTAACAAAACTGATATCAGTAGGTAGGTTTTTCACATAAAAATAACTGAGCAACTATTGCATGGGCAATAGATTATTTTATTTATTTGACAGGAGTTGCAAACAAATGACATTTTTGTTTGGTGATGCAGATTCTGACGAGGAGATTGCGCTTCCGCCTTGAGCGTGCCCCAGGCGAGACGGCACTCATTGACCGCACAGGCCGAATGCTGAAGATGGAGCCACTGGCCACTGTTGAGTCCCTGGAGCAGTATCTCCTCAAAATGGTGAGATTGACTCTCTTTTACAGTGTCTTACCTTCTCTCACAGTTGCTTTTTGCACAAAACTGTATTTATGTCACTTTCTCTTCTTTTGACAGGTTGCCAAGCAGTGGTACGACTTTGACAGGTCCTCGTTTATCTTTGTGAGAAAGCTTCGTGAAGGCCAGACGTTTACATTCAAACACCAGCATGACTTTGATGAGAACGGAATTATATACTGGATCGGCACTAATGCAAAGTAAGGATGTTCTTTCCTTTTTGCTGTTGTCTTTTGCATGAATGCTTATTAAACAGGTGTAGGTTATTCATCCAAGGGTAACAAGTTCAGATTTATTGTTCCAAGTGCCGTATGTGTGTGTGTGTATCTGTAACCAGCCAATCTGCCCTTTCTTACTTTAAGAACTGCTTATGAGTGGGTGAACCCGGCAGCCTATGGCCTTGTGGTAGTAACTTCATCAGAAGGCCGGAACCTGCCATACGGTCGTCTAGAGGACATCCTGAGCCGGGATAGCTCTGCCCTCAACTGCCACACCAATGATGACAAGAATGCCTGGTTTGCCATTGACCTTGGTCTGTGGTTCATCCCCTCTGCCTACACACTCCGCCATGCACGTGGCTATGGCCGCTCTGCTCTTCGCAACTGGGTATTTCAGGTGTCCAAGGATGGCCAGAACTGGATGACACTCTATACCCATGTGGACGACTGTAGTCTAAATGAGCCAGGGTATGTCACATGCTGTTAACTCTATGTGGTATATTGATTTATAAAAAGCAATCAAATTTACACTGGCTAATGCTTTAGTTACGTTTCCCTTAGCAGCAGAAAGTACAAGCTGAAATACAGTGCCTTCCACAGGAATCTATAGCTTATATAGGGCTGCATGATATCACATCTTTATGTACTTGTGATAATTTTTGTACTATATGGATATTTACTTTTGCCTGAGTGAATGAGTACTTAAGCAGATTAGCATTATGCCTAAAATATTAATGAGATCTGTATTGTGTCACCCATAAGTTAGTAATCTGTATGAATTTGGCGTATCCTTATGTTTATTAAATTTGGTTAGGGCAGCATGCCACACACTACTGTTTTGGCAAATTGTGGAAGTGATAAGCCCTGAAGTGGCAGTGAAGACAGGGACAGCTCAGCAGCCATAATATATTTGAAAGAGGAGATTTTGTGGATAAACAAGGTAAAAAATACATGGGTGTTGTGGTGGTGCTTTTTCCAATTTAAAGTCCTGCATGTTTATTAAACATAAGGATATGCCGAATTTATACAGGTTACTATTAGTTTAGGTGCACTACTAATCTGCTTACCAAATTATGGGCGTAAGTAAGTCCATATAATACCGATAAACTGGCATCCAGACAAATGTTACACCCGTCATCTAAAGCCCTGGTGTATGTACAGTACAGGCCAAACATTTGAACACACTTTCTCATTCAATTGAATGAGAAGGTGTGTCCAAACTTTTGGCCTGTACTGTATGTATGTAATATAGTTTTCAAAATTATATTTGTATTCTCTGGATGGGAAATACATACAGGTTTGGGAATGGTCTGCTGCCCCCACAGACACTTTCTCGTGTCCCAGGGACACTGGGATGGCCTGATCCTACACTTGGACCCCATGTTTGTTCTCAACTCTCTCTCTGTGAGTGTGTGTGTGTGTCTGAAATGGAGTGATTAACCAGATTTAACCATTCAGCATTCAGAGCTTGAGTTCAGCCATCAGGCAAGTGTGTAAACACTTTTTTGGCAAAATTATTTGTATTGTGTTGATTTGTCATATACTTTTGTTCAGTTTTTTTATGCAGAACATGTCAGTGTAGTCATGCAATTGATTCTTTTGGGAAAAGAGAGGATTAGAGTTTGTACCCGTGTCATGTGCTGTGTGATCACTCCTCAGTTTGGAATGCGATTTATGGAATGTGCAATAAATTAATATATGTAGTTTCAGATCTACATGTCACAGACATTCTAATAAAAACACATTTATTAACTTCCACATTTCCAGGTGATCCATCCAGTACTTCTAGAAATTGTACATGTTGGTGAGTGTGGCATGAGTACAGATTAGATGGATGGAGCAAGTGATGGGTCTGCCTGTGGGGAATACCATGTTATTAATTCTGACATCCCCCCGGTTTCAGATTAAAATTTCAGTACAGCATAATAAGTAATTAAATGGTCATGGTCAAGGTTGGAGAGTTGCTTCATTACACACACATACAGTCCCCTTTGTTTATATGAAGTATGGTTTGGACTTGAACGTCTCTTGGAAGGCTCAGAAAGATCTTTCCAATAGGGGAGACATATTTAGGCAAACTTCAAAATCCTGTAATGACCATGACATTTTGTGTCCACGTGTCAGATCTACAGCCACTTGGCCTCTGGACCCTTCCAAAGAAGAGAAGCAGGGTTGGAGGCACATCCGTATCAAGCAGATGGGGAAGAATGCTAGCGGGCAGACGCATTACCTGTCACTGTCAGGCCTGGAGCTGTACGGCGCAGTGAGCGGCGTGTGTGAGGACCAGCTAGGTGAGAGGTGCTCCATTATGGTGCAAGTGAGCGGGGGGGCCGGTGAGCTAGCACTTGCAGCGATACGGCGCAGTGAGTGGAGTGTGTGAGGACCAGCTAGGTGAGTGGTGCTCCATTATGCTGCAAGTGAGCGAGGGGGCCAGCACGTGGCCGGTGAGTGGGTACCTGCAAGGGTATAAGGCGCAGTGAATGGAGTGTTCAAGGACCAGCTGGGTGAGAGGCACTCCGTTATGTCGCAGGCAGGTTGGCAGGTGGGTACCTACAGCTGTATGATGCAGTGAGTGGAGTGTGCGAGTACCAACTGGGTGAGACACTCCATTATGCCGTGAGCAGGCGGGCAGGCTGAGAAGCAGGGACCTGGAACTGTATAGCAGAGTATGTGAGGACCAGCTGACTGAGACATGGTTCATTATGGCGTTGGTAGACAGGTGGGCACATGGAGCTGTACGGTGCAGTGACCAGATTATGTGAGGACGAGCTGGGTGAGAGGCGCTCCATTATGCCATGGGCAAGGGGGGAGCGGGGGATGGGCAGGCGGTTAGGCAGCCTTCAGGCCTTAAAGGTGCTTGTCTGTACATTACTTTGACAGGCTGTTAAGTTGACAATTCACTGATCCTGTATGTAAATGTGTTCACACATGATTATTTTTTTTGGGTGTATTTTGATTTGACTAATTAACTAATGGAAATCCGTGTAGGGAATGCGCTAAACAATCTTATGAGACTTGCCCTGAACTTTGAGTGGAAAAAACTAAGTGTAGATGTGTGGTGAAAGCAGTTTTATGAACATTTCCATTTCTGTGAATTAATATTTTTCTGCCGTCTGCAGGGAAGGCTGTGAAGGAGGCGGAGGCTAACCTCCGTCGACAGAGGCGCCTATTCCGCTCCCAAGTGATGAAGTATATAGTTCCTGGCGCCCGCGTTGTGCGGGGCATTGACTGGAAATGGAGGGACCAGGATGGGAATCCACCTGGAGAGGGCACCGTCACAGGGGAGGCCCACAACGGTGAGAATCGTTGCCACTTCCTTTGAGAAGCGAGTTTGTCCAGTGAAGCTGAATAGAATTAAGCTTGCTTAAGACAGGTTCAGGAGCCTCTCCCAATCATCCTGTGTGAGTATGTAATATAAATACTACTTATCAGAATATATAATTAACAGTATATCACAATATTAAAATTACTGGCTTATTCCCTTAGTTTAAATTTTTTTGGAGAATCTAGCATAGAGCTTTATGGTGGCACAAACATTCTGCATTACTGGATGTTCATCAACTGTTAACCCATTTGCCTGGCCCTTAATCAGTCTGCAGTTACACCTTATCGCCCAGGTCTTTCTCCTGCTGGAAAAGGTGTCTAGTTTATCATTCCTGTCAGCCCTGCTAAGATCACTAAATAAAAGACAAGCAGGAAGATTCAAGAAGTATAGTTTACAGCACCCTGGGAAAGTGTAGGCTTCATGGACTTGAGTCAAAGAAATGGAGTCAGTGCTAGAATTTATGTGGTACAAAAAAAACAAATTGTGAACATCAAGTGCATTTATATACTTTGAGGAGGAACGTTAATTATATGGGTGAACAGAAACCACTTTTCTGTCTTGTCTGGCACTCATAGGGGAATGTTTAGATCTGACACTTAGGTTAGTTGTTAATATATGTGGGTAAAATTTATGTGACAGATACTTATGTGCACAGTTAGTAAGCTGTCCGCCAGGTTTTTCAAGTCTTGATGTATAATCTAAATGGCATTCTGCTGGTCCTCACGGAGCTGAAGTATTGCAGGATCAATAGAGCAGGGGTGTATATCTAAAGGCATCCATACGAAGACATAACCAGTGTTTCTCTGACTACTATGTGACACTCACTCTTTTCTTGATGCTGGTCTGTCATGATATTTGTAATTTTTTATATACTACTAAAAGGATCAGGATATTTTCTTTCTACTCAGATAAAAATAAAGTTCCCTTTTAGGTATTCTTTTAACTAAACATGGAAATTGTTACTTTTTGTTACTATTAGTTTGCTATTTTGAGGTGCCCCCTCTCCCAACTTTTACAGGTAACATTTTTATACTTGTATTTCCTACATAGCAGTTGGGTCTTTGGGCAGTCACATTTCAATGTGTAGGGCGTAACAGATTGTCTCCATCAGTCAGCTAAGTGCATGTTGATGTCACAATTTGCAAGCACTAAATGGACTCCATTGCAAGTGAATATTTACATTAGCAAAATATTCTTCAGTTCTTTTCTGAGTGGCTTTTAGCTTGGCATTTGCAAAATTCTACATGGCTTTTTTGTCATTTCTGTAACTCATGTTTCTGTCCCATTGCTTCACCTGGACCAGAGCCTTTGAATTTTTAGTCTAAGACTATAAAATTTGCTTACTTTCCCGGCCAAATGGTTCAAACTAGAAAACTTGTGTATTCTGCTTTTCCTTTTTAGTGAAAGCCGTATTTTTTCATGATTTCTGTACTCCTAATGGTAATGTGAAATGGCTAAAGTGGCAGAATACACAGAGAAGTTCTAAATTAATTTCTGGTATTTTTAAGGGCTTTTCAGACTAAGCGCAGGGTCTGACCCTTTGCTCTAAAGGCCCCGGTCTTCTGGTCCAGTGTCGAGTGGAGCTGCTGTCTTGACTTGCTGCTGCTGTCTGCTCTCTGCTGGGTCTCACACACTCATGTCCCTTTCCAGGCTGGATTGATGTCACCTGGGATGCCGGTGGCTCAAACTCTTACCGTATGGGTGCAGAAGGAAAGTTTGACCTCAAGCTTGCGCCAGGGTACGACCCTGAGTCTGCGCCGTCACCCAAACCTGTCTCATCCACTGTTTCAGGCCCAGCGCAGTCCTGGAGCAGCCTGGTGAAAAATAACTGTCCGGACAAGGGTGGCTCCTCCTCGGCGACGGGGGTCAGCTACTCAAGCCGGAAGGGCAGTAGCAGCTCGGTGTGTAGCGTGGCCAGCAGCAGCGATATCAGTCTGAGCTCCACCAGGCTGGAGCGACGGGCCGAGAGCCTACTTGAGCAGGGGGGGGGCACAGTGGGGGGTGCACTGGGGGCAGAGACTCAGGAGCCCATTGTGGTGCTGTCCTCAACTGAGAGTGGCTCTGCCTCCAGCACCAGCACGCTAACCGCTGACATGGGCAGCGAGAGTGCCGAGCGCAAGCCGGGGCCTGATGGCACGCTCCGTCCAGCAGGTGACTCCGCTGCCATCTCCATGGGACTGGTGAGCGTGAGCTCACCGGACGTCAGCTCCGTCTCAGAATCCTCCAGCAAGGAGGCAGCATCGCAGCGCCCCCTGTGCTCCGCAGCCAGTGCCCGCCTCTCCGTCAGCTCCCTGCTGGCAGCCGGCGCACCCATGAGCTCCAGTGCCAGCGTGCCCAACCTGTCGTCGCGCGAGGCCAGCCTCATGGAGTCCTTTGTGCGCCGGGCACCCAACATGTCAAGAACCAATGCAACCAACAATATGAACCTGAGCCGCAGCAGCAGCGATAACAACACCAACACGCTGGGCCGCACCGTCATGAGCACTGCCAGTGAGTACTGTCACTCCACCCGAACATCGGCTCACTCCTGCTCTGCCACTAAATGAGGCCTTGGCCTGGTTTTCCTGCTTCAGCTGTGTGAGCTGCTGTGTTGTGTGCAGTAGTAACTAGCTGTAGATTTTCTTTTGTTCGCTGCTGTTTTTCTTTTGCCCGCAGTATTATACACTCAGCAGTATTCTATATCAAAGAACAATATCTTGTGTCATTGCACAGTTAGAAGTATATCTCACTCCTAATGTCTTCTCAGATTTTTACTTTTATTCTACCAAATCAGTGCAAGCCCCACCCCTAAGTTTAACATTTTTGACCTAGAATTCTTCTGTTATGTAGCATACATAAATATAATTATTCGAATAGTATCATGCTTGGAGAGTGTATAACTGTGAAATGTGTGTTGTGCCAGTGCATGCCGGATTTTTATTTAATTGGAGTCAGTTAATACTTGCTTTTTTGTTTTGAGACTAATCGCATTTTTGGTTTTGTTTGCAGCTTCTCCTCTCATGGGTGCTCAGAGCTTTCCTAACCTCACAACCACTGGTACCACCTCAACCGTTACAATGTCCACCTCCATAGTAACCAGCAGCAATAATGTAGCCACGGCAACCACAGGTTTGTCCGTCGGCCAGTTGCTCAGTAACACTCTGACGACCAGCCTGACCTCCACTTCTAGCGAGAGCGACACAGGTCAGGAGGCTGAGTTTTCACTCTATGGTAGGCTATGCTAGGATTATACCAACTATTTAAACATCTTCCTTCCACCTAACCCTGCTTCCCCTGCCACATTCTACAGACTACACATACCCAGCACACACAATTAACATTGCTGTAAGCCTAATGTTCCTTTTTATATATTGATCTCACCCATTAATCCCCACCCCAGTCCTTTTCTGGTCTTCTGAATTCCTTTAAATTACAGTTACTTGTTTGCCTATGGTGCATCTTCATGGCCTTTTGCCCCTGTCCCACACCGCAGACTTCCTGGACAGTTGTCGTGCCAACACGCTTCTAGCAGAGTTGGATGATGAGGAAGACTTGCCTGAACCAGATGATGACGATGACGAGAATGAGGATGACAATCAGGAAGACCAGGAATATGAGGAAGTTCTGGTATGATTGAGGGTTGTCCTTCTCTTAACACTAGAGTTCCTGGAAAACGAGGCTCTCCTCTGCAAGACCCTACCCCCTTACTCCCCACACAAGCTGCCCGCCCCTTTAACACCTTTTATTTTGCAAATAAATCAGTCACTCAATCAAAATCATCTCCTAGCCAAAGTCACATCCTCAACTCAAGTCTGCTTAAGGAATCATATAATATTTGCATTGACATATAGTAATTTGAAATACAGTGGAACAGAGGGTATGTATTTGCTGATTTGGTTACCGCAGTTTATCTGAAAAAACTTTATATCATAAACTCAAATTTTATTTGTGTTATTTGTCTACAACTATCTGTGTAAAATTATGATGAAATGAGATGTTTTGTAGACAGTGCTAAAAGAGAAAATGATGATATAATAAGGAAATATTAACTTCAAGTATAGAAGAATGTTAATCATTCTTTCAAATAGGATAAGACCTGTGGCCGTTAATTAGCCTTTAGTATGTATGTGACCCTGTTGTAAAAAATCGTGAATGTACTTTGCAGTGGTTGCTTTTTATTTAATATTTGTAAATCAATTTTTCTGTACTATCATTTAAAAAATCATTTTGGTTGTTCAGACTTTTTGCAAGCATTGTATTTGTTTTTGTTTGGTTTTTTTTCTATCCGTAACCTCAGTCCCAGTTTCAGTACATAGTACTACAAACAGGCTGCTATAGTTTTGTTTCTGACTTTCAGATAAACTTTGAGTCAGTATGTGGAAGTCACTGAATTAGCTCCATGTGCTTTATCATGTAGCATTAATTGTAAAAAACTGTACAGTTATGCTAAGATGGAGTCTCATAGAAATATGTATTACCTCAAATCCTTGGATGAAAATTTTCCATGCTTTTCATTGTCTTCTGCTTGTCTTTGTCTATTATGTCTACATTAGGAGGAGGAAGAGTACGAAACCAAGGGAGGCCGGCGTCGAACCTGGGATGATGACTTTGTCCTGAAGCGTCAGTTCTCTGCCTTAGTGCCAGCATTTGACCCCAGACCTGGCCGGACAAACGTCCAGCAGACCACTGACCTGGAGATTCCTCCGCCAGGTAGTGCAACATGCTTTTTATTACAGTGCTACTAGCAAGTCCCTAGTGGATTTTCTGCAACATTAGTATTTTTCAAATAGATATTCTAGATCAGGGGTCACCAGCATGGTGCCCGTGGACACTAGGATGACCCCAAGGACCACATGAGTCGCCCTGCAGACCTGTTCTAAAAAATAGTATAACTCACCAGTGAGCAGCATCTAAAATTTCATTTTTATCCTGTTTCTATTCTTCTTTAATCACATTTGCATTTACATAGATATGAAAATGACAATATCTTAAAAAAGCATTTAAAACATGTTTATTATACATGAAGTTTAAATAAGTTTAGGTAAATTCTGTTCTGGTTGCCCTTCGTATGGCTCAGTATCCGTGAAGTAGCTTTCAGTTTCAAGAAGGTTGGTGACCTCTGTTCTAGATATTATCAAATGAATATTACATGGACTGAGTGCCAGAAATCACACCTGTTTTCTAATTTAGCCAATTCCATGAAAAACATACATGATCCTCCAAATTCCATTGAATCTAATTTGAATTAGATTTTGTTCTAGTTTGTTCTAGTGATGAGTCATTTGAGGATCCCTTGCAGTTTATATGGAATAAGTCAGCAGTAATGTGTTGCCAGGACCAGAGCTGCAAAGCACTGCTCTCCATTACCCTGCCTCTTCATGAAAGTCTTGGGAAAGTAACAATTACAGATTGGTACTGTCTGTCATTAAAAAAATTATACATTGTCACACAGCCTTTAAGAATATATGGCAGGTTTTTACAAATAAATAAAATTCATGTAGTAATTGGTTTCAAATACAGACAACACAAAGTAAAACGGCTTCTGGTGATGTCAAAAGATGTGTGTTCATTCATTTTTAATGTAAAACCGTTTGGAAGCTAACAATGAACTTATTTTTATAGTAGATTTTCAATTTCGAGTTCTCAGTATAACTGCCATCTTGAGTTGTTTGAGCTGTACTTTTTCCAGAATATAACACAAAAGTCAATCAAAGCTCCTTTGTATGTTTGCCCTCTTCATTCATTGAACTGGTTTTTATCATAAGTATGTTGAATAATGGATTAATTCTATCTAGTCTGGAGTTTCCTTCCCAGCCTCGCTTTACTGTAACAGTAAGACGTGCTAACCTGGTGCCCACAGGTACTCCTCGTTCTGAGGTCCTGGAGGAGGTGGAATGTGCTCCCTCTCCACACCTGACTCTTATTCTAAAGGTAGCTGGACTGGGCACCACCCGAGAGGTGGAGCTGCCACTCACCAACTATAAGTCCACCATCTTCTACTATGTTCAGAAACTCTTGCAGCTCTCTTGTAACGGGAGCATCAAGTCGGATAAACTCAGGCGGATCTGGGAGCCCACATACACGTAAGCCCATTTCATGGTGGTGCATGACACAGAGCTGCATATGGTTGGATTGTTCTGGAACAGTGTGTGTCATGCACGCTTTTTGTTTTTGTTCTAGGATAATGTACAGAGAAATGAAGGATTCCGACAAAGAAAAAGTGAGCGGAAAGATGGTAATAGGCTTTTTCTGTTTCCTTCCCTTTCATCCCTTTTGCTAACCCATCTACTCTTGGCTGTGAATAACTGTGGCTGTTTTAAATGTGTCTGTGCCCTTTAGTGGACAAGGACCTCACTAATCTCTATTCAAAAGTAAAATTGTTAGAGATCCCCCCCCCCTTCCCCCAGTAATTGCATGGGTCTAGTGGTACTCCTATTGTAATGCATGTCTGTTGCGTGAGACTTTACAATCAGGAAAGACCAACATTTGGTTCTTCCTGTTGTAGGGTTGCTGGTCTGTAGAGCATGTGGAACAGTACCTTGGCACTGATGAATTACCAAAGAATGACTTGATAACCTACATGCAGAAGAATGCAGACTCATCTTTCCTGCGCCACTGGAAATTAACCGGCACTAATAAAAGTATTAGGAAAAACAGAAATTGTTCACAGCTCATAGCTGCATACAAGGTATAGAACGGCATTAGATTGTGTGTGTGTGTGTGTGTATATACTATGTATGTGTGTGTATATATATTATGTATGTATGTGTGTGTGTGTGTGTATATGTATGTATGTATGTGTGTGTGTATATATATATATATATATATATATATATACATAAATACACACACACACACACATATACACACATACATACATCATATAAAACATTTTTCATTTCCCCTTTTCTGATGTAGTTTAATTTTTCCCTTCTTGCTTGACTGTCGCTTATGTAGTACCTGTTGGACAATTGCTCATGTTTACCTAACTTAAGTGGCTCATGGCTGTAATGCATTTCGAAGTAGATGTCCTTTTGGATAGTTCGTTAATGATGGGTTATGTTAATGGGTCATTCTGAGATGTCCATTTAGGTTGATTTGAGCCATCTTTTATTTTAATGGTGCAAAAACAGAGAATTGTTAGTAAAGCTAAAGTAGAGTGTTTCTTTGCTAAACGACCGTGGTACCCCCTTGCAGGACTTCTGTGAACATGGCTGCCGGTCCTCAGGCCTGAGCCCCGGCTCTCTGGCTATGCAGAGTTGTGACATTCTGAGCGGCACTCTGGAGCAGGCGCAGGCCAAGGCCGGCCCAGGCCAGAGCGCGTGTGGGGTCGAGGACGTCCTGCAGCTGCTGCGCATCCTCTTCATCATCGGGAGTGAGCCACATTCCAGCCGCACGCTACAGGAGGGTATGAGCCATCTCTCCTCAAATCCACCGCTTTTACCTGACTAATACTGCAAAAGAGAGAATGTCACCAAATTTTGTAACATTAACAGGCTTTGTAGCCTTCTAACAAGCTTGTGACAAGCATGTGGCTTAAATTAAATGTAATTTTCTATACCTGAGTCATAATTCCTCTTGAATGTTTTTAATTTGAAGAATAGTGGAAGGAATATATGTTTTCAGGTATAAGAGCCTTGAAATTCTATGATGCAGTTCTCCAGGTACTCTTGCAATGCCAAGAGGTACAATATAACAGTATGTCAGTGTTCTGTGCTTCTTATAATTTTTTTTTCCTTTTTTCCTTTTTTTAGAAGTAGATGATGTGCAGTTTAATGCACCACCTGAGGAATTCACAAGCAAAAAAATCACTACCAAAATTCTTCAACAAATAGAGGTGATTAAGTGAAAATTGTTGTTCAGTCTGCAGGTCTTTAAACATGCATTCGTGCTGTTTTTAACTTAAAGCCATACTGCCTTGCTGTGCCTCTGGCTTTCAGGAGCCGCTGGCACTGGCAAGTGGAGCCCTCCCAGACTGGTGTGAGCAGCTCACCAGCAAGTGTCCTTTCCTCATCCCTTTTGAGACCCGGCAGCTTTACTTCACATGTACTGCATTCGGAGCCTCAAGGTCCAGCCTTGTCCTCTATTTGTATCCCCTATGTTTGTTCATCTATCATAAGCCTGTACCTCAAATGAAGAAGCATTTCCTGCTTATCTTTCAGTAATCTTGAAACCCCCTTTCTGCAGAGCAATCGTGTGGCTCCAGAACCGCAGGGAAGCCACAATGGAGCGCTCTCGCCCGGCCACCACAGTACGGCGGGATGACCCAGGCGAGTTTCGTGTGGGACGGCTAAAACACGAGAGGGTTAAAGTGCCCCGAGGGGAGAACATGATGGACTGGGCCGAGAGCGTCATGCAGATCCATGCAGACAGAAAGTCTGTCCTCGAGGTAAGCTAGTGCTACAGTTAAAAGGTGAAATACCCTGCATTATTCATGTTATTATTTAACTACTTGACTACTAAATATATCTTCTGAATTTTTACAGAGTATTTCTACTGGAAGGATTTCGTTTTAGACACTTAAAGCTGTGCTGTCCTACTTTTTCCACACTTAAGTTATGATTACAAATGATATGACATTTCCATCATGAATCTTTATCTCATGCTCTTTTTGTTAATTTTAGCAACTTGCAATCTTGTGAAAACACAGAATTGTACAGGGGGGCACGTAGTGTGAAATGTAGGATGTTTACATACAGTAACACTCTGTCAGACAGCTGCAAGCAAGACTCAAACTGCGTGATCCGACTGAGCGCCACCCAGTCGAAGGCAAATTTGCCTGTTGGTCAAATAATTCAGAACCAAAAGTGGTTAATTATCTTGAATCTATACCTGGATGCAAGACATAATTGCAAATTGTTATTCTTAATTATTATTAGGCCCATAGTTCATGTCTGTTGTTTTCAATTATATTGAGATGACTGCTGATGGTGGTGATTTTCTTCTGTGCCAAGGTGGAATTTTTGGGAGAGGAGGGCACTGGACTTGGGCCCACACTGGAATTTTATGCACTTGTGGCAGCAGAGTTCCAGAGGACCTCTCTCGGCATCTGGCTCTGTGACGACGACTTCCCAGATGACGAGTCTCGACAGGTTTGCTTTATTTGCCAAATGGCGTATCTAATGCAGTATTGCACTGTGGTCACCTATATGGAGGGGACCAGAAGCTTTACTCTTTTCATAAGAAGTTGTCCACCTATAGAGAGATGTTGTGGTACCCTTGAGAAATTATTTTTAAGATAAGAAATAATATGTTACAAATTCTCTATATCAGGTCATTTTTATTTCAGTGTAGTACCCTTTACAGTAATTTATCATAAACCAGTCTGAGGTGTGCTTCAGCGTTCTGTGTTACTTTACAGGTGGACCTGGGAGGGGGTCTGAAGCCTCCAGGCTACTATGTACAGCGCTCCTGTGGTCTTTTCCCGGCCCCCTTCCCCCAGGATAGCGATGAGCTGGAACGCCTGAGAAAGCTTTTCTTCTTTCTGGGTATCTTTCTTGCTAAGTGCATCCAGGACAATAGACTGGTGGACTTGCCTATTTCCCAGCCCTTCTTTAAATTGCTGTGCATGGGCGACATCAAAAGCAACATGAGTAAGCTGCTGTACCAGTCTCGTGGTGAGGCCGACCTGCACTTCAGCGAGATCCAGTCGGAAGCCTCCACTGAGGAGGGCCATGACACCTATTCGGTGGGCAGCTTTGATGAGGATTCCAAGTCAGAATTCATCCTAGACCCACCTAAACCCAAGCCCCCAGCCTGGTACCATGGTATCTTGACCTGGGAGGACTTTGAACTAGTCAACCCTCATCGGGCAAAGTTCTTGAAGGAGATTAAGGAGCTGGCAGTGAAACGCAGGCAAATCCTAGGCAACAAGAGTCTGTCAGAGGATGAGAAGAACACTCGTCTGCAAGACCTTGTACTGAAGAACCCTACTGGCTCTGGACCCTCTCTGAGTATTGAGGACCTGGGGTCAGTTCTTCTTCTTACTTGTTACCTATTTTTACTAGACATTTAAATATTGACAAGAGAACCTCCTACACTTTGTCATAGAGGTACTTACACTTGCTCAATGCAATCATAAAATTAATTAGCAGGCTACTGTTTTAAAAAAATAATTTCAACCCATTGCTTATTTTCCAATGTTTTTCTGCATTTTGACATTGGTGCCTTCATGTCAGTTGAAATCATTAAGTGGCTTTAACTTCTGGCCCAATTTTGTATTTTTTTTTCATGTTTTTTTCCATTGTCAAAAAATCTGCCTTCCATACTCAGCAGATAACTCCAGAATTAAAAAATGTAAAATTGCTAGTGGAAATAAAGAATGGTGCTTGAGTGTGCCCTGAGGTTGCCTTGCCCCCGTAGTCTCCAGGATAGACTCTGGACCCCCGCAACCCTAAGTAGGATAAGCGGTTACAGAAAATGCTATTTGTAGTGATAGGATTATAGTATCATTATGTGTGTACTTCTGAATTTAATGGCAAAGAATTTAATGGTTAAAGAAATATATTTTATACACACACACATGCACACACACATATATGACACAATCAGCTAAAAATTAAGTGATACTTGTGAAACCTGTAACAAACAGCTGCTGGAACAAGTGGGAATACGGCAGTATCTGTGTTACTTAGATGTACCGTACCTGAAATTGATTGACAGTCTTGGCATTTACAGCCAAGTGCCAAATACCCATGCTCTAAATTCTTCATTGAATTATATTTACCACAGCGCTTTCAGATTCAGCTTTTCACCTTTCCTTACCTGTCATGCATATTAAGCAACTTAGATGGAATTTTTCACTTCCCAGTTGGTTGCCTGAATTTCAAGTATTTAGTAGTCTTCCTTTCTCATTTCTCATGGATCCAAAGAAAATGAATGTTTTAACCTTAAACAAACCAATCATATAATATATTGCAAAATTCAGCCTGGTTCTTCTATGTCTCTCATTAATGAAGGGATTCTTTCTTGGTTTATGGGACTTCAGTCCTGCTTTTAGGAGCCTGATATAAACTGTTGTAGCAGTGCACTTCACATCTGCACTTAATGTTTCCCATTCCTTTTGAAGGTCACTTGATGTCATCTTACAGTTCATGAGGCATTGTCGGATAAGTTTAGGGTCATCTCTGGTATTAGAAAGTTGTTTCCTCCCTTTAACCTGACTGGTCTTTGGTCTTTCCCAGTGTCTCCAGCTTCACATTATTCTTGTGTACTGCAAGAAATTTTATTCTTGTGTACTGCAGAAATTTTGATCCTGGAAGCAACCTGCTGCTTATTGTAGCCTTCTGCCAGCAGAACCATGATTAAACCAGGATTTAAAAATGCAGATTTGTTTAAAAATAGAGTGGTAGTTTTCAGCAGCTTTACACACAGAAATACATACAAACAGGCATTTGTTAAGTTATCTGAGTTCAGATATTTGTTGTTTTTTTGCAAATACTGAAAACTGAATAGTTTTTTTCTGAAAAATAACTTCTGCCTTTTTCTGCTCTAGATTAAATTTCCAGTTTTGCCCTTCGTCTAAAGTGCATGGATTTTCAGTTGTAGACCTGAAGCCCAATGGAGAAGATGAGGTAGGGAAGCTGCCCAAGTACCACTTCTGATCCAAGGTATGGAGTCTTCTTCTGTGGTCTAAAACTCCTTATGTGCATCTATTCCAGATGGTGACCATGGAGAATGCAGAGGAGTATGTGGAGCTCATGTTTGATTTCTGCATGCACACTGGGATCCAAAAACAAATGGAAGCTTTCAGAGGTCAGTCTGGTGCAGTTTACTTTCCATTACACACACAGCAGTCTTTATGTGTGCACTGAAGTTTTTGATTATACCTGCATTTGCAGCTGAACTGTGGATGTAATAAGTTGCATGCATAGCATCACTTTGCCTGTGTAGTATAATGTGCATCATTTTCTCTTGGAAGATGGCTTTAATCGTGTGTTCCCCATGGAAAAACTGAGCTCCTTCAGTCACAAAGAAGTGCAGATGATCCTGTGTGGGAATCAGTCCCCTTCCTGGACCTTTGAAGATGTCGTAAACTACACTGAACCTAAGTTGGGTTACACCCGAGACAGGTATGTAGAATGCTCATATCAATGGCCTTGATTTGTTAAAGGAAACATACATATCCTCTAGTCCAGTGACACTTAAAACTGTCTTTTAATCATCAAAACACCTTTAATCATGGGGAACACACCCCAGTCGGCAAATTTTATGTCAAACTGCATTCCTGGAGGGCCAGAGCCCTGTGTAGCTTAGTTCTTTTCCTGTTCCACCACAAATGATTCAGCTCAAGAGTGACGCGGTAATTAGCACAAAGAGTTGAATCAGGTGTGTTAAATGAAGGGACACCCAAAAATGTGCAGGGCTACGGCCCTCCAGGACCGGAGATTGACACCTGTGAAACAGAGCATCTGCTATTAGATCAGTGGGTTGGGAAAGAGAGGGGTCACAATTTTTTTCCAGGCAAAGTTTTGGAACCATTGCACAAATCCCCTTTGATGCAGAACACTTGGTCACAAGGCTCTTATTGTAGCAGAACAAATGTAATGTTAGTGATTCTGTATGAGCTGGGTGAAGCTGTTTGAATTTCTGTCTCAAAGATGCAGTGAGACTTTTACATGCACTAATTGTACTTCTGTAATGATGTCTATACCCGGCTTTTTTCATCTTCGTAACAAGTGCTGATATTGCCTTTCAACAGCCCTGGGTTCCTGCGCTTTGTGCGTGTACTCTGCGGCATGTCTTCAGATGAGAGAAAAGCATTCCTCCAGTTTACTACAGGCTGCTCCACTCTGCCCCCTGGTGGTCTTGCAAATCTACACCCCCGGCTTACGATTGTTCGGAAGGTATGAATGAATTCTTTGATCCAGGGCACCTTTGATACCCCTGACCAGTGTGTTGGGTAATGATTTATTACTGCAGGTAAATGGAATTTAACCAACTCTGTTGTACTTCAAGTTGACATTAAATGTGTAATTTAAAAGTGAAAAGCTTGGATAGGAGTAACTAATTATGTACTCGGATTGGACGTATAGTTCAGCTTTATGGACAAGGCATTGCTTTTATATAATACAAATCCTTTTTTCTCCATTTTACATTTATTTTTTAAACTTTTTCAGTCATTTTATGTAAAAGTGTATTTTGGATAAATACATCAGCCAAGTAACAATTACACGTGCAACAAGAAATATACCAAAGATGGAAGTGGCAGGACACATTCAATCTTGGAAATGAGCAGGAAAACATCACCTAAAGATTGCTTTCTGTTTAGCATTACTGCTTTTGGCAATTTTATTTTTTAAGTAATTGTACTGAGAACACAAAATGTGGTCTCTCTAAACAGGTGGACGCGACAGATGCTAGCTACCCGTCGGTGAACACATGTGTGCACTACCTGAAACTACCCGAGTACTCATCTGAAGAGATCATGAGGGAGCGTCTCCTCGCTGCCACCATGGAGAAGGGCTTTCACCTCAACTGAATATCTACGCAAATGACAGACCCTCCTTCAAAATGGTGAAGCCTATAGTGTTTTGTTGCAGAAAAAAAGCTGTCCTCCAGACTTCCTATCTGCTCCCCAATTTCTTTCTCAGAGCTTTTAGGAAACAGTTCCATGTTAACTCTACTAGCTACTGATGAAGAGCAAGTGGAGCAACTCATCACACCACCTTCATCACGAAACCATGTCCCCTTGCACTCTGTGCTGCTTCAAGGGCTTGAGAGACTGGAAGCCAGGGCAGTCCCTTTGTTTTCTCTAGCATTATGCTTTTATCCCCTGGATGTGTACATCTTTCCTAAGTTCCACATAGTTCTCTGGGTTGAACACTGGCAGCTTGTTCCGTTACTTTCCTCAGTGACATGGGATTGCTGGTGGATGTCAGGCACCTGCTTCTGTAGAGCTGTAACTAGTGTGTTTGGGCATTTCCTCATTGTTTTACTAGTGCCTGCACTGTTTGAATATTAGGTTTATTTTCTCTGTACCATACCAGCATAACCCCCTTTTTGCTTTTGTTTCCGTGTGAGTACATTTTGATTGATTTACTGCCCTGTGATGAAGTTAAACCCTGAGTGCATTTGTGTCATTTTACAATAAAGCTATAGCAACAAAACACTGGTTCTGGGTGCTAGGCACATTTAAAAAAAAAAAAAAGAAAAAAAAGAAAAAGCAAGCTAAGCTTTCCCTTGTATTTTCTTTGTACATTATAAACACTTATTTAACTTGTTGCAGTTTGAATTAAAAAAATATTTTCAAATGTGTATGCTCCAAAAGTAATCATTAAAATGTTTGCAGTATCAATCCTGTTGTCTTGTTAATAAGCCTGAAAACTGTTTCAAATTACGAACCAACAAAGGTTATTACTCAGTTTTATTTATTTTCAGATGAATATATGTAGCCAAGTAGCCATGCAAATGACTTTGCACTTCAGCTCTCATGCTAAGTCTCTGCCACCTTATCCAGAACCAGTAATGGAGTGAGGATGCTGGTCTTATTGGTCTCCACGATGTGTCCATTCAGAATCATCTCATCCAGGATGATATGTACTTTCTCCAGGTTGAACATGATCTGATGACCTAAAGTTAAGACTAGTCACAGCCAGAAGCATTCCCTCAAAACATGTGTAGTAATATTAGAATTTTATTCTATTCTTTAGAAAAGTGTTAAATGTGATAAAATATAAACAATCACTTGCTTGGGTTCTCTTGTTTTGAAAAGGATACATCCAGCTCACTCTGGGGGGGAGAAAACATTTAAATCTGTTAGACCTTAATACTTGTACACAAGATCATCCTGCTTGTTTGGATCTTTAATGTAAAATTGTATGCAGTATTAAAGACTACACAGTTGCATCTTAATTTAAACCTTCATGGAGGTTTTTGTTCTGATTTAAATTAGACTGGAACTAGCTTGTATTTATATTCTTTAATCGTGTTCATGACTGTGCAAAAGTCATCATTCAGGGTTGATCTCAAGATTTCGTATACTTAGCCATTGCCCCACTTGCTTTTGTGTAACAATAAGCTTTTAACTTTCATGACAAACTTTTCAGCCACAATTTCAAAAGGTGCAAGATTCACAGTATTCTAGATTAACTCAGACTAATAAAACTTGGAGTATGTACTACAATAATCACTCAATTTTATCTAGGTCATTCTGCAGAACTGCTGCTACATCATTTTGTCATCTAGATTTACTTAATAGCAGCATCAATTTTACATACGTAGGAACTGTATGAGATGCAACATGATGGTACTCCATGAATTGCCCAACTAGAGCTTGAACCTTTGAAATTGACAGGTAATTGCTTCCAGTCTGTCAACTTCTTGTATCCATGTGAAGTATATTAAAAATATATTTTGAAACTTACATCCACACTGCCAATTCATTAGAATGTTATTGTCTGAAAAGTTGTGCTACTGAATGAAATCAGTGTAACTTTTCCTGCATGGCTAAACTGAACCTGAAAGATGTGGCCTATAATATACACCTAAAATTTAGTTCCTAAAGATTTTTGTCTTGCCCAGCTTCACACATACGGTCTTTGCAGACCTCATTCCTTGATTTTCTTACTATCCACAATGAAATTGTACTATACATTTACATGAACTGCTGAACAATAAGGTTATATTCAAACTATAGATCTGAAAGTTGTGATTTTAGTTTTATGAATTGGCACCATGTTTGTAGGATCAATTGCTCCAAAGTAGGATAATGACAGGATAATCTAAGGTCTTTCACAGAAAAGCCAAGTGGGGAAAAAATGTAGGACTTACCACACGGCTGAAATACTTATCCAGTACTTCCACAAAATTGTGTACCAGTTCATAAACTGCAAGCTCATTCTGTGCAAGCAAAAGAACATATATCACAGACTATTTAAAAACAGATTTCAAGTATTTCTCGCTGAAGAATGGCATTTAAAAAAAAATAAAGCCTATTACAGGAAGACTTACCAACCACCTTCTCAATAATAGATGTTTCAAACCTTTATTGTTATGTGTACGTAGTGTAATAAAATTCTCACTTGTCACTGCCATTACAATACTAAAACAGCAATATTTGTATTCCACAAATCATAACTGTCCCATACCAACAAAGAACTGTTTAACATAAACATTAATGCAAAGATGCTTCAATTTTTTCCAAGTTGGCCATTACCACCAGTACACCACATCTTTCTGAAACATATTTGAACTTAAAAAAGACTTTAGATAGGTATTAACACCTTAGAAAATGCTTTACAAGTTATGATATTCTAATGATGTTGCGAGGGTGTAATAATTCATATACATCTTCATGTTTGAAAGCACAGTGACAAATATAACAGATTTGCAAATAGACACTTGTCCAATGAAGCTTTAAAATGCTAGCAGTTGAAGTTAGAGGGGTGATGTGGGTGGCAGTTATTTTACGGTAACACAACATTTAAGAACAGTGTCAAGAAAAGGGGAGAGTTTATGCCCCAGTCAAATTTCAGAGATTTTTCAGAAATTTTATAACACAATACATTCACCTCCATTTGGGAAATCTCAGCTTCTAGGAAGCAGGACTCTGCAACCCTTTACAGCATAAGCAGTTACTGAAGATGAGCAGATAGAGAGACGGACAATAGCAATAAGGAACAGATCCCATAAGCAGGCCAATATGTGACCTTCTGTTGTTAACACTGGTCCCCCAAGTGTTCTTTCCCAGATTCCTGAAAAGGAGTTCTATCTTTCCATGACACTGCAGACCTGCACCATGAAGAACAGATGCGAGGCAGGACTTAATGCCAAGAATATTGGACATAATACTGTAACTTAAAGTGTTGCAGGGTGTTTTTTAAACATTCCTAATTTCAGTATTTCTCCTTATAGCTCAGGCTCGTGAGGAAGGTGCAGAACATGTTTGTGAAACAACTATAATCAATGAACAGGAAGAGTGAGTGAGCAGGAAATGGTTCGGCAGCTGGGACCATTGAATTGTGCTGGCTCTCATTAAGCTAGGACCCAGAGCTATATAATTCAGGCCAATATTACAATTATTTCAAACCTTTCTCTTGATTATGATTAATAAATGGTTATTTATTTTATATGCTTTTTTTTTACACTACCCTCATAGTTCTCTGACAAGGTCTGAACTTTAAATATGCTGAACTCTTAGAGCTGGGATATTTTTTTTTCTAATGAAGGAGTGCATATCTCATGATTTTAAAATTATTTAACGAAACACACAGACAAACTGTTTAGGGCTATTTATTGAATATTTCAATTAGTTCAAATCAAAGCACACATCGCTTGAAATGAAAATGTCTTGTGAAAAAGGTCCCATTTTAAAGTAAAAAGCAAATATCCTAAAAGTAGAAAATAATACCTTGCATCTCTTGCAAACAAAATGAATTATTTTAGATAATGCCATGTGAAAAGTAGAAACTAGCTTGACTCTTGCAAACAAAATTATTTTGAATAATGCCATGTAAAAAAGCCAGTTGAGAATGCTGATTAAGTCGGTCATCAAGGTAGTGCAACGTAAGGCTCAAGTAAAGCTCCACCAGAGATCAAGTGGCTGCAAAGTGCCATACAGATATTAGTTCACCTTCTCACAATATGTTTTGTACATACTGGACACCAGAAAGGAAAAATATTTCCATGATGACACAGTGTATTTTTTATCAAGGGTATTAACAACACGTTTAAACCCTCTACACTACACATTAGCTATGGAAGCCATATACTTCGCGACATAATATGCAAAGGCAGCAGTTATATTTTTCCATGTTCTTGAATCCTTTGCATATTGTATGGTATTTGTAAATGTTCGTGTTAGTGACAGCTGCTTTGTGGAAGCACTTTGCCACTTGGAGGTCACTCTTTTTGAGCCAAGCATTCTTCATATTTGATAATGTGATTGAGCTCCAACTGATTTAACAAATTTGTGGTGTTACCTTTTGTCACTGAAAGTTCTTTTCTGCAGTGTTTGCATCTGACTTTTTGTTTGGTGTCATCTTCACTGAAGAAAACAAGGGTCCAAACGACCACATTCTTTTTAGTCATAAGCTGCTTGGGGTGTCTGCATAGTGACCAATGTTAGCAGTGAACTAACATGTGCAGTGCATCGTTAAACTACCTAACATCTGAAGTACGCGTACAATGGTTTGCCAAAGCTGTCATGCCTTGGGTGTATCACAGTAGTTTGAACCTTGTCCTTACATAAACTTCAGCTGGTACAGAATGCAGCAGCCAGAGTTCTCACAAACAATAAAAAATTTGATCACATTACACCGGTCTTATCCTCCCTTCATTGGTTACCAGTTAAGTCTCTGATTGACTATAAAATACTGCTATTAACCTATAAAGCACTGAATGGCCCTGCACCAGGATACCTTAGTGATCTGCTGACCACATACATCCCCGTGCGCTTGCTTCATTCTCAAGGTGCGGGATATCTGTTAGTACCTAGGGTAGAAAGAGCTATGGCAGGCTGCAGAGCTTT
>JAODJW010000026.1:7412975-7423771 GCA_026777045.1 Hyperopisus bebe
CAGTACTTGTGTTCTGGCCCATTTAATTTACATACCATCCTTTTTAATAATCTAACATATTTGGTTTCCAAGCTGATGAAAGAATCTAATCTGTAATAATGGCAATAAATCTAGACCTCATCAATATTACTGGGAAGACACTGTGTGCCAGTTCTCTTTGTTAACTTGGAGCAGCTAGAACCTGGCCTGCACCATCCCGACGTGTGGTCCGTCTGGCCCAACCCGCAGCATCAGCGCCAGCTTGCTGACAAAATTCTTCTGTAAGATGAAGCGACGCTGTCCAATATTGTGGCTGCCGTCCAGCAGCATGGCAATGTCCACCTGGCAGTCTAACGAAGAAAAGCAGTTTATTAATGCTACTCTCTCTCCTCTTTATGAATCTATGCACTCTCGAGGGTGACCGCTATTTAAAAACAGGATTTTTTTTCCTGTTAATATCCTGATTTAAACACAAATATTCAAACATCATGGCATAGTACTTTACTTAAAATCACTTTATTAATGTTACATTGCTAAGACAGAAAAGTTGCATGAAATAACATAAAATAACTGGACTCAATTGAACCTACAATATATTAAAAGAGAACCTGAATTCATTTTTTAAATAATATTTTTTAATATATGAAAGGATACCTCTGTTTCCATTGGAGGGTGGCTTTTTCACAGTCTTCTTCAAAGGTTTCTTTGCTGTGAGAAAATATAATAGTGGGTTATATTTTTCCTCTGCATATACAGAATAAATATATATGTATTTCAAGAACATTAATACTGCCTGCATTTATAATAAAGGTTATGTAAATCATAGACTATAGTATTTAAGTTTAACTGTTTTAAACTAATCAAGATAATTATGATGGCAGTAATAAAAATGTCAACATTGATCATAATATTGTAATTAAGTGGCAATGATCAACATTTATATAACTCGGTATATAAAGGGAGCTTCCCAACTTTTCATTTCTGGTGACCTGCCCAACCAAACTTGCAAAATTAGAATTGCAATGCCTCTGTTATTTGTATTTGTATGGGAATGGGAAATCTGATGATGGAAATTGACAATCCAGTTCAGAGGTTATGTTAAAATCCACTCCATTTTTGGGGCAGTTAGTACTGAACTTCCACAGCTCTGGAAAGGTATTGATTGATAAGCACAAAGAGCTCAGTATACCTGGCTCAGATTTGGGCAAGGCAGCGGTGCTCGTCTGGCCAGAGACCTCTAGGGGTTCTGACTCTGAAAGCAGACACACACAGAGTAACAAGGCAATCATGAATCAAAATGTAAATAATGTGTATATATATACACACACACACACTGTGTATGACTTTTAAAGACATCTAATGGTTTTTGGGGAAATTAACAGAAGCGTAAATCATGAGGTTATGCAAAGGGAGGGTTTTGGATGTGGAACAAATTTATTGTTTTATTTCCATTGTGCATATTCATCCTTTCTTTCTTTCTTTCTTTCTTTCTTTCTTTATATTTAAAAAAAACATTTTATAATCCAGTAAATATGGGACTGTGCTATTTATTTCAAATAAAAAAAAGTATAATGATATATATCTCCACCTACTGTGCACAGAGAATGATGCAGTCCATCTGGCCAGCGGCTGAGACTTGACTCCATTCGAGAATGAACCCAGATAGTTTTCTCTTCCCGGTAGTTTTTGGATTTTCAAAGAACCTCCTGCGGTGGTGATCACACCACTGAATTCCACAGAGAAAAATATATCAGCAATATCATATATATCAGGTAATATCAGCATTATGCAACAAGGTGCAACATTGGTAATGTATTTTCTAAAATCCCTATAGCATTCAGAATTGATCAAAATGATCATTTAGCCAAGTAAATATCTTTTTGTGGTTCTGCAGTATAGCAGAATGGAAAATGTCACGTCTGATCGGCAGTTTAATATCAGGATGGCCTGCAGCAGAGCCCTGGCTTATTGGTGATCTCCAGCAGCACCGAAATCCAAACCCCCTGCTAACTTGATGCAACTGGCTGTAACGAGAGTGATGGGAATGAGGTGCCAGCTGCGTCACTGCAAGAGAGCACTGGAGAGCTCTGCTTTGAAGGCAAACAACTTTCCCCCCTAGATTTTTAAGCATTTCAAGTTCAAGTTCAGATCATTTCTATAGCACCTTTCAGACAACCAAGGTTGACACAAAGTGCTTTACAAATCATAAAAGCAAAGAGGACAAACACACACACAACATCATGACACTAGACAGCTCCTATATTGAATTAAAAGCCAAAGAATATAAATGGGTTTTTAAACAAGCAAGTTTTTAAACGTGGACAATGTAAGTGCCTGGTTAATGTGCAGGGGATAATTGTTCCACAATGTTGGGCCTTTAACCATGAATGCACAATATCCCCTAAGTTTTAACTGAAATTTTGGGATCAGCAAAAGGCTTTCGTCCTGTTCGGAACAGGAAGATCCAAAAGCTCTGATTTCAGAAAGATGATAATACTCTTTTATATTGGAATGCAAACGAATATTTAACTTTCAGACTCCATTTATCTTTAAAATACAAATAAATATGGCAAAGTTTGTTGTGTAATATAGTCAGTAACTTAAGAACATTTTTGTTGTTTTTTTGCCTCCCTTAAGTTTTTTAATTTTCCTCTTTCGGAAATCCTTTTTAGCTGCCTCTTTCTCTTCTCCAGAAGACTGTTACAGTATTTTAATAAAATATTTCCATATTCTGCTAAATACTGTGCAACTACAATAATATTAATAATAACCTAATATATAAGTCAAATTATCCAATTTATACAAATTCATAGAAATTTGTTTGAAGTAATTGTATTAAAGTAATATTTCCTACATTTATTTTGGAATTCAATTTTTTTTTTTTTTATTTATACATTTAAAACAAAGACTTGCATCTACAATGTCAATCTATGGCTCCTCGGTTTATAATGATTTCTATGCCATTTGGCAGAGAACATGTGTAACCACAAATGTGGATGTGAATTCAGTTTTGATTAATGTTTTATTGGGTTTTGAATCTGGATACATGCTGGCTTGCAAAGGACTGCTTTATCAACTTGTGCTTCCAGCACTCAGAGTCCTTCCTCTGCTCTTTGTACAGTTTTCCTGTTCTCCTTATGAGCAGGTTTCCTCTTGCAGTCCAAATACACACTTTGTGTTCTATATTGCCTGGCATACACTCCACTCTCCTAGATACTCTATGGATGGATGGATGGCTGGTTTTTAATACTTATAGTATTTTATTTTAGTATTTGTAGAATATTTGTAGTACTTTTTATACAATTTTTTTGATGATTTCCTGATTTGTGTACAGTATATTTTTTGCTCTTACCTGTGTATAGCTGCTCCACAGACACTGGAGACCGAAGCGTAAACCCCTGAACCGAACACGGAGAGCTGCCAGACTGCACAATTGGAGGGGCAAGCCACTAGAGGGCGGTCTTCTGCCAAGTCAGTGCCACGGGTCATACAGGTAATGGGTGTTGGTACTGCAAGATATTTTATGACAAACTATTGAAGACAATTACTTAAATTAAAACCATCAACATCATTTAATTCTTATGGCTATACCAGTAGGCAATATTTTTGCTAGATTTAAATTCAGACATCTAAAAATAAAAATACTTCCTCCACTAAGTTATTGTATACATTAAAGAATACAAAGTATATATTTTGCAGTTAAAATTTTATAAATATTTTTATCATAATAAAAGGCACCCCCATACCTAATGTTGAAATTTTGTCCATACCATTTTCCACTTTTTTTCTTATTTATGATGCATTTTACTTTTTTACTAATTTTTAAATAATAGATGTCACTAATTATTTTATGCATATTAATGGGAGATAAAAAACACCATATGTTAGTAATCATAAAAAAAAATAAAAAATTCAGAATACTAACCACTGGGATCTGATCCAAATGTTTTGCATGTCAGAGACAAAAGACCTATTTGAAAATAAAAATGACATTGAACCTTAACTGATGAATAAATATTAAAAAATAAATCCAAATGAAATGTTTTTCATTAGTTGAGCTAATAGCTTCTGGTTTGTTTGTCTCCTATGTTAATTTATAAGATGCTATATTATTGCATACCTAGAAGATGTATGACAGCAAGCATAACTGACATGGTAAGAAAACCTGCAGATAAAAGAAATACAAAGAAAGACAGTGAGTCACTTGATATCTTGAAAAATGTAATATTAAATTCTAAACCCATACAGTTACAAAAACCAATACAGGATAAAATATCTATCTATCTATCTATCTATCTATCTATCTATCTATCTATCTATCTATCTATCACGTATACAGTTTATTTTAAATTTTGAAATATAACAGAATGACAAGAAAAAGTAATAAAAACAAATTATTTTTGTTCAGTCAAGGAAATTGCAGCATTTTATATTTACATCTATTAATACAGTTGTAGACTGGCTGATTGAAAATTGAAGAAAAATATTATAAATAAAAAAATTGTCAATAAGTCCCAACTATGCACCTTAGATATCAAAAATGCATGGAAAATGGAAATAAACAATGCATTTCCGCATTATATGAAAGGTAAAGCTTGAATACACAAACACCAACAAAATGAGATTTTAGCATTATGAAAAATTCTGAATTCACTATCAAATAAACAATATCTCTGTAGTTGACAAAAGAAAATTAAAATCAAAGTAAAGTTTAGCTTACACCTGACAGGTAAAGCACGATTCCTTTAGATTTAAGGTGCTTAGTCCTCTTTTGATTGTAAAGAACACGGGTATATAAATCCTTTCACAAGAAATTCTGTCATGTGTGTCCCTGGGATTTCTTCTCGATGTTCTAGACACAGCTCTTCCTTAAATAATCTACTGGCACATCTCAGCGAACTGGGTCCTGATGATGTCATCGTAGGCGGGGTTCTTGCCTGCATCGTTTCAGATTCTTTTTTGCAGCAATATGAGATCCAGTACACTTTATAAAATGGAACTGGATCTCATGCTGCCACACTGTCATCAAAAAAGTATGTTTAACAACCATCTGCTTAGTCTCAGAATCATATGTGTGTGTGTGTGTGTGCGTGCGTGTGCGTGCGTGCGTGTGCGCGTATGTGTGTGTGTGTGTGTGTGTGTGTGTATATATATATATCCACAAATTAGAAGAACCTGAAGTATGAATTAGAAGTTTTTACATCTTCGAGAATATGAGACCTTTTCAGGATCCATTACCTATACCACATGGGGCACTTTTTTGATAATAAAAACTGATTTAGTTAGTATACCAGTAGTTAATATAAGTAGTTTTATAATCAGGCAACCAATGGGGCCTAAAAACCATATTAGTGTCAAATCCTTTTGGTTAAAAAATCTAAGAGATCCATTTATTTATCTTCGGCACTCCTCTTTACCACATTAAATGACTGGGGTGTAGAGAATTCTTCTCATTTAGGTGAACAACCTCTGGACATGAACCATCGCAGGAAAAAAAAACGATTGTAGACTTTATGAATTTCATGAATAGCCACCTGAGAAAATGATGTAAATCCCTCAGTCTTGCAATGTGTAATCTCTACTATACAAAAATGAAATCTGTGTCATTTTGGGGTCAGGGAGCTTTCAAACACCATATATTATCCCATTGTAAGTGACATTAGCTGTATTTACAGCACCAATGTAGCAGGTGGGGCACCAACTAGTGAACAGTCTTTACTCCTGAATAAGGTCAGCTGCCCAATAAGCACATGTAGGTCATGTTACCTAAATGTATAGAATTTTCTGTATCTACTTGGCTACCTTAGTTCATTCCAAAGTATGTTAACTGATGGTAATATATTTTCTGACCTTAAATGAAATTTATTCATATAAAAGATATTATGAATCACTTATTCAGTCCTTTCTTTCAGTTATATGGCATTTATGTTCAGATGTACTGGTGATGTTTTACTGCTGTACTGGCAACAATACTGTGTTCTTTTAGTTAGTAACTTCTGCTTATTTTTATAAGTCTGAGAAGGGTCACCAAACAGTGGAAAATGCTATATTGCCAGTTTTGTGCCTCAGCATTAGTGGTGCTTCATCAGTTGTCAGGGATCTAGGATAGAAGCAAACCATATGCACTTAATGAAAAATCACTTTTTTCATCATCAATAATATTTTCCAAAATGTTTATTTTGGCTGAATTTTGGAAATCATTCCTAATGAATAACACGGATACAATAGTTAGAGTATTATTATTCTCTGTATGCCCAGCATTTTTATATTACCATCTTTAATAATGACCATTGTTAAATGAAATGAAATACTTTGCTAATCTGAGCTAAATAGAGATTTGAACCAGCTCACCCTTCCTTGCCACCCGCAAATGAAGCTTTGATACAGTGCTTTGGAAGGACAAAAAATATTTACAATGAACTATTGACCTCCCCCTGTAGGGTTTTGTTCTTGCCTGAAATCCTACAATCTATGCCGACAGACGCCTGTACTATTCACTCACCACCCCTCTATATTAGGCTTAAACCATTTTAATGCAATGGAAAAAGACCTATGTGGTAGTGAAATTCATGCAATTAGTGCATGGTAAAATCCCAACTACAATTCTGGCCTGAGCTACCTAAACAGATGATACTGAGTGGTGTACAATCTTCATCTGTTTTGCCGCTGACAGGAAAGGACTCTTCCAAGTTTTTTCTTTTCAAGATGCATTCACTGTACTGCCACAATTTCAAAGGATGCTTTCTTGAAATAAAATTGTTTCTCTTGAACCACTTGTACTACTTTTAGAAACATTGCCTGGTTTTAATCCTGACAGTCACAAAATATTTGTCCAACACAAAACAATTTGAGAGCACAAAAAAGTAAATTGTGTGCACATTTTAGGGATTTCGCAAGCTTGATTTAGTATGTTGAGGGAACATTAAACTGAATTGTGTGTACGATCTAGCAGGGCTACATCATGCCCACAAAGAAATACTGTCCATGACCTAAGGCTCCATCTATGCTATCTATCCATTAATGTATCTCTTACAGTTCTTCCTGTTATCATGGAAAATGTTGGTTAAAGTGAGAAAGTAAGCAACAAATAAAATAGTAAACAACAAATAGAATATATATATATATAGATATTTAGACATAGAAAAATATATATTATATAAATGAAATTTTAAGATTTTTGAGGTCATCGTAGTCACATATATTTTTGAATGGAAAAACCTTTAATGAAATCCTTTGCTTTTTATCGCCCATTACAAATGTATCTTTGAATCGTGAGTTGAACTCCACCAGTGGGAATAGCAAGCATATAAAATTCACATTAGGATTTTCAAATTTCATCGTCAGTAGTATTTATAATTAGATAAAAAAAAATACATACATAGAAACCTCTCTCTTCTACTGCTTCTATAATTCTTTTACTAAAATGTAAATTACACAGAAATTTTGGTCTAAAACCCATGTATAGCTTGTGAAGTCTTATTAACAATTATTCTGACCGTGTTTCATCCACAAATGCAAACTTGTAGAGTATAATGCTACCTGACTACATTTCAAAATTAACTGTAATAATTATTGTTCAGCTTCTAAATATATAAGTAGCGATGGAATGCAGAGGCGACACTATTGCTATCAATGTAATGTAACCTCTATCTTTAGTTTATTTTCCCCCTGCGGTTTCCCCTTGTTATTTCACTTGTTACTTTGTACTGCAACTTGCTCAACATTTTTCTGTTCTTTCCCTTAAACAGAGGTTATAGTACTTGCTTATTTAAAAATGTTGTATTTTTAACTCTTGGCATTCATTTAAGTCATACACAAAGTCAAGCCTGTTATATATTGTCTACCAGGGAAAATCCTGTTATCCTCTTGAATGTTTTTTGTATTCAAATAATTATTTTAACAATAGCAAACTGCCTTTTTGTTTGATACTGTATTAATGTATCTGACCAGCAATACATTTTTTTCCTGTAGGTGAACATAATCACGATGTATATTCAACAAATTATAACATGATTGAATATGCTATTAATTGCTTGATTAAGAAAATGAATTGACTGACAGCCCTACTTATTACTTGTTATGTAGAGTGGGATGAAGGACGTGGGCACAGGAGTTGAATGAAACAGAATGGTGTTTATTTACTGGCAACTGAACAGAAACAAACTGGATTGCAGGAAATCAACCAAAAGGAAGGGCAAACAGTAACCAGAACACATGGGAGCAACAATATTAATATCAGGACTAGGGAACACAAGACTCTTAAGCACCATTATACAGAGGCTAACAAGGGGGCAGAACAAGAAGAGCTGGAGTGTATTATACAAGGGGAGGAACAAGAGGTAAGACTAATGCATAACAGGCACTAGGGATTAAGTATATCCTAGGTTATGTATATCCTATATACTAAATTCTTATATTCTATTCATTACTTTCTTTTGCACTAGGACAAACCTTTTCTATGACATAACAGTAAAAACCGTAACAGAAACACTAATGTAATTTCAAACAGACACACTTACAGATTCATACAGTATTACATAAGGACATGGTCCACAACGCAGCTTATAGATGGAGGGAACTTCATTACAAGCCAAACACAAACACTCAAAATTAAAAAGACCATGAACAGTCTAAAGAAAGTTAGGTAGGGAACACGAGAAATAATAACAAAGACTTGAACTAATTATGACAAAACGCGAGAGTGATTTCAGAGTCTGAACAAGGGTTTCAGCAGGGACCACGAAACAAAAAACACACTCAAACACATTGACACACGGGCTAAAAGATAACAGGGCTAAAAGATATCAGGAGACAAGGATACAGGACATAGATACACCATGGCTACAAACAAGGTAAACAATGGCTCAAATGGGAAGGACTAAACCAGGGTACATACACATAAGGTATTTGACTAATGCAGGGCTGAGGCAAATTCCTTTTATAAAACCCTGCAGCCACTGTAAGGACCATAGGCCAGGAGGAGGAAAAGTCTATGAACCAATAACTACTGAATTCAATTTCAATGCAAAAAGACTACTCTTCAGACTACCACTGAGAAAGGGGTGGGACTGGCATTTGTTATGGTCAGAAAAGTAGAGTAACCAAATATTAATGTTAATGTTTTTCACCTGTACCTCATACCCTACATTCATTATAAATTGTTGGAATCAAGTATAATTTTCCTCAGTGACAGAAACTAGAGTAAGTGTAGCTGTAAGTATTATGCAACTGTGCTTTTGTTTAGTTTCTCTACCTCAGGACAACAGTGTTCTTTCTTTCCCCATTCGAGTGCCTTTCTTAACTTTGTTCTTAACCCTGCCCCAAAAAGATAAACATGGTAAAGAGAACTCTGCTTCACTGTCAGACCCATGTGTCGTTTGGTTCAATTTTATCCATTGTTTTAATCTGTATTTTATTTATTGGTATTGTATTGCGCTGTTGTTGCATGCACCTTATTCATTGTTGTTAATAGACCTCCTGAACTGTTATTCACCAAATCATGGAATGACTGTGTATCTTTTTTTCACAGATAAAATTATGAGAATAAAAGTCTGTAATTCCATCTCGGGCAAAATTTTGATGTTACCTCTGCCTCTGCCTAAGACTACTTTAGGTAACTTGGCACATTTTCAACCTTGACAGAAATTGTTCAACACCTTAGATGTACAACCTGCTACCTTGACATTCTGCCAGCAAGGCTAGACAGAATAGAAAAGGGGTGGGACTTTCTGGCACCGTCTTAAATTGGTTTGAATAATTTCATTTTAATTAGATCTGAGGCGACTGATATAAGTTCACAAGAGTCAGAGATGACCAATATTTTAATGAGAATAAGTTTTTAGTAATCATACACTTTCATTAAAAGTACCGTGCTGACCCGAATATAAACGTTTTTTTGAAAAGTGTTTGAGACAGCTGTACTGTATTTTGAAATCGTCAATAAAATTAATAGCGAAGCTGTCCGTTTTATTACTTTATATTCATGTAATAAATATACAAATGTCAATTCGATGGTAATTGTTACAGAAGAGGATTAGGGCCACATGAAATAAATTTCAGAGAATTCTGAGAAAAAAGAACTCAGAGAAAAAAGTCAGAATTCTGAGAAAAAAAGTCCGAACTCTGGAAAAAAAAAAAAGTCAGAACTGAAAAAAAAGTCAGTCAGAATCCTGACATTAGAGTCAGACTGGCTGCAGACCTCAGGTGCAGACATGCAGTACACCGAGTTTAGGGTCAAAAGTGGAAGTGGAGGTGTAAAGCATTGGTGTAAAATGACAGAACTGGCAGCATTCCTACAAATTCATGGAGCCTCAGAGGAAACATTACAGGAAACATTAGACTGAAAGTGTTTTAAAATTATTTTATTGACCTACGAAAAACTTTGTGTTGCAGTTCCAGTAAAAGGTTGACTGTTTAATGACAATACTATTTGTGCTCATGTACTAGATATGTGTTGTAAGTTGTAGGTCACATTGCATTAAAAAATTATGCATATACAATTGTCTCAGGTTGTTTTTAAAAGTTCAATCATTTGAATCCATACTACCCCACTAACCCCCTTTTGGTACTTAGGCCAACGAGTACCTCTCGTACCAGGCAAGGCCTTGTCTCAGGCAACATGGAATCTCAGCCCTGTCATATGTGCATGTGTGATCCTACATATATGATGCTCATTTGAACTCACCTATGGCAAGAAACAGGTGCTGACAATATACACTCACCTAAAGGATTATTAGGAATACCTGTTCAATTTCTCATTAATGCAATTATCTAATCAACCAATCACATGGCAGTTGCTTCAATGCATTTAGGGGTGT
>JAODJW010000026.1:7454755-7477448 GCA_026777045.1 Hyperopisus bebe
TTAGTTATTTGTTAAATAAAACGTGACTACAAGCTTGAAGCTGGAGCGAAGGGTGCAAGTTACCAGAGGTTGTACGGTAGTAAATTCATCTGATAAAGTCTTTTAATAATGTATCATATGTCCCCCAGTCCCACTTGGTGTTACTCTGCTATACCTGGTACATCTTTAAACAAAAAACATCAGTTAATTACATGATTGAATTTAGGCATCACTATCATCTAAATCTTAATACAGTACTGCAATTTTAATGATTGTTCCTTTTCAAAATGATCTAGTATACATTTGAACTAGTTTAGTGTTTACTGGCACTGCTTCTATATGAGCTCTGCTTGTACTCTCCAAGCAAACCATAATCATTTTCATCCTTGCTGGTTAAAACACTCATAGAAGGGTTTGTGAGAAATTTATTATTTATTTATTTTTTGCTTTATAATCTCACAATATATATAAATCACATTGGGATATCTGAAATCTTCCAATATCATGCATTCCTAGCATAAACAGCTGCTACCGTTTTTTTTTTTTTTTAACAGAATGAAAGGCTGCAACTGTGGCAAAAAAACAGGCTAGCAATGAGCTGAACACAACTTGTCCCAAACTAAAATCCTCCCTGCTGGAAAGAAACAACAAAACATTTGCACAGAAGGTAGCGTGATTGACTTCATTGATCCCAGGGGGGAATTCTGGTGTATACAGCAGCAAGAACAAAGAGCACAGATGAGCACACATATAGTGCCAAAAAGATGAGGCAGAAAGACAGTACACATAGAGCAAAAAAAGTCAACATATTGGCAACACAAGTAAACTGGAGACTCATGCCTTCATCTAACATTATCATTCATGACTAGGATTGTCCATTTTAAGAAACAAGGGAGGCCAGTCCTTTACCATCTCCCCGGCTCCCTGGGTGAAATTTGCTTAGTGCAGGGGTGGGCAATCTAATCCATAAAGGATAAGTGTATTTGCGGGTTTTCACTGCAACCCCCAATTAGATTACTAATTAAAGGATTGGCTGAATAGTCCTCCTACCTGGATTTGAACAGCTGACCTGAAGGTTATACTAAAAACCGGCATATACACCAGGCCTCTGTGTATAAAATTGTCCATCCCTGGCTTAATGGGCACAATCCAAAAATGCTAGAGCTGACATATTTTATTTATCATTGAGGGACGATCATGTAATATATGGGACTTAATTGCACAGCTACACAGACTTGTTCTTTTTGCACAATAAAAATGAACATTAATTTGTATTCAGTTTATTTACAGTATATACACAGGATTAGCTACAAAAACAGTATTTACAAATCAAAGTGTTTTTTACTCTTGGCCCTTTCACTTAGAGTATACTAATTTCTTATCCACAAAACAACAAGGAATACTGGTGAACAAATGGCTTTATCTTTCCTGATGGTGAGGCTAACATCAAAAAATAATATTTTTGAATATTCAGAAAATCATCTTGCACCTCAGTTTTACAATTACTTCTACAATATTCCTGGGAAGTTTGCAAGAAGATACACAAAATAAATCACAAGAGGATCTGGCTGTTTTCACAAAACGGCGGGTGCAGGCTCCTGTTTCTCGGTTTTTCTCTGTAATTGCAGTTTTGGGTGATGTGAAATCTGATTATGTGTAGATTTTTAGGTGCAGATTTTCATCCATATATCTTTGTGAAGAAGTAACTAGATTCATCAACGATCACAAAAGGGTAAACAACAAAAAATCACAAATAGATTAATCCTATTCACAAGGATAAGCCTATGAGGGGCTACTTCAGTTTTGGTATGATCTGTGTCAGAATTTGGGCAGGTTTAGATCTTAAAACTTATGACATGTCTGCAAAGCTTGAAAAAGATTTGTCAAATATTTTTTGAGTTATTATGCTAACAGGATCAAATGTCTGAAACTACCCTTTTTAGGTATCACTATGGAGCTTTGCTTCAAATATGGGGTGATCCGTCTCAAACTGTAATCAGTTTTACTTCCTCATCCATATAATGCTGGTGCAGTTTGAAAAAGATCCATAAAATCACTTTGCATTCCAAAGTATCTGTACTGGCAGCAGCAGCGGTGGACTGGTGCTAAAGCCATATGTATTCCCCAAATACATTTGCCCGCAAATCCCCATTTGCCTGCAACATTACATATAAATATACTGTAGTCATCCAAAGTTAAGTGATCTATAGAAGTACTGGAATTAAATACATTACCACTGGGAGTCAGGTGAATCATTGTGGTCAGTCCACAAATTATTAGTATAATAGTTAAAAAACTGTGATCTGCATTGAAAAAAAAAAAGTATTGCTCTTTTTGACATTAATTTTGGTCAGATTTTATGTGGGTATATGAAGGGAAGATAAGGAAAGATAAAATGCCACCAAAGATGGTGCTTTCACTTTTTTGGTGTGCATGCAAGCTTGCCTAGTTCATTCAAATAAAGAGAAAATTTAAAACAACTGGGTTTGATTAAGGCCAACCCAACCCAGTACAAATCTGACAAACCTCTGGTCCTCTATCAAAATTACTAGCACACTGGTTCTAGAACTATGCCAAGACCTCTGCAAAAGATTAGAAAATAAGCATCTGGGACTGTACTGAACTACCATTGGATCCATACTTTCAAAATAGGGAAAGCTTGGTAAAATAGTGAATTTTTCCAGGAGCAGATGTCTTTGCATAATAGTCCATGGAATCACAAAGAACCCTGTAAGAATACCCAGAACCCTCATCTTTCCAGAGATCACCATTCATGACTGCATCATTAGCCTTTATTCCACTGCCTCTGTTTGCAACACTGGAAAATGCTTCTATGATGTGATTCCTAGCAAGACATTGTGGATAGAAAATATACTGCTTACCCCATTCTACTCTGCAGTTAAGGTACATTATTTATTACAATAACAATGTAGGAATTAAAGATTATTAACACTTTCACTGTTATATCGAAACTACTTGAAATGACCTATTACGTTATATTTTATATATATGTGTGTGTGAATATATATATATATATATATATATATATATATATATACACATACACACACACACACACACACCCACACCCCTGGCATTTGCCAGGGGCGCCAGACCACTAGGGGTGCGCTGGGAGGGACTGTCAGTTGTTTCTTTTTTCATTCCCTTATTGTTGCCGGTACTACAATCAGTTTCTTCACGATGCTGTGTCCCAAGTTCACTATTGGTGACCGTACACACAGAGAATCATGCACCAACGTGGAAGATGATGGCACTTGCTCAATGTGACATCACCTGCAACCTTCCATTTCTTGGGTGGGAGGAGGCAGCATTATTTAGTTTTTTTGGGGGTGCTTGACTGGTCCTCTCGGGCCTTGCATTAAAGAAAAAAATACAAATTTCACAGATATGCATTAGATAGCAAACGTCTAAAAGAGTCTGTATCTATGCACCTGTATTAAGCACAGATTAAGGTGAGTTTGGTAAAAACCTGCACCTCCGCAGTAATTATTAGATTTTCTGAGGGGAACTCTAAATGTTTCGTTTAAAAAGAACAATGTTACTAAATTATATTAATAAATTCCTTCGCCTGCAATAAAATAGTCTATAATGCAGCTCAGGTTCTGGCATTTAAAAGGTATCCAATAAATGACAAGGTCTGAGGTGGTCTCCCCTAATCCACCTGCTAAACACGTTAGTTATCTTTACAGAATATATGAAATACTTTGAATGTAAACCATGAAAAGTAGGTAATAATTCTGTTATAGTGTGCTGTCTTTTGGCTGTTTTTAAGTTGATTCTCTCAATAGACTTAGAAATAGAATACTACTAGAATAGTTACTGTCAGACAGCCCTGTCACCCCCCCCCCCCCCATATACTCCATAATTCTTGCACACATACCATCCTCTACAGTTTCTAGAAGGAAATTGTACACTGGATGGATCAACTGGAAGTATGAAAGTTAATAACTGGGTTTTGACTGAATGCTTTGAGTCCTAGTTGTGACACATAACTCTGAAACTACACCTGTTAATTTATTCCATGTTTCCACCAGACCAACTGTAACCCATGGACAGTGTTTTTTTCCTTTATGCCCATAATATTCCAGCTTTTGACTTTGCAGGCATGTTTTCCTTTAGGTAAGAACATCAATCCATCCATTTTCAGAAACTGCTTGTGCTATTTAGGGTTGGGGGGGGGTCCAAAGCCTATCCCAGAAGGCAGGAAACAACCCAGGATGGGGCACCAACCCATCAAAGGGCACTCTCACACCTATGGGCAATTTGGTGACTCCAGTCAGCCTCAGCATGTTTTTGGACTGTAGGAGGAAACCAGAGTACCTGGAGGAAACCCCATGATAATAGGCAAATGCCACACACATGGAAGCCTGGAGCACAATTAAACCAAAGTCCCAGAGATGTAAGGCAACAGTACTAACCACTGCACCAAGCCCACTCCCTAGGTAGAAACACAACCAAAACATGAGCACAATTTGAGAGCTCAAACTAACAAACTGAGCGTGCAAAAAATTATGCTCCCCATTTTAGGGAGTTCAATTTAGTGTTTTGTGGGCACAATAAACTAAACTGTGTTACTGTTTAGTACATTGTGTACACAAAATTTTAAAATGTCCCTGACCCTTCTATGGCTTCACATGTATAAGAACCTATTATTTAAACAGACAGATTGTATTTTATTCTGAGATTAGTAGCAGGGTTCATGAAATATTTTTGACATCACATTCACAAGGTCAAATATAATCCACTTTCACCCACCAAGTGGCATTGCTTCACTTACAGGGCAATTGTCTTAAAATCGCTCACACCCAGTTCCTCATCAATACATTATATCTAGAAAGTTTGAAACTGATCCTTCAAATGCTTTTTCAGTTATTGCTTTAACAAGAGCAAGTCGAAAAAGACCCATAAAAAGTTCTTGAGTTATCATGCTAACAAGAAAGTGTCTGCGGTGGTAGCAGTGGACCGGCTCCAAAATCCATATGAAGCACTTCTCCACCGCACCAGGTACCGTACTTTCGGTACTTCCATAAAGTACCAAGAGTATGGTGGTACTTTTATGTCGGTTTTCCACTGGTGTAAAAACTGGTACCGGTGCCAAATGACATCATCAGTGACCATCCCTGACTGACATCACAAAGCGCGGTGTGGTATTTCTTTCGCTGAATTCAAACATGTTATTATGATCCTTCACTTTCCTGTAGTCGTGCTTAAGTTTTTTGATTTACAAGCGGCATTGCTCGGTGATTCGCGTGTGCCCCATTTCTTCCAAGCGGCTTGCTAGTACAGCTATTACTTTTTTATTTTGAGTCGTACCATCCAAATCCCACTGGATCTGTTCATCCGACCATATGGCGATTAAAGCCTATGTTTCCTTGTTTGTCCATCCTTCCATTTAACTTTTTAAAATATTTTTGTTTCTACTGCTTTTTATTTCATCTCTTGGTGCTCACTGTGTGTTTCAAAAGATGGCGGTTGTATTTTGTTTCAGCGGCAGGCTATTTGCATAACCAATCGACAGCAAATACGTTTGCAAGTCCCACTCCAAAGTACCAAAGAAGTACCCCAGCTGGTTTGGCACTTTCGGTACTGGTACTTGACCGGAAGTCAATGGAAAAGTGAAAATACCAAAAGTACCATACTTTGTGCGGTGGAAAAACGCCCATGTATTCCCCGTCCACGTGAATACAATAAAGATGAGCACCACAAAGCTTGCACAACAAACAGTTTTTCATAGATTATTCTTGACCGCATGCAGTTACAAGATACATTGGACAATCTGGTTTGACAAAAGCTGGCTTTTTAGTTTATTTAAAGCTTGCATACAATTTTTACCCTTTACTTCTACATAGCCACAGAATTAAGAAAACATAGGTAAACATTTTTAACACAGTTTATTTGGTTTAGTAAACATTATCAAAGATGTGGAATTTTAGAAATTCAGGAACTGCAAGATTGTTATAGAATTACTGATAAGTCTTGATTGGAGAGAAAAAAATTCACTATGGTGTCCAGGGAAAAAAATGTTGTCTATTTCTGACCCAGCTGCGAAAGCTGTAAAATGACAAGAATAAACAGAATTAAAAGAAAATACCAATCAGTGAACTACAATAATAATGGAAAATGCCACATCAGTTTCTCCTTCCTTTAGGGCATTAAGCATATTCAAAACAAAAAAGTAAATTAAAGTATGTTTTTCACCCACTTCATAGTTCTGTTTGTTATATCACTACAGTTGTGGCCAAAAGTTTTGAGAATGACACAAGTATTGATTTTCACAGTCTGCGGCTTCAGTGTTTGTAGATCACTGTTTCTATTGTAGATGGTTCTATGGTATACTGAAGTATATCAAAGGCTTTTATGGACAATTACATTAAGTTTATGCAAAGAGTGAATGTTTGCAGTGTTGGCCCTTCTTTTTCAAGACCTCTGCAATTTGCCCTGGCATGCTGTCAATCAACTTCTGGGCCAAATCCTGACTATCAGCCCATTCTTGCATAATCAATGCTTGGAGTTTGTCAGAATTTCTGGGTTTTTGTTTGTTCACAGGCCTCTTGAGGATAAGTTCTCAATGGGATTAAGGTCTGGGTTAGTTTCCTGGCCATGGACCCAAAATGTTGATGTTTTGTTCGCCGAGCCACTTAGTTATCACTTTTGCCTTATGGCCCATTGCTCCATCATGCTGGTTTATCACCAAACTGTTCTAGGATGGTTGTGAGAAGTTGCTTTCGGAGGATGTTTTGGTACCCCTCTTTATTTATGGCTGTGTTCTTTATTCTGGATGCCCCAAACAATCAGAAAGGGGATTCATCAGACAAAATAACTTTACCCCAGTCCTCTGCAGTCCAGTCCCTGTACCTTTTGCAGAATATCAGTCCCCCATCAGTTTCTGATGTTTTTCTTGGAGAGAAGTGGCTTCTTTGCTGCCCCTCTTGACACCATGCCATCCTAAAAAGTTTTCACCTTAATGTGCGTGCAGATGCACTCACATCTGCCTGCTGCCATTCCTGAGCAAGCTCTGCAATGGCGTTGCCCCAGTCCTGCAGCTGAATCAACTTTAGGAGATGGTCCTGGCACTTGCTGGACTTTCTTGGGTGCCCTGAAGCCTTCTTCACAACAATTGAACCTCTGTCCTTGAAGTTCTTGATGATAAATGGTTGATTTAAGTGCAAGCTTACTAGCAGCAATATTCTTGCCTGTGGTGCCCTTTTTGTGCAAAGCGATGATGACTGCACGTGTTTCCTTGCAAGTAACCATGGCTAACAGAAACTCCACCCTCCTTTTAAAGCATCCAGTCTGCTATTCTAACTCAATCAGAATGACAGAGTGATGTCCAGCCTTGTCCTCATCAACATTCTCACCTATGTTACGAGAGAATCATTGAAATGATGTCAACAGGTCCTTTTGTGGCAGGGCTGAAATGCAGTGGAAATGGGTTATTTCGGATTAAGTTCATTTTCATGACTTTGCATGCAATTCATCTGCTCACTCTTCAAAACATTCTGGAGAATATGCAAATTGCCATCATAAAAAATGAGGCAGCAAGTTATGTGAAAATCAATATTTGTGTCATTCTCAAAAGTTCTGGCCATGGCTGTATTGCTGATCTGCTGGTCCCTGCTGTTTGTCTTCACCAAAATTAGCATCACCTGTTTGACGAACTGAGCAGCATTGAACAGCTCACTGCACCCGTAAAGCACTCTTTTCCCCTGTTTTGCCTGCAGTACAAAAAAGAATGTTTAAAGTAGTTATTTTTGTTTAAAGGATTGTTTTAAGGCCTGCTGCTTTTCCTAAATGGAGTGGATACTACATGCTGCATAAGCTTTCTTGATTGTTAGATGGAGGCTTTTAATCAGTAAAAGACTAATACACTGTATGGAAAACAAAGAGTTCAAAAAATTGTTTTGCATATCTTTTCTATTTACAATACAATTTATTGGAATGTTACTGATTCTAGACTGTTTTATTTATACCTCAGAAAATCAATTTCAGAATGTTACTTACCTTTGCGTAGTCTACTAGGTTTTGATATTCTATATAATTGCCCCCTCCAACCACAAAAACAATAGCCTAAGAAATAGGGGGGGGGGGGATTATTATAATTTTTTTACCCAGAAATGCTATGCATTCTTTTATACAGGCAATACTAGACTACTGAAGCTGTAGATAAGTGTATAAAGCATGTTCTTTGAAAATATCCGAACAGGATATGCAAATTATCATCATGCAACGGCATCAGAACACAATGTCTAATGGACGATTATTCAATACTTGATTATATAGGTATGGCTATATATTTTCATACTGGCATGATAGATAAGTTAAAGCTTTTGTATGTGAACATAGTCTTTTGTTCTGGAAATAGATTAAAATGACATAATAAAGGCTAACCAGTGTTGTTAACAGGAGTCTCACTGAGTTCATTTTGAATTAAACATGACCCTATGAATTTCACAAAGGATTGTACTTCATATAAACAATTCCTGGAAATGCAGGAATGAACACTGCAAAAGGTCTGAACAGCAGTATAACAGTAGTTATAGTGAGACCTACCTCCTGAAAGGGGTTCTTGTTTCTTGGGATGGAACTATAACAAAAAACGTTGTCAGCAGTGGGCAGCAGGGTATGCACTACACTGGCTAAATTCTGTTAACAGTTATAATCACTCCCTACATAAATCATATACTAACATCCTATAATATGGCATTTCAAATACTTTAAAGTTTAATTAAAGTAGAATTTTATACAAAATTTTTATACGAATTTAACTAGTTTGGAAACATGCAGCTTGACATTAAGCTTTATTAGCTATATTAGTCTACTTAATTGTAGATAACTTTTACAGTTTCCATTTGATGCTAAAATCTGAAAGGCTTCTGATCAATCAGTTCCTTGTATCACTGTGAATTTTCCCACCTCTCACTTCCACGAAGCATCTTCGGATCAAAGTAGCGGTAATCATCAGTCTCCTGTTGAAGACAGCAAACAGGAGCAAATATACAACTAGACATAATACAAAAAAGTAGATCCTGGTTAATGAAGTCATACGACTGCTATTGTGACACATTTAGTTATAAAATACTGCAAACCTGTGACCGCAGTTAAGTTAAACCTATTCAACATTTGGTTTCGGGCTAAAATTTCTTTCAAAAAACACAAGCCAGGCAATTTTTAGTTACAGAAATATGATGTCCACAGGCAGAGATGCACACCAATCATTTTTGTATTTTGAGCCCTTTCATTATGTGTGCTAAATCATCTTCATCATCTTAATAGCTACAAGAGGCAATCTCTTTTGAGTTGATAGCAACTCTCTCACGCCCTCTGGTTTTTCAGATTATATTTGTAGCAAATTTGAACAAATATTCCAGTATTTCCATGTGCACTTCACGTTCAACAGTTGTTGCAAATTTGTACTCATTGGTGATGGACACTGCAATTATTAATAAAGATGTATAGAAATACAAAATCTAAAAATCAAGTGGTGTGCATAGTCCACTGCTTAAACCATACTTTATCTCATTTAGTTTTATAGGGGTCAATTCTGTCATGCACTTAAGTTTAAGTAGTGTATTAGCTTGTTAGGACAACGCAGATGATCGCATTATTATTTTATTAGCAATGCATTTCAGTCTGTGCTACTAATAATACTAACATTTTCACCATATCTGTTGGTTAGGCATATTTGCTTGTTTACAGAATTGCTTGGAATAACGAGGTAAAAAATATGGATTTATTCTTAAACACAATATACTTCCCTTTGTGTTCATTGCACATTAATTTAGGTATTTAATGTCAAAGTATTTATGATTGTAAGTTTTAATATTAGGTGCAATGAATCACGATTAATTATCGAAAACTGTGCGATTTGATTTGTAAATTTTTTCTAATCAGTTCAGAGTCCTAGTCTGTATATAACATAATCCAATATGTAATGTTTGCAGTATTCAGCACTCTAAAAAAAGTTACTGCAAAGGACAAATTAAAATCCAGATGAAAGGCACATTACCGTAAAATGTTATACGAGCTAAAGTCAAGGAAGAATTTTCATTCTGCTTCTTCAAGTCTCAGGGCTGGGTCAGGACAGAGAAGGAGCTGAATTTTTGAAAATCAGAAAAATTTAAACTATATTTCTGATTTGTTCATTTTAGAAAATGGAGCTTGTATACATATTAAAAGAAATGCAACCTGTCTTGATTTTCGAAATTCAAAACATCCTGTTAATGCTATAGGAACCTCTAAGTTTGCAGCCTTACTGCTTGTTTAATATGCAGCATTAAAAAAATCCTATTTTTGTGAGCGCATTGTATAAGTGGAACTTCCTTAAATAACTACATTTCCTATAACATAATACAAACACAATGCTGAGTTCCATATCATCTTAAGACACCCTCACAACAAAAAGTTCACCAGATTAAGTTCCCTCAGCAAAAAACAATCCAAATATACTTTGAAGAATTACTTCCTTTAACAGTTTGCTCCAAGCAACAGAAATGGGTTTCTGTTAACTGAGAATAAGAATGTTATAAAATTTGTTGTCTGTAACATCAGTCCATTTGTCATCTCCCTACCACTTGATATTGAGTCCTAAATTTATTGGTATTGCTTTACTTGATAAGAAATACCTTGATAAGAAATACCTCTGCTAGCTGGACTAGCAGGAGCAGTGAGAGATCAAGACTGAAACATTAACCTAGTGTCAATAGACAGGTGTGCTGCCACAGCCGAGTAACAGCACTGGGAGGAGATGACTGGTATCTGGGCATAGCTAATAACAGTGCATTGGCTTGATGTTTGCAATAGCAAACAGCAAATAAATCTTGTGCTAAAGTCAACTGCAAAGTGGATGAGTGATGCTGCGTTCCATTTACCTCGGAGCTGGGAATGATGTCACACTCAAGTTAACCGCATTCCAGTACAAAGTCAGAAAACCATATAGCAATACCAGGGGCCTGTTTCAAGAAGCAGGATTTCCTACTTAGCTGGATAACGTGTTGGACCTGCACTTAATGTTTCCCGTTCCTTTAGAAGGTCACTTGATGTTATCCTACAATTCATGAGAAACAGTCGGATAAGTTAACGGTCATCTCTGGCAGCAGAATGTCACTTTCATCCTCTACCTAGCAGGTTTCTGGTTGTTCCCAGTGTCTCCCGCTTCACCTTGTTCTTGTGTATTGGCATCTTAGAAATATTCAGCCTACACGCAACCTGCTGCTCAACATAACTTTGTCAGCAGAACCAGCATTAAACCTGGATTCAAAAATGCAATTTTTTTTTTTAAATACGGTGCAGAATTTTTTCCAGAGCGTCATTTAACTGTTGATAAGTGCATTAAGCACAAGGCTACAAATGGAGGATTTTGGTAAAATTTAGCTACCATCTCATTCCATAATGATATGTTAAAAAACGCCGCTGGGGATCTTTCCTGTCTGGTGCCATCAGACACCACAATGGCTCCTTCCAAAGTGCCACCCCCCAGCCCCAGATAAAACCACATCAGAAAGTGACCTATCACATAAAGTAAACGGCCGGTGCTATCCGTTCATTAATTGCACATACACTATCAATAATTTAATATTATTTATTATTATTATCTTTAAATATTTAATTCTGTAGTATCACAATATTCTCACAATATTTTATTTATGTGGTGTGTGCCCTTTAAATCTTTTTGCAGTATCTGTTCTGTCTTTGTACCTTGTCTATTTGGCAGTATAAGTATGTTTGTCTGTGAATCACATTCCTGCTGCTTTCTCCCTAGGATCAATAAAGTGCACTTTATTTTTAACTCTTTCTTTTCAATAAATTAGTTATTTGTTCACCAATTTATTATTCATTGACCTACATGGCATCTGTCACTTCTACAGTACGATGCTACCCCATGCTACCCCCACTCAAGTGTTCCACCAAAGGTCAGCCTTCCTATCTGCTGGCATCACAAAAACCTGCTCACATGCAATGAGCAGAAACACCAAACCATGATTTAAAAAATGGGGGGGGGGGAGCAGTTATCAGCCTTGCAGTATTTTCCATCAGGTAATTTGTTAGTATATAATAGCAAAGACACTGCATTGAAAACAAAGCGTTACTTCATAGATTGATGCATTTAACAGTGTAAAATAGCAATCAAAACAGAAGTGTATTTCATCTCAGGGTTTAAATTGCCTAGCTACATATAAACGAAATGCTGAGTGCCTCACCTCTTCAGTCTAGATGTGAAATTATCCTACTTTGGTCTGCTCAGATTCTGTAAGTTTATTTGAACTTTTGTTTGAACTAATCTGTTTTTTCATTTAAAGCAGTTTTTTTGGCAACCTCAAAGGAACACAATTAAAAATGTCACTGTAGTAAGAAAATATTACCATCTTAAGAATACAATGCTTCTAGGGAAAAACTGACATGAAATTGATCATTGACACATTTCCCTACAGGCTGTCAGCACCCCCACCGATCAGCCTTCCTGGGCACAAAGGCACACTGTATGGAGGAGCACACACACTCACCGGGTTGGATTTCATGTCCATCAGGTTGTCCAGGATGCGTGTAACAGGCAGGTTCTGTTAAAAGCAAACAAGTAGGAAAATAAATATATTTAACAGAAAAATACACAAAGCTACCTTTTTTTTTTTAGAACAAAGTTATCCAACAGCCTGTGCTTCATGACATCATTCACTCACTTTCCAGATTTAACTTAGTTTACTGCTACAGGGGACTTGGTGACCTTATATAATATTCTAACTACACAATTAATTCTACACAGATGATGAAGATGCTGTGTGGACAGATATACTTACATGCTGCTTCAGCACTAAGTTCTTTACACCCTCCATCACAAACTGGGAGCCTGTGTTCATAACCATGGAGAAGAGGCTGCTGGGAGAACAAAGTAGCTCTAGACATGCTTTGTATACATTTATTTCACTATTCAGGATGAGTTAGGAATCATTGATTTTAAGAGAGAGTACTTAGTGGGAGGCCCTGTAGGAGAGATACAATGGATAAAGAGCTAAGAACCTGCTTGGGTGGAGGGAACAATAAGAAAAAGCTTAATACAAATGGCCATTCTCCAGCCATATTGAATTAGGCCACAGTGTTATTTTTGTACTTGAATGTGTCGTGCCACTTTGGTATTTCACTTTATTTTTACATATGTCACAGATAGTGATGAAGTGTAACTTGTGATTAATATATGGAACAATAAACAAGGTAATTAATATAATACTTTGACTACTTCACAATCCCTCCTTATATACCTAGGCTAGAATAAAATATATATTTAATATATGCAAGATTTATTAGTAAGAGTGGTGTTGGATAAGAAAATATGAATTCATCAAAGGGACGACGACACTAAGAAAAATCTTTTTCCACTTGTGTGATGCGAGGTTTTTTTTATTAGACCAGGATTTGATGTCGCCAGCCAGAATGTGATGGTTGGAAGGTTTGGGGAAAAAAACCCTTATTAATCTTAATATTAATCTTAGGTGGTTTTTGGCTTTTTACTTTTTAAATGACCACTTCAAGTAATGTCTTTGCCTTTTATTTGCATGCAATAATTAATTCAACAAACAACTGAAGGCTAATTAATTAAAGTGCACAGTGGGAACAAAAACCAACATACCACAAGGCCTGTAATTGCCAACTCCTATGTTAGTTGCTAAAGGTGATGGAATTTAAGTAGCTTTTTACCCCATTGGCTTCACCCCACTGTTCCCGTAGTTAGCTGGTGTGGCAGCCATCTTGGTGAATGCTCTGGGGTGTTTAAGAAAAGAAAAAATACAGTGGTTACTACCTTCCCAATAAATCACTTTTCATAACTCATCAGTGAGCAGACCTGGGTTTGCAAGGGGGCATAGCACCCTCAAATCAGCAATTTGCATCTTCAGGTAGAATTCAATCAGTCCAAGACTGTGACATGGTTGTAGGGATCGTGCTCTCTCACTAATTTCAGATGCACCTTTAGTGATTTTGTTCTTGACCTGTTGGATTGTTTTTTCCTTACTATTACTGAAGTTGACTAGAATGGAACTACAGTAAAACCTTGGATTGCGAGTAACTTGGTCTGCGAGTATTTTGCAAGACAAGCAAAAATTTTTAATAAATTATAACTTGATAAACGAGTGAGGTTTTGCAATACATTACATATACACTTTGTCTGCCCAGCGTCACGTGATCACAACTCAGCCGACGGTTCTTTTCTCTCTTTCTCACTGCATGATTGTGGTTAATCATTTCCCATGCTCGGTATGGTCTGAGTGCCTCACTGGTACAGTCAAAATTTAGTAGAAAAGCACTACCCGAATAAGGCCATAGCAGTGCGAGCGATGAATCTGCTTAACGACACAGCAATGTTACATTTCCGCAAAATCGAAAAGGAGGTAAAAGCAACTGTCATTGGATAGGTTCCTTGTTGAAGTTGCACAAAAAGAAAAAGATTCCAGTGAGCCAACAGATAGTGATTCCAGTGAAAGTCATCCTACAAAATAACCTGCCTCTTCCTCTCTCTCCTGTCTCCCTCACAGCATCCTCGATTCTTTTCAAAGGTAAAGTGCAGGTTAATTTGTTTTATGTATTTTTACTTTATATTTTGTATTAATCATTTTTATATGAATATTCTTGGGTTGTGGAACGAATCATCTGAGTTTCCATTATTTCTTATGGGAAAATTCGCTTTGATATACGAGTGCTTTGGATTACAAGCACGTTTCCGGAAAGAATTATGCTCGCAAACCAAGGTACCACTGTACTGTGGTGTGTCATTCAAATGTAATAGTAACATGCAACATGCAACTTGTAATGAGTGACATATAAAACATGCAATAAAAGATAACTCAGCAAATTTGAATGAAAAAATATAAACAAAATGATAACTCACTTCCACTGTTTTATGTAGATCAAAGGACTCAGATCACAGCCAGCATCCATCAAAGCCTTCTTATACTGATCTAAGTCAGCCTGAAATATGGGAATATCTAGTCATTTACACAAATTATGTTAATTGCTATAAAGGCAATATTTGTATATCCTACACTGGTTTTCAGGGACCACAGCCCTGCAGGTTATAATGACATTGCTTGTGACAGCAAACGGATATTTAATTGGCAAAAAATATATATTAAAAACAAGATTTTCTAAATTAAAAATGGCTCCCTCAATGTTGAGTTCTTCAACAGTGCAAATTGTTTAAAGCACTTAACACAACACGCATAAACTTCAGCCATGTATGATAAATTACACTTTTCCAAAGAGTAGAATATTAGCATGGAATAATCAGGCTAGGAAATAGATGAAAGAAAAAAAAGAACAACATTTGGAACAATCCCCCCCAACTCCCACTGTCAAAGCCTGACCCAAAACAGAAGAGAAATGACCCCATTGATCACCATGACAGTTAGGAATGGGATGATCCCTATTTGGTGTACTACAAAGAGACAGCCTTGATGAGATTGGATTTAGGACTCCATAGAGGATTGTGGTCACAGAGGAGGCGGCAAAGCAGTGTACAAAAGCACACATTTAAGGGTCATCCATATTTCATGGTCCCAAGTCGCTAGAGTTATGCAATACAATCAACAGAAAAATTGTGGCTAGGTGGATAACATTCAATGAAAGGTCTTGACATCCTTAGAACAATGATGCATTATCTGACTTCAAACATTATGATAGTTGGCCATGACATCAGAAGTTTCTGAAATAAAAACTATGTTTGTTCCATGGAACAATGAAGCTTTTGAATATTGTCTGTAAGTATTCAAACCATTCCTTGTTCATTATCTAAATATTTTTGAATATTAAGTTGACAGTGACCTATAATGTTTGACTTATTTTGATCAATGCTTTCCAGTTTTATTCTTGATCTGTTGAATTAAACTGTGAGCATTCTGTATTGCCCATATACAGATGAAAAGGCAATCCAAACAGTAAAACTGATCATTTACAATAGCAATTTTGATAGCTTCCCATTTGTAATCCATCATTTGATTGTTCTGTAGGGATGTTCTAAATTTATATGTAATGAATTTTGTCATAAAGCTGTGAACACACACTGCGGGATTAGCATTTACATAAAGTTATTTTGGCTTTCCCCATTGACTTTTTTTTCAACAATAGCATATCCAAGTACTTTGTAATCCAGAGATCTTTGGAAACACAAAACAATGGTGAAAGGCATCTTAGATATACTACACACACATCACAGGACAAAAGTGCACTATACATTGTATCAGATGTTTTGACGGAAGGATCCTTTTTCACTTTTAGTAAAGGAAGAGTGCAGAGAAATTCACAAGGCAGTGAAAATGTAACTAAAACTGTAAATGAAAGTTAATGTTTTTTTTTTTTTTTACCTGAAACATCCTAGTCCTTGTTCTGAAAATACACTTTTACACTTTATTGCACATTGCAAATATAGGACAATTTGCAAAATCTTTCTCCACCATCTAGGTGGTTACTTGTATTCCTTTGTGTATGTTTTAATTTTCTTATTTCAAAATATCATTTACATTATTCATTTTTTTTTAACATTTTTCTTCTCTTTTGCACTATGACCAATATTTTCCGTCACATAACAGTAAGAACTGTAACTGATACACTAAGTTATAGAGGGGCCACAGACATTTTTTTTTCAAGCACATTTAAAATTTTTAAATGCTTATAGAGGTTTCTTACGGAGCCCCTAAGAGGACAAAGGAGGAGAAAAAAACACGGCAGAAGGAAAAAAAAAAAAAAAAAAAGTAATGTTTTGCATTATAACCCAAAACGACGAAAAAACTACTCCGACTTGGGTGATGTAATTAACTTTATTCACAAACAGCATTTGCACTCCATGGTTATCGATGGATGTACGCAAAATGCAGAGTAAATGCACTTCATGTGAGAAAAGAGGATATGCCTTTGATTTACTTTATATTAATTTATTATAAACACACAATAACAAAAAACGAACAATTCTATAGGCTTAAATCAACCTCAACAGATTAGCGTTATAGCAATGTTACTGAAACTTTACCAAGGCTTGCTTTGCAAATTACTAATTATGAATTAAACAATCAAATCTTACCACACTGAACTCTACAGTTTTTTAAACCATTAAATTAGATTAATAAGCGAAGCGGGGATCAACCACATCATGCAAACAGCGGCTTTGAAAGTTGCACTTGAATGATCAAAAGTACACAGGTCACCTGATTTTATTGTTGCAGTACTACGGAAAAGTTTTGGGTTATATTGCAAAAGTTTTGGGTTATAACGCAAAGGATGACTTCTTTTTTTTCTCCTCCTTTGTCCCTTTAGGGGCTCCGTAGTTTCTAGAGTAATAGGAGTTATTTTATCATTACAAGTTTTCACACTCTCACCTCTGAAGGCGGCTGTTGTGATGTAATGTAGAAGATCAGAAAAAGCCTCATCTTGTCCTCTGGCGTTCCCGCTGAAATGAAAAGAATTTATTCATACATCTTAGAAAATTCACATTTAAAAACACAAAGTTTTCTCTGGCATTTCACTAATCTGCCCCAAATTTAATGTAAATTTCCCATCTTAAGGATATATATTACAAAGATTGTGATCTTAGTAAAAAGAATGATTTACACATTTCCAGATATTTATTAAAACACACATTTCCATTACATTAACATGAAGGGGGCAATAATGTAAACACACCAGAAGATTATACATGTGCAAAGATGATACTATTTACACAAACCAATAGAGGGAGAAATTGAAACACATTCAAGAGGCATGGACATGACTTAAAATGAAGGGGAAAAAAAAATTCTCTGGTGCTGAAAGTATTTGGCAGGTAAAAGGTGTAAAGCCAATAATAAAGGGACAGATAAAATAATACATGGAAAAATAAACTTAACATTTTTATTATTAGCCAGTCAAAGAAGAAACGTTTGCCCTTTAGGATGAAAGGCATCACTGAATCGTATCAAGAGGGTATTAAATTTTCTTTTTTCTGGGAAATGCCTCCCACTCCACATTTAGTAATTCCCAGTTCTATCCGGTATTGAGCTGTCCACAACATCCCCTGTACTCAGATAACACTAGTGAAAGAGTGCATGCTCATGTGTATTAATTTGAGTCACCAAAAGATACAACAGTGCTCAACAGCTGGAACTGAGACTTGAAAGTGTTTATGTGAATCTCACGTTTGTGTAGCATTAATGCTACTTTTTGGTAAGATAATGATCAAAGTCATTAGATTTACCTTGCACAGACAAAAAGGCAAAGTGCAACTTATTTTAGAGTTATCTAAAGACTTCAGTGATGAATTAAGACATTACTTTGCTTGTATGTTTAACAAACCCGCCATATATGAGCATTTTAATTAGAAACATATTATACATAATTTGGCACCATTACTGTTCCCATTTACTTTAGAGCACATACATAGCTCTGAGACAGCTTTGATGAAAATGATACATTCACACATTAAAGATATATTTTGAACATTAGAAAAAATATTAATATTGTTGAAGAAAATTAAAGCCGAAAAGAATAAACATCACATGAAATACACTGGAAGCATCTTCAGTTACTTGTATATAATTATCTGTTTTAGCATGCTACTTTTATTCTTTCCTAAGAAGAAGATAGTTGCACATTTCACCCACTTGAAAATGGATGCATTATATTGCATGCCTACCGTCTGGGTCGCTGATGATATCCAAAAGAGACTTGTCTAAGGTGGACTTGCTCATGAGTTTCTCTTCGTATTCAAAGTATAAGTCCAGTTTACGGGTCTGTGAGTGTTTTGAAAAATCCAAGTATGAGTTACTTATATGCATAAATATTACTGAACTATGTGATTGTTGTAGGTTTTCCAGAGGGTTCCCAGGCATACCTGGGATGTACTTTAAAACCAGTATTAAAGAAACCCACATGAAACCAGTATTTAAACTGGTACATTACAGCAGTAGTATATAGAACGTACTGCTGAGAATAACGTGAGACACTAACACTATGTCAATCACTACAATATTTCTGATGTCATTATAGTGTTGACTTGGTTTTCAGAGGCCAACATGTTTTCCACAAAAGAAAACACTGATGACATCTGCATTTTGCCAACCAAGGCACACAATAAAAAATCCATTAACAGAACAAAACTGGATGCAGACCAAAAGGTCTGACAGCTACACACTGTTAGACTTTTAATTGACAAAAAATATTGAACAAGGTTGATTAGTTGACAAATGACTTTATAACCAAGCATTGTTAAAAAGGTTGCTATAATTGAATGGTGATTCAGTGGTGCACGCGCACTCACACGCACACACACACACACACACACACACACACACACACACACACACACACACACGTAAAGACAGCATATTGGACTATCAAAAGAGAATGAAGAGTTTTGCTCTCCAACCTTAATGTGGTCCAGCACAGCAGTAGCTACATTGGTATGAAGGTCGATCAATCTTTTCTTTTCCAGCAGCTCTGGTAATGAACTGATTAGGAGAATGTTTAATTATACTCAATTGTCAAGACAAAGACAATTATCTGGCTCAATCACTAAAATGTTTCATCCAAGGCAAGGCAGCAGTAGTTTAAACAAGTATTAACTGTGGCATCACCTGCTTGAGGCAAAGGGTTTTGTGGCAAAATCAACTAACTGGCATTGTTGCAGGTACAAAGGAATATCACAATTCAACAAAGATAAAATAGTTAACTGCCAAGTCAGTGCATCCACTGTAGCTTGGATTTTTCAACTGAATGGGGGGTTAGTATTTCTAATGTGGCATGCATATCCCTAATGTGATCAGTGCCAGTGAAATCTGACCCCTAAACCGAGCATTTTCTAAAAGGCATCTATCTTTGGTCAATTTAAAAAAAACCTGTGATATTCACACAATATGGCCAAAGGATTATTTTGTCTTATGTTGTCAATTATGGTGTTATAACTTAACAGCAGTATTTTACCTGACAGCTGAAGTCAGTTTGGCTGTATTGTCTGACAACATGCTGATGGCTCCCTCATCCTCTCCTTCTAAGCCCTTTGATTGGGGAAAAGCACCTATAGTTACTAAAATAAACATAAATTTTATATATAGTATTATTTTATGACAGACACCAGATTATGTGGGAAAGAGGCATAATTATATCCTGACCCTTGAGGATTAAATGACTTTCTGAGAAAACTCAAAGGACTGTATTTAATTTGTGAATAGTCTAAGCTAATTTCGAAAATACAGAAACACACTGTTGCTGGGCAACAGACATATTGCTGCTATCATGGTTAATGTTAGAAGTCCTTTTTTTAAATTAGGATTCATCTGAAAATCATAATCAAAGTTCTATGCAGAAATCCAGTAAAGTATGGGATAAATGCATAATGCACAACTTCACGTGTAACACCAAGCAGGAATGGAATGTTGCAAGAAATACAAATAAAGCATTTCACCTCTAATATCTTCCACAAAATTAAGTTAATTTAGTCCATAAAAATTCCAGATTTTATCAACACAATTTGCATAAAGTAAATTTATGCAAGCTCCTTTGCACTTTTAAAGTATAATTCATTATTATAGAATTAAATCGCACCAATAATAAAATGTATGTTTCTACCTAAAAACTTAAATAACAGCTAGATCATTTTATTGACAAGATTTCCAGTTGAAACACACTCAAATTTACTGCATAGCAGACCAGCGGGATATTAGTTACATAACTGTTCCCAGAGATGAGATGGGGAAAAAGAAAATAGCAGATGGATTTTGGATTCAATTATCCTTGTTATGATTCATATATCTGTGGGACCGGAAGAAAACCACTGATATTCCCCAAGGGGAAAAGAATGAATAAATCAGACCCTGTCACTGTTTTCATTCCAATCATAATAGCAAATGTGGTAACACTGGCTGCATAGGGAGGTGTGTGCTATCTATTATCACAGATTTTGCTGTGAGGCTGAGAGCTGCCATTTCTGGTCAGCAAAAGAGGTGGGTGGGTTCAATGATGAAAGGGCCATTCTAATTTATTAAATTTAGGACCAAGGGGAAGGTTTTTATCAATGGAAGGATGAATACATAGGATGACTCTTTAAGGTCGTAAAAACACAGCAACATTAAAATATTAAATTTACCATGATGCTTTTGAGTCGTTTGACCTCATCCTCCTGGGCCCGGTATGTGTCTAACTCCTGCTGCACAGACTCAGCCACCTCAGGAAATGGGCTGCAATACATTAAGAAAGCTACCTGCAAATCATCCTTAGAAGAATCTGTAAATATGTACACACTAATGCTATAACATAAAATACACATCTAACAACTACTTCCGGGTCAATGTCTGTAAAACAAAACATTTTTTTTCCCTTAAAAATAATCACAAATTCAGATGATTTCAGATTCAATTCAAATGGATATTACAGCACATGTAACACACCACCAGAAATGCTAGCTTCCGGAAGACAATGTGCTTTCGAGTATTTTTATATGAAAAACATTACTTGAAGCAGTGAGAGTATTATCAAGAGTAGCATGAGCCAGAGCAATCAAATGAGATAGGCCCAATGACAAAATGTCCTTCTGTAATACCATAACTATAGTAAATCCATAGACCTAAAGGAGTGACACAGAAATGACTTTGCACAGAAATTTCATTGTTCATTCTTGGACCAAGTTTGTTATTTAAAAATCTGAGAAAAATAATAATTCTCATAATGTTATAGGGGATTATTTACATTAGAATTCCATCCACAGGTAATTAAAGATCCTCACCTGCCCTTGTGTTTCTGCCAGAACTTGTCAGCAGCTGTGAGATCATAGATTCTTTTGTTCTTCTTCTTTGGTCGGGCACCTGCAGGAAGGGCCTCAGACCCAGCACCCTCCTCCAGAGTCACCCTGTTCAAGTGGAAGTCCTGAGAAATAAATACATCTGTTAAGGGTACAGCAAATGACACACTGGGCTCCACAACCAGTCTGTGTTTTGTCAAAATACTTTGTTAAACATGTTCCCCTTCTCACAAAAGTACTCACTGGCATGGGCACCTCTGGTCCCAACAAAGGCAAAATCAAATTATACATTATACAATTTAAACTCTGTGTCGATTTGGTAAAAAAATCATTCCATTATGAGAAATGTTTAAATAGTACACTTGCATATTCACAAAATACTTCAGAAAACTACACAATGTCCACGATTCAGGAAGAGGGAAACCATTCAGCTCAGAAAATACTGTTATTAATTTCACTTTTAATATTTCAGTCATGAATACTGTGTCACTAAGTCCATCCTGCTACATTTCTGTTTAAAAACAGACATGAGTTTCCATTTTCATATTTTGTCCAAAATACCCCAGAGATTTCAGCCCCCAAAAACAGCTGTATTTTTCTGAAAACTCTGTTTTAGCGTTGCAGTGTGGATGAAGGGATGAAAATGAAGACTTCTGAAAAAACAGACTGTAAAAATGCCCTAATTGGTCTCTACTCAGCATATGGGCCACCCCCAATTTGATCCTGGTCATTATCTGATTGGTCGTTTGGTCATCCTACATGGAAGTAAACAGTATTTTGATATGGAGCAACTGCTTCCAATAGAGATTTCCCTGTTGCTGGCCTGTGTGCATCTAAATAGCATATTACAGTTTTTTCCAGTCATTTTAACACTTGTCTCAATACCATGTCCACTTTTTCAAAACACTTAACACATGCACCATACCATTGGACCATGTGAGCTAAACTATG
>JAODJW010000026.1:7477548-7494329 GCA_026777045.1 Hyperopisus bebe
TGTAGGGCATTTTGCACCAAAGGTTAAGTGATGTGCTCAGGTGTGTATTGGTACAGCCCACTGTGTGAAGTGTTGTGGAAAAAGTGGACATGGTATTGAGACAAGTGTGAAAATGATTGAAGAAAACTGTAAACAGTATGACTGCTGCATAGTTGCACAAAAGAAACTAATTTACTGATTACTGTATTGATGCGCAGATGCTCAATGTAGGCTAATAACTATGTCATATATGTATGAAAATAAAATTGTAAATGAGGTAAAACCCCTCTGTAGATGGAGATCACTGTTATTTGAAATCTCTGTTGTAAACAATAAGTTGTGGTGTGGACATAACCAAAGGCAGGCAACTTAGTAAATCATAAATGGCAAATCCATCCATCCATCCTTCCGTCTCTAACCACTTTTCCGGGTCAGATCACAGGGCAGCAGCCTAAGCAGGGAAACCCAAACTTCCATCTCCCGAGCCATTTCATCCAGCTCATCCGGGGGAATCCAAAAGTGTTCCCAGGCCAGCTAAGAGACATAGTCTCTCCAGCGTGTCCTGGGTCTTCTCCGGGGCTTCCTCGATGCGGAGGAGCAGCGGCTCTACTCTGAGTCTCTCCCGAATGACCAAGCTCCTCACCCTCTCTCTAAAGGAGAGCCCAGCCACCCTGCAGAGGAAACTCATTTCGGCCATTTGTACTCGCAATCTCGTTCTTTCGGTCACTACCCACAGCTCATGACCATAGGTAAGGGTAGGAACGTAGATCGACTGGTAAATCAAGAGCTTTGCCTTTTGGCTCAGCTCCTTCTCCACCATGACAGACCGATGCAGCACCCGCATCACTGCTGACGCTACACCGACCTGCCTGTAAACCTCCCGTTCCATCCTTCCCTCACTCGTGAACAAGATCCTGAGATACTTGAACTCCTCTACTTGGGGAAGGACCCCCTCCCCAACCCAGAGAGAGCATTCCACCCATTTCCGGCTGAGGACCATTGTCTCGGATTTGGAGGTGCTGATTCTCATCCTAGCCACTTCACACTCAGCTGCAAACTGCTCCAGTGAGAGCGGAAGGTCATGGTCTGATGAAGTCAACAGAACCATATCATTTGCAAAAAGCAGAGACCTAATCCTGAGGTCACCAAACCGGACACCATAAACTGTGTTGATGCTGCACCGATTTCCCGCCCTGAGCCGCCAGATGGTAGACCAGAATCTCCTCAAAGCCATCTGGAAGTCGTTCTCCATGGCCTCACCAAACTCCTCTCATACCCGGGTTTTTGCCTCAGCGACCACCGAAGCCGCGTTCCACATAGACCTGCCGGTACTCGTCAGCTGCCTCTGGAGTCCCACAGGCCAAAAAGGCCCGATAGGACTCCTTCTTCAGCCTGATAGCATCCCTCACCGCTGGTGTCCACCAGTGGGTTCGGGGACTGCCGCCACGACAGGAACCAGCCACCTTATGGCCACAGTTCCAGTCAGCCGCCTCCACAATGGAAGGTCAGAGCATGGCCCATTCGGACTTGATGTCCCCCACCTCCCCCGGACATGGGTGAAGTTCTGCTGGAGGTAGGAGTTGAAGCTATTTCTGACAGGGGATTCCGCCAGACGTTCCCAGCACCCTCACTATACGCTTGGGCCTGCCAGGCCTGACCGACTTCCTCCCCAACCAGCGAAGCCAGGTGGTGATTGGTTGACAGCTCTGCCCCTCTCCTCACCCAAGTGTTCAATAAATGACGAGCACAGAAGTCCAATAACAAAACACCGCTCGGGTTCAGATCAGGGGAGCCATTCCCCCCAAATCACGCCCCTCCAGGTCTCACTGTCATTGCCCATGTGAGCATTGAAATCCCCCAGCAGAACAAGAGTGTCCCCAGGAGGAGTGCTATCCAACACCCCTTCCAAGGATTCCAAAAAGGGTGGATATTCTGAACTGCCATTTGGCGCATAAGCGCAAACAACAGTCAGGACCCGTCCTCCTACCTGAAAACAAAGGGAGGCGACCCTCTCATCCACCGTGGTAAACCCCAATGAACAGGCGGCCAGCCAGTGGGCAATAAGTATGCCCACCCCTGCTCGGTGCCTCTCCCCACGAGAGTAGAAGAGGGTCCAACCCCCCTCGAGGAGAGTTCAGAGCCCAAGCCGAGCGTTGAGATGAGCCCGACTGTATCTAGTTGGGAGTCTCACAACCTCGCACACCAGCTCAGGCTCCTTCCCCATCAGAGAGGTGACATTCCATGTCCCTAGAGCCAGCTTCTGCAGCCGAGGATCGGACCGCCAAGGTCCACGCCTTTGGCTACTGCCTAACTCAAATTGCACCCGACCCCTTTGGCCCCTCCTACAAGTGGTAAGCCCATTGGAGGGGGCAAATTAATTTCAGAAAATTGTAGAAAAGTGTCTAGCCGCAACAAAGTATGACATGGTCGAGAATTTCATGATCTCATGAAATAAAAAAAATTAGTGTTTTTCTGGCATACTCCAGGATAAAGTATAGAATGCCACAGAAAGCAACAATTTTCCACAAATCTGGGAAAGAATACAATTATATTACTCAATCAAATGTCTACTTATTTCTTCAGAGAAGATATCTATGGCCATCTCATTAGATAAAAATATCATGACCTTAAGCTTGCAGTCCTAAAGTTTACTAAATTTATAGTGCTAGCAGTCTATAGGCATTTCACTACAATTGCTACTGCTGTATTCTCACAGGAAAAGTCATAAGTAACCACTGTGATAATCATACCATAAATCATAAGTAAACTGATATTGTATTTGTTAGCGAACATCAAACTTTTCACCACCGAGTTCTAGGAAACCTAAAGTTTGGTGGGGGAGATGGGAGGCTGATGGGTCTGATGTCTCGAGGCACCCATCCCAATAACCAGAAACCTAGAAAACAAACTTCCCTCTGTCCTTGTGTGGGCTTATCAGTTGGTTCCAGTCATGGAAAGATATTCTCTCAAGATTGGCCTGATTGACCTGAGTGGTGCATGTTCTTTACATTAACACAGAATTTGGAGGAAATACACAACCAACTGTCATAATTGTGCAGCTAAAATGAATCGCGTGTCATTGCAGGTTTTATTTGGTGTCTGAGAGCCATCCACCCATTATACCTGCAATGGAATATGCTGATGCAACTCAAAATGTGCCGTCAAGAAACAAAGGAAATAATACCCGTTAAGTAATTTAGCTCAAAGTGGTTATGACAATTTTCATGATAGTGAGTTTTGAACTAATACTGATGGATATGGATTGACAGATAAGTTCATATAATTAACATTTACAGGAATACACTGCATTATATATTACAAATCAGTTACCAGGAACAAAATATTTAAGTCAGAAACAACAAATTTTTACTAATATAATTACTTTATGGTTATGGGACATTCCCAAATGAATAAATACAGAATCTAATCAGGAGGAACAAATCTGAATTGCTCTACTTGGGAAGCTTATAATTCTACATATTCCATCCAAAGAAGAGCAACAAAGACAAACAACAGGACAGACCAACTAGGCTTGAATCCACACTTCAGTTTTGGAGGCAACATGTCACTTATCTGCAGGATTCTCAATGCAAATGAAATGCTTAAACAAATTAAAAATAGTTCATATTACAGATTAAAGTGTACAATACAGAATATATTTCAGTATAGAACTATCTACTATAACTACCTACTATCATCCTACTTTCATAGGTTTTGTTTTCTATTTGCTCATCATTTTCCAAACTAAATTTAAAGTTTTCACCATTTCCTGTATCAGTTCATCAGGTGTGATTCAGGAGACACTAACAGAACTATTACAGAGGGTTAATTGCTATTATTAAATATAAATGCACCTTATGGTTTCAAGTTAGCTATTCCATTTCAAATCATGGCTTGTTTGGTTGTATGACATCTAAACTACTATTTGAAGTCAAGCATGGACGTGCTCAATTGTAATTATACCCATTTTTGACTTTCTGACAATGGAGCTTTTTCCAAGTACCTTAATGTGAGGAAGAAACAAAATGACAGCCAATATGAATTTTTCAAAATGCAACATTTTTTCAAATTCAAATTACAATTCAAAATGGTGCAATAACAATGGGGGCAGGAATGCATATGCAAGAAATGCCATTAAGCCACATATTTCCTAAAGTATGGGCCAATGAGGCACGTTAACTATAGCACTATAATAGAGGTCGACTCTGCCTGATATGACTTGCAGACCCTCAACACTATGGAGTGAGAGAGTGACTTAAACAACGTTTTATAGCTGGAGATATTAAAGTTCTTGAGAGTATAGTAGTGTCTGCTTTACAAAACCTTATGTTAATAAACCACTGACTGGTATTGCATAAAGTTCTCACTCCCTCAAGAAAAATATCACTGCACAAAAATATGAATTAAATCTACACAGAGAAGTCGCCAGGGGATAGTGTTTTTACTCCATTCCTCACCAGAACATCATGAATGAGAGCCTGGTAGGTCCATGAGTGGTGCAGTGGGGTTGCTAAATCAAGGTTTCGATCTGCAAGGACAATCAGCGGCCTCTGGAAGCTGAACAGACATAAGCGGGAGTATTCATTTTTACAGGATCACTGCACATAAATCTCGAGAATAGTAGACAATTGTTTTACTATTGAGAATAATATGGCATTCTGAACAACACATCTGTTTTTCTCTCTGTTGTTCAGTTAGTCTAAGTTCACAACTGAGAATGCTTTCCGAGTGAATGAGCATCTGGTTTAAGGAACGCCATCCTTCAGTTACAATTGCAATTATGTATGATATTATGCATGATAGCTAAAGTGACCCACCTGAACTGGCCTGCTCCCATGGTGTCCCCAGTGAACAGGCTGTTCCTGGCATCTCTAAGATTCTCCCGTAGTTTCTTGTCCAATTTCTGTGACAATCAGAGAACTGTACTCAGCCACATCTCTCAAGCTTATGGCACAGAGCCCTAATACTTGGTAAGTGGTGAATACGACTCAGACTTTATGAAGATCACAAAATGCAAGAATCAAAGAGTGAACAGTCTACACCAGTGCAGCAAACCCCCAAATAGGCTCTGAATCTCCATGCCATGCACAATGACATAATTAATAATGCTTACTACATTGTAATCTACTAATAACTTCTCTATACTAGGATCTTTATTTTTAGAATCCCCTGTAAATAAGTATAACTTTAACACATATACACTGAATTAAGTTAAATACAAGAAAAATGCGACAAAGGTTAAAAATAAAAGAGACCTCACAAAGAACCCAGTGTAATCCCTCAATTATACCATGGCAGAGAGTTTCTATTACAGCATTTACAACTAAATGTAATTCTTACCACAGCCACCATCTCTGCTGCATTCCCTCTTGGGCAGCGAATAATCGGAACAGCACCTGATACAAACAAAAATACAATTCACTCATGGAGAGCACTGATGGTTTTCACAGAAGATACATTGGAATCTGAGGACAGCATCTTGTTTTGTGGTTTGGGTCAGATGCCCCAGCACAGCCTGAACTGAATGCTTACCCATGCCCAAGTTTTATTTAATATACAAAATTGTTTAAATTGGAAAAGACAGCTAAATTAACATTACGGGATTCATCTTTATTAAATTTAAATAATATATTTAACAGTGCAGCCGATGTTTTCAATCACTACAAAATAATTGCCAGATTGAATGAGATACCTTGCCCGATCAGTTGGGTGCTATAGTGTGTTTTGTAGAGATCGACTCAGCTAATTTACTGCTAAAAACCACAGAACCTTACTGGATTACTACACAGTCATGTAGACTTTTTATAAGACCAAAGTTAGAGCACATGCATCAGCATGCCAAAAGTAAAATAACTTCACGAACTTTACGAAAAAAAATTATAAAAAAGATTCAGATGTGTTTATCTTCTGTATAATCACAAGCAGCCAAAGGAAAGTTATTCGAATGAAATTAAAGCGCAATGTTCAAAGGAATATAAAAATAAATATGACATGTCTATAGTTCAAAAGTAATCAATCATTTGGGGACTAGAGTCATACTACAGAACAAAGCCATACACATTTATAAACAAAAAAAAAAAGATTTGTAATGTATCTGCATTGATGTAGTCTGTAAAATCCCACAATAAGTCAAACTGTGGTGGTTGTTATGATATTCTATGCAGTCTCATTATTTGTTCTGGTTAAGAGCCATCTTTAGTTTCTTGCTAGACAATAGCCAGTCAAAAATAGCACATCAATTAATAAAACTGTAAATCTGTAAAAAAGTGCAGAAGAATTCATATGTTTTAAAAGCTTTACCTTACAGCAGAGCCCAAATTTTGGGAGAGTTATTAAAAAACTTTTGCCATGTAAAAAATAAATATACTTTTTTATACATAAATATATACCATTGGTACACAAAAACAATTGTGAATGGTAGAACATTAGAATCAAACAGAAAATGGTCCTAAATACTAAATTCTTAATCTTAATGTACCAGTAATTATGTGCTGCTCTACCAGTTTCTGAAATTAGTTTTGTTTTTTTAAATGGTGTCTTAACTTTCCCAGGACAAACATACTTGTTCAGTTATGAGTCCTGTCTAAATCTCATTTAATGATATTGAGAATGCAAAAGCATAGATACATATATACCATTATAGTGCTGCAAGTTCTTGATCATAACTAGCAAGAAGTTACGAAGCACCACAATTTAAACGAACTGGTGAAACACTACCATCTAGTGGATATCAACAGTATAAAATTAATTTCATAGATTACAAGCCTATGCAGAATGTAGTTTACCAATACAATGCATTATCAATGAATTAAATTGTTTTAATCAATATTACCATAAAAAAACTCACCCAATGTGACAAAGAAGCAGAAAAGGCTGTCTACTATAGTGTCCATGATCGCCTCCATATCTGTGTCCATTATGTCCGGTTTGTTTATTGCTGTAAAATGGAATTTAGATAAACATAAGAAGAGGGTTACAACCATCTAATGTTATGAAATAGATTGAAACCATTTAGAAACGACCCATATACATATGTTGTATGCACGTGGCAAATACACACAGAGTGGAGATGGAATTTGAAACCCTAAAAGTGTGAGGTAAAAACACATATATTGTTGCTTAATTTATTTTGTTCTGTTACATTACTTTACAGTACTTAATATAGGGTGGGCCAAAAAAGATACAAAGTTTTTTTATTTTACAAAGTAAAGGTTCTATGTTACAAAGTAAAGTTCTTATCACATTAACGTTATTTTTAAAAGTAGGTATATAGTTTTGACTAGATCTTTCCACAGCATTGGATTGGGTGAAGTGGCAGCATTGATTGGACAACACGTTCATCTGACCTCACACCCATGGACTTTTTTTTGGGCATAGTAAAGGAGAAGGTTTTTGAGAGGAAGCCCCACACAGTGGATGAATTGAAGGAGTTCATCTTGCAAGCATTTGTGGACATTGACGCTAACTGGGATTTGTGTTCTAAAGTGTGTCACAGTGTCGAACACCTGAGAGACTAAATGTGACCTACTTCTAAAAATAACTTTGTAAAAGAGAAACCTTTACTTTGTAAAATCAAAACGGTATACCTACTTTGGTCCACCCTGCACACTTTTGCTAGCTGGGTTGAATAAGCATTTTTAGTGAATCGACAACACAGCATTTTTATAGAGAAACATACCATGGTAGGAAATTAATTCTTTATTTTGATTGCACAAGACGAACATGTCATCTTCTAGGGTAATGAAGTTCAAATACTGATCAAACACCTGTAGAGACAAAGAGTGCAGAGCAATGAGCTATGATATCAAAAACACGCTTCATTTAGAATACATCTGATAAACTAAAAAGGTTCAGTATCTAACCTTTGTGACTTGGGTCACGGCATTAGCCCCAAGAGCTGCACTGGCAATGTCTTCTAGTTTGCTTCTGGAAATCGCCGAGATAAAGTTCAAATAGTAAGACTCGTAGAGCTGGTTACGAAGGTCCTGAAAAACAAATAATAATTGCACAAGTATATTTCATGTGTATGACTGGACTATTGTACTCAAATCACATTAAAAAACAGAACATACACTCAAAACTATGGCTTACTTGACATATCCTGTCAATGTTCTCCTCAGTAGGCATGACGAAGTATATGGCTGGAACATCTGGGATAGAATCTCGATCTGAATGTAGCAAGCTAAGCAACACCATTTCTTATTTTAACAAATATAAATAAGGATAATTCTCAATAATTTAACATAAGGATATAAACATATACCAGCATAAAGCACATATTAAAAGTACAGACACTCCTTTACTTACAAATGAGATACGTTCCGAAAGGCCGTTTGTAACTTGAAATGTTTGTAAGTCATTATTCAACATCATTTTAAGGGTATACGCAAGTACAAAGAACTAGGATGCTGGGAGTATGCACGCTACGCTGCTGCAAGGCGGGAGTAGTGGCCAGAAGTTGTACTACCCGGAACTGGCAGGCAGAAAAAAAAACTGATGTTGCAGACAGGAAACAGGAGCCCAATGAACACAATTTTGACTTACAGTCCTCGTCGTTTGTATTTCTGAAAGTTCGTAAGTTGAAAGTTCGTAAGTAGAGGAGCGTCTGTATTACATGTTGCTATTAGTAATTATCCAATTATTTCTTGTAACTGTTTATTATTTTGTAGATTTTTCATTTCTTAGTAACAGTTTTCAGCTACTTACAGGTGTAAAGTAATGCCCATATCTCGCAACTCTTTTACTGCGAGCAGAGGAGAAATGATGTCCTGACCAAACCTGTCGTATATCAGTACCTGGGAGACATACCAGAAACACAACGAAACGTGAAAGGAAACGAACATGCATGGACTAGGTTGAAAACACTGAATCCTATTTCATAAAAAAAAAAAAAGACTAAAATGTGTTACCTTCCATACTGGTTCAGTAACTGTATTCTTCAGTGGAGGGACATTGAAGTTCAGCATTCGCCTCAAGGCAGCTGTAGGATAACAGAGAAAATTGTCAAGCTATGACACCATCTCACCAGTCTTTACAGAATACTCTTCGATGGCTAGGGTACATAACACTTGCAAAGGCATGCTTATTTGGTATACTGCTATACTACTTTAAAATATGTAAATATGTCACATAGAAAAGTCACTAAAAATAATAAGTAAAAGGCAGGATAGGGTGTACGTTTGTCCTGGATACTGACAAGCAGAGGGCACTTCATTAGGAACTAGTATGGGATAGGACCCACTTTGCTTCTAGAACTGCCTTAAGGGTAAATTAGTGGTGTGAGAATTCCTTTCTGCAAACCACTGCAGGGCTGAGCTGTTATCATTTCACCAGTAGCCTTCCTGTTAGCTATAACTATTTCAAATTAGCAATTGAAGGATAAATGTAATAACTACCAATCAATAGGCACTGAGAGCAAAGATCTTTCTTTTGCATGCAAAACAAAGCACATACTGAAAATGTAATTGTGCAGATTTATTAATAGATGTACAACCAAATAAATGTGGTAATTGCTTTAAAATGTACCTAGCATTGATTTCAAAGTAATAGTTTAAATGCCGACAAATAAAGATAAAAGATCAAATGAAGATGAAGAAGACACATTTAAAATATGGGGGGGGGGGGGGGGGGGAATCAGTTTTCAGAGAGTTTTACTGTCATGTAGGTCTTCTTTTACCATTTATTCAGAAAAGTACATATGTTTGAAACTACAAAAAAAATAAATCAAATAAAACAGAATTACATTAAAGTAAATCGAATTAAATTTAAGTTTAAACATTTAGTGAGGCCAAACTTAACTTAGTTATGATGACGCAGTAGTCCTTCCAAATTCTATGAAATTTTCAATTGTAAATATCTGTTTGGTCGGATGTTTGACTTCATTTCCCTGTCATTTGTTGATCACTTTATTTATTAATACGATTTGCATTATTCACTGCCCACTTACATACCAAGTCACTCATCCTTTCAGGGATTATCAAGACATGCATATGCTTGCTTGTTGAAGTAGTCCCATTAAAGTGTACCAAATGGCATACAATATCAAGTTCTGAAAAATAAAATGACCCGTCCTGGATAAAATCGATTTTAGAGCAAAACATGTTTTCGGACAGTATTCAAGGGTCTCTATTGGCTAATGAGGATAGGGGCATCGATCAAGAAAACGATGGAAAATCACCTTTAGACCACAAGTGCTCTGGTGTAATTTAAAACCCCGAGTAAGAATGTGGACGTTTACCATTTAAATCTTAATATTTTATGCCTTTTGTTGTGCTTTCCAGGTGTCCTACAAATGGTACTGCATAGTTGTTTTCCGGTTTTACGGACCTACTCCAGGTAATTAGGCCTATACACTCTTGATACGAAAGCGTCTTTAACTTACTGTAAATGGGATACCGTAACCAAAGGATACTATTTCTGCCACTGAAGGGGGTCGTTTACCCTGAGTGTAGCAGTCATTGTACATATATAATGAAAGAGATAGGCATTTACCATATTTGATCCCGCTCATTACCAAATAACCCATTATGTAGACAAATGTTTTGTAGCTCATGTACACTTATATTAACAACACTATTTTTAATACAAATTACCTCCACTAAATATTCGTGTCGCGTTCACGTGATATCAGAATAATCGCCAAAACACCACCGGAACTCATACCATTACCTGGATTAAGAGAACGTTACGCGATTACGATTATAGGTAATAGCAAAAATAACACACACACATTAATTATGTATATATGAAATGTATATATAGCGAAATCAGTCCCAATGCAGGTTTCCTGTCTTTCTTAGTAGTTTTAACGAGTACCAATCCTTTCAACTCGTCGCTCCTAGCTCTAAACTCGTTTCTCGGGCACGGATGTGGACATAGCACGAAAAAGGTGACTTTTTGGTTAATTTCACATTTGGTTGTTTGGTAGGGCTATTCATCGGCATTGTACAACGTACAGTAACTTCATCTACATATTAGCATTATAAACTGTTCGAAAGGCGTCTAAGCGGTTTTCCACAAGAAAACTGAATCAATCTTTACATTAAAATATCTTTCAGAGCACCAGTTCAGTAATTTTCCTATAAAGGTGTACAATCACTACACAATATCTGTAGGAAAATATAATTTCGCAGTTAAAATACTACCAGACCTGTTTGTTTCTCCCTGATGGAGGCAGCCATCTTTGCTGGAAAATGACGGTGACACCGACGATGACGTGGCACTCGGAGCTCACTATCAACTTTGACATCTAACATCAGTCATTCGCAGTTTTTTTTAATATAGTACATTTTGTGTTAGGTATAGATAGATTTCTACATGGCTGAACATTGCATCTTCGTATGTCCATTGTAATACTTCCATGCGTCTCAAAGGAGCCCACACCTTTTTTTTTTTTTTGCTATCAATGTCATGCTACAAGCATATTTGTATATTTACAAAATTCATCTGTCGAAGGAATTTCTCTTGTATAATCATCATAAGGTGCTGTACAAATGACATTTGAATTATTACAAACATTCATTGAAGTTCATTTTTAAATAAAATATGTTATAGTACAATTATGATCAGATTCCTTAATCAATTTTCCAGCTACTTCAGCTCCAGCACAATGTTAGGGGGGTCTGGACCATATACCAAGAAACATAGGGCCCAAGGTGGGGATACATCCTATAGAGAATGCTTGTTCTTTGCAGGACATATGTCATATGACATATGTCACTATGGTCAATTAAGAAATACCAATTCATTGCATTCCCTTTGCCTTTACAAGTTAACTTGAGTACTTAGAGGAAATCTGTACAACACAGAGAGAACATGCAAAGTGTCCACACACACAGAGCAGGGGTAGGATTCCAAAGCCTAATCCTAGAGGTGTGAGGTAACACTGTTACCTTATGATCCACTATGCTACTTGTTTTATAGCAAAACAATGAATCATTTGTGTTTAGAATTTAGAATATCTACTTATTTTCTGTGTTATTATAAGTATCTAAGATGTGGTGATTTGTACAGCACAAAATACAAACTGCCTTGCTATTGACAAAGAGAAAGAACATAATTCCAAACTGCGTAATTCTAAACACAAAACAGAAGTTAAAAAAATAAAAAACATAGGTGAAGATGGTGGGTAATGAATGTTCAATCATCCGCAACAGTCATGTTGAGCTTGAAAAAAATAAAAATATATATTATAACAAATTGCAATAAAACATGTATTATACATGTCTATATATAATGTCTATGCATTGGGCACTAAATTTGCTTTTCATGTCTCCCTTTCGTCCATTATGCACAACAGTTTAACCAGAAAAGAGTCTTGGTGAGGCTGGAGCCTCAAACAGGAAGTACAGAATATGAGGCAGAGGACACCCTGGATGAAATGCCAGTCCATCACAAGGCACACATGTCAATTCATCTAAGCTGCTAGTGTTTGGACTGTAGAACTAAATCAGGGTTCCTGAAGTAGGGCAATGCAAATACAGGGACAGCATGTAAACATGGGCATCTTTGATGGTTTTTATTTTTTTGAGAAACACAGTAGGAAAAGTACAGTTATTAATTAGTTTTTCAAAACACATCACATCAGAATATATTCCCCAACTCTTCCAAAGTAGTTTGGTACTTTGTTGTATTTAGAACTTTTTGTAATAAGACTTTTTGTCATATTTTAAAATGTGATTTTATGCTACATGACAACTTCTGCAAATACACCTGAATAAGAACACAGAACCAATTCTGCATATATTGACATTCAGACAATGTTAATGAGTATAATGTACCTTACAAGATCTTCCATCTTTTAGTTGTTATTACAGCTTTTAATCAGCAACTTTACTTCAGTTTCAAACATCACTTGGAAACTGTTATGACATGTGAAATGCTATCCTAAGCATCTACGTCTGACTTTCAGTCACTACTCATGCCAAATGCCAACACCCTTCAATTTTCTTCTTTGGTTATTTTAATACCTTAAAAATAAGCCTGATTTTTTATGAACTGTACATGTATGGAACTATCTGTGTGCCAGTGTTGTAGTATTCTAGTCCAGTTTTGGTCGTGACATCAGTCTTCATTTTCCACTTTTTGTATCAATTCAGTTTCTCAGTAGTGACTCCAACAATTTCCAAACAACTCGGCTGAACTTAAACTCCAGTTTACACACATATCCTTATTCTACATTACTAAACTCAACGCCATCCTATGTCCCATAACACAGTCAAACAGCTATTTACATATTTTCACGGCACGTACAGTCCTGTAAGTAACTCGGTCTCGCAACCCATCAACCACTCTTGCCCTGGGTCCACTAGAGTGGGCTGTGACACTGGGTCCCCCACTGTTGGCAGCACCTTGCTGATGTCATTTTTGTTGCTGGAATGTCAGATCAGTTGCACGTCTGAGGTATCTGCGATTCTGTGGTACAACTTCACTGCTCTTCACTTCCTAGGGAAGGGGCTAAAGTGCAGAATGAATGAAGGGTTCTAGTGCAGGAAGGCACTGAAGTCTGTGAATTGAGGAGTTGAATGGCCCTAGGAACAAAGGTCACTCTCCTCCTCATTTCCTGCAGCCGGGACAGCGGAGACGTCATCCTGAGGGGAGCCACTCAAACTCTGGGAACAGAGCATGGGAGGGGTCCTGCAGAATCCTACACGCTGTTCTTAGAGTTTGCTGCTCACTCAGGGATGAAAGTGCTCTGTCCAGGAGTCCGATGATCTTAGACCAGACTTTCACTGTGCTGTGCAGGCGGGTCCTGTGCTTCAGGCTGGTGGAGTGATACCAGTAGGCGATGGAAAAACATGGGCCACTCTCAATGAAGGAGTAGTAAAAGGTTCTGCTTGGAGCTGGCCGATATGGCAAAAAAAAAGATAATTTTTCCTGTTTTGATTGATATCGATAAATATCAATATTATAGTTCACAATGCTGTTCCATGTAATAATCAAAATAATAATAAAACTAACCCTTTTCTGACAAATAGAATGAATACATTGAAATAAACAATATTAGTAAACACTTATTTTCCAACAAATGTTACTGTTTACATAAAATTATAAAAGGTAATTGATTTTCAAGTATTCAAAGAAACATAGCTCAAAGGAACAAAACCATATAATAATGTAATGTGCAAAACTGTATAATATTGGAAATATGTTAAAGGGCAAACATAAAATAAAGCAGGACAGAACTTACTGCAACAAGTATCTTCCTCTACTCTTGGTCTCTTAAAAACCTTTTTAAATTCTGAGGTAGAAAAGTATCTAAACCAAACAAAAAACACTTATTCAAAAAAATTCCAAATTATGGTTAGATTTTTTTGTCTGGCGCTGCAAAACATCACCACACGTCACCATGTCACATGGTACAAAATCCTCGCGAGAGCTAGACGACTTGAGACAGACCCTGGCCCAATCCCAAACCGGTCCCTACACACTCGCCTTACCACTTCGCTTTCGGTTGCGCGTTTCCGAGACTCGTCGCCATGTTGAAGTGTGTCTCAAAGCAGCAAGGTCTAAGGGGGAGTGGTCTAATATGCCCTACCTTTAGTGAGTCAGCAAAGATGGTGACGATGGTGGCTCGCGCAATTCCACTACCACTTCCATATCCCATAATTCCTAGCGCACTGGAAACAGAACAGCGCGATAATGTAATAATTGGATTCTAATAGCACAGTGAAATACACATAGAAAGTCTATGTTACATGTTATAATTCCACGCTGCAGAAAAAAATAGGAAAGCAGTTATTTGTAGCTGGTCAGTACAGATAGATTTTATCGTGATCCGATTAAGAGAGATTTTGTGTACTTTTCAAACTAGAAACCACGCGAAGAAACGTTCGTATGCAAACTCAATCAACATCACACCAGCAATAACAATTTATGTCTCATATTTGCCTGTTTTTTCCTCTACAGCTCTGATCTGGTATTTGGTACAGAAGTAATGCATAATGTTTTATGTGTGTAAACTAAGTTAGCTATGGTAGAAATTGTACAATCGTCAATATGACACGTGTACATAATTCAAATTGCTCAGTGCAGTAAGACGACGTAGCCGTCGTCTTCTCGCATTAGATAAACTTAGTGCTTTTTAAAAATATCTGATGTCATTAAAAAAATACAACACAGCTTCTTGATGGATCCATTTTTTCAAATCACTACGTAATGCATTTCCTCTTTCCGGTAAAGAATACTGTAAAAGGAGCTGCGAAGGCACGTCTGTCTCAGATCTTTCTTGTGACAATTTCCTTCAGTTTAAGTGCATAGGGCGTGTTGTGAGGGTGAGTTAGCGGGAGTGTCACTCGAAATGAAGGCGGAGTGTTGAGGGTATAGTTTGGGATTGGGCCCGTGTGTGGCTGCCCGATCTGCGGACGCATGCGCACACTGGTGCCCGGTCTGCGAACGCATGCACACACTGGTTTTCCGTGTACGTCACTATTTGATCTGTATACTGAGTCCTGACTGCCTAGCTGTGGATGTCCAATCCATTCGCGACACCAGCTACACAGCGTGTAGGTCAGGGGTGCTCAATCTTATCCGCAAAGGGCCAGTGTGTATGCAGGTTTTTGGCATAACCTGTAGGTCAGCTGTTCAAACCCAGGTGTGAGGGCTCTTCAGCCAATCAGTCCTCTAATTAGTAATCCAATTAGGGAGCTGCAGCGAAAACCCGCATACACACCGGCCCCTTGCGGATAAGATTGGGCACCCCTGATGTATTTTGCGACATGGGTGCTTCATCCAGACCAGCAAAGGTTTGGTGCCGGTTTGGAGCCGATTTTGCGGCACCGGTGTCATTTTTTTTTCTGTGGAAAAACGTGGCACTGATTCCAAATTGGGGATCGGCACTGGAACGGCATCGGCACCTTTGCAGTGGAAAAGCGGTATGTCACTACCGAAAGTGTTGCACCTACCGAAAATATAACTTCCGCTACTACACATGCGCACATTCATCAGGCATGCGTACTCAAAACCACAATTTCCGGCACTACTTCATTACGCATGCATAATGTACACTTCCACAGGCTCGATACTGCGCATGTAGTCACATTTTGCAGCAGACCGTGATTGCGTGATTCAGGGCGTGGACATCGCGTATCATCATGCATTGGTCACATATTGTGAGATGGGTCATCGATGTTTATATCTGTAGTTCAGCCGTCACTTTATTGTGGTATTTAAACCATTTTGCTTTGCCGATTGTAATATTTGCATCTGTGTGCGCATTGCTTTTAGTGCCTGACAGTAATCTTACATATGGTTTTTCCCAATGGTATTGCTGAATAGATGCCTTTTCTTTAGAAAACGTAATAAAATTGGGGTGTATATCAATCTTGTGTACCCATATTTTAATAAATTTTTTTTTTAAAAAAACCTGTCCGTTGTTTCTTGTGTTTCAAGAAAGAATTCATTTTCCTTTGCCTGCTGGGCTAAAATGAAGGGAAAGGAAGCTAAAAAAAAGGTTCCCCTTAGTTATGGACATGGGCATTATTTACCCTACTTCCTGTACATTTGGTTAATGTTTTTTTCTTATACTTTAGGTCATTTTATAGCTTATTTTGCTTATCAAGGGGTTGTGATATATGTACAGCATTTTCTAAATGTGTGTCCAAGTGGGCTGCGTCAATACTTAGCTGAATCTTGCGAATCTCCTGGTCATCCCGGACGAGCCCCCAAATTGTTGGGGTTCACCGTCTCCACCGGGTCCGTTGATGAGAAGAGATTCACAGCAGAGATGGGGAGAATTCAGTTGTATGTCCAAGTTTATTCTCTGATCGATTGCAATCGGGAGCGACCATCTGACATACATTCAG
>JAODJW010000026.1:7506931-7526613 GCA_026777045.1 Hyperopisus bebe
GGTGATGTGAATGCCAGGCATCGCAAAGACCAAAATCATTCATGTATTGTTTAAGAATATCTGCAGACTGCCAGTTCTTTGTTATATTCTCCCATTAAGCAGTTTTGTCAAAATTAAATGATGAGAGACTTGAACTATATTTAAGAGGTCTGTCATTTCTGAACACCAATGATATGAACTGGGTATATTATATATATTTATAGATTCAGCTGAATTCATTTGAGAACAGAAAATATTAAAGCACAGTCTCACTTTCTTTTGAAAGTCCTTGGGAGATAGGGAAGGAACAGCTGGCTCTTTTATTCAGTCTGTTCTTCTTAACCTTAGTGGACATCAACAAGTAGTGTAGGCTCTCCAGAAATTAGGTGTTGAAAACCTTGAAAAACCTGAAGTACACACAAGAGACAGATCTTCTTGGTGTCCTGAAGCCAGTTGAAGCTCATTGGTCACATTAAATCATGTAAGTGCACCAATTTTTGCCTGTCAGATTTTGCAGAGATGTTTGTACTTATTTCTAAATTCTGATTGCCTTGATGAACTTATCTTGGTAAATTCCAGGGAATTCAGATGAAGATAGCTGAAAAAGTATTTAGTGACACTGGACTGGAGACCACCAGAGGCGGTTTCAGCCATCCCCAAAGCCCCTTAAATGGTCCTATGTTGTATAGTTTTTTTACTGTAGCATAATGTTACATAAGCTTTTACCACTGGTTTGGCATATTTCTTTTTAAATGTTGGAATATTAACTGCATATTTCAGAGTATAAAATCGACTTGAATTGAATTGAATTGAAGTGAGAACAGTTGGGTACACGAGTCCACTGTTATCTTGTGTTCACCACAGAACAAAAGACAAAAATGTATTTATAAGTTTTTTGTTTTTTTTCCACAACAGATGCTTTTTCAAGATTAACCCAGAAAGGGACTCCAAGGTGGAGAAAGGACCAAAAAGACAAGCAATGAATCCAAATGTTCTGTCTATTATTTCAAGAATAGCTGAGTTGGAGTGGAGGGAGTAGCATAAGTTGTACTCAACATGTTTACAATGTGATATCTGGACATTGCTAATAAAAGTATACAGATGCTTCTCTACTTACGAACTTTCAACATACGAACTTTCAGACATACAAACGAAAAGGATGGTAAGCCCAAGTTCTTTGGGCTCCCGTTTCCTGTCCACAACATAATTTTTTTTTTTCCAATACCGCCTAGTACGACTTCTGGCCACTACTCCCACCACGCAGCAGCGTAGCATGTGTACTCCCAGCATCCTAGTTCTTTGTACTTGCGTATACCCTTAATGTTGAATAACGACTTATGAACATTTCAAGTTACGAACGGCCGTTCGGAACATAATTCGTTCATAAGTAGAGGAGTGTATGTACTTGTTTTGTTTTGTTCAAGGCTTTTGCCAGTTTATGCGAGCATGGTGTTTTTGCTTGTTTATGTGGTTGTTGTTTTTGAGCTTGTTTATGTAAGCATTATGTGAGTTTTCATGTGCATGGGGTACTTTATATAAATGTTAAAATGTAATGTCACATTCAGTTTTAAGGTTCATTAAAGTTATTAAACAGATCTCAACTGAATATCTGTGTAATGTGTCATTAATTTCACAAAAAAAAACGTTAAAAATATCTCCAGTAAATATTTGTAAGATAACTGCAGTTATTTGCACAAAAGAAGTATTTTGCCATCTTTTAAAAAGTTTACACTGTCTCTATACATAAAACATTACTTAATTCATCAGTACATCGTATATTAAAAAGCATTTTATTATCATCACATTACAGTGATCTATTTTTAAACTGCTGCAATTTTTTGTGATGCTTAAATTCTAAATACTTTTTAGTATTCTTCCAGTGATGATCTTTTTTTTACCTGCTTTAGTCTGAACATTGACGGATGTTGGTGAAACTTAGCATTGTTTTCGTGGTACAAAGAAAGCAATTTTCTTAGAAAATACTAAGCTTATATGTTATTTTACTAATCAGGGGTGGGGAACCTGATCCATGGAGGGCCGGTGTGGGTGCAGGTTTTTGGGATGGCTTTTCAATCAGCCAGCCCTCCATGGAACAGGTTCCCCACCCCTGTTTTACATAATTTGTATCCATAGTAATGGAAAGAAATGTTAACATTTTTTTACTATTATCAATTGTATGGCGGTTCAGTTTTTTTTACATTTTTTTTCTGGCACCCCTGCTGACAGAATTTCTGTTTTTTATGATTTTTTTTACAGTGTATACTAACATGCTGCTTATGAATGTTCTATGAATGCTTTACAAATGCATTATAAAGGTGTACTGAATGTTCTACAAATGCATAATAAAGGCATTATGACAATGCAGTTAATGTAAAGCATTACCAACTATATTGTCCTTTTTTGTAATGAAGCAGGTGAGTAATGGGTGTAGACCTCTCTATATCTGTTGATAGAGTGTTTGGGTGTTTATGGGTAGGCTACTGAAAGTCCTATGATTTGGCCTGATTCTTAATGATTTTTAGCTAGGTCTGAAAAATGTATGTACTGTAGTGGCTGATCACAACACAGACATCACTTTTGTTCATAAATATCTCCTTTAATTGGTTAAAATTGGATTACATTAAGGTTTAGGTCTAGTTTAGTTGTGCCTTGTGCAGCTTGGTTGTCAGTGCTTCCCTGAGATGAAACAAGGTTTCAGTCACACCCTTCAGCCAATTTTTTTTTTGCCATAAAGGTCCAAAATTGACCCAGGAATGCTGCTGTAGTATCGCCAGTGTGGTAAGGTCCTTCATCATACTTGTTGCTCTTGTTGCTTTCAAATCACCAGGCTTTTTTACATTTTCGGACAAACATGAAGACCATCTAGAGATATTCTCCTGGTAAGGACCACCCCACCCACCACCCCTTGCCTTCAGACCACCTACACATACCACTCCCTTTACCCCCAGCTACATCCTGCTACAGTAGACAGGCTTTCAGGTGCCGTTACCCTCTCTTGCTACTATTATACTGGGAGGCCTGTCAATATTAAGAAATCAAATGAGTATCACACAATCTGCCTTTTTAAGATTCCTTGAAGTAAGGATGCCTTGAAGTAAAAAGTAACAATTTTTTTACAGAATAATTTGATTTAATGGAAAGGCTCTTGATGACAGTTAGATGTAGATACCACAGGGCTGAACCCATGTCTGCTTTACATCATGTGATGGCCATTCTTCTAATAGCCTTGAATATTAATTTAAACATTACTACTTTAAAGTCCTGGATGACAGTATATGAATTTCTGGATGTGTATAAAAGTTGGCGTGACTCGCCCTGTTGATCTCCCTGCTGTCAAGTCAAAGTTTCGAGAACTGAATGAGGTTCCTGTTAATTTCAGAGACGTTCCTGCAACCTGTTTAACACAAGAGAAGAATTGTGACATGAGCACAGCGATCTGTGAGTGACATCAAGGTCATGTGATGATTGATTGTGGAGACCATGTTAGGCTGGGGCTTCTATTAAAATGTCCTAGAACATGATTATGAGCTCATCTCTGATGGTGAAGCATCATAGTCCCAAGGAATGAAGTCCACTATTTTCATTCTTCATTTGTTCCTTTGCCCAATATAACTTCAGTTTTATATTTTACGAATATTCTGCTGATTCTTTTCACTCAAGGGACCATCACATTATGTCAATGTGCATTTAAGTTCAGATAATATTTAGATGGACAAAATTAAAGAAATAAAGTACACTTAAATGTACCAGTGCTGAATTAATGTAATAACGTGGTATAGCATTGTAACTAATTATATAATATATAGTTATAATGATCTATCCATTAATCTATCTTTGAAGTGCTTACCCACAGGAGACAATCTAGGGATTTTTAAGGAGGGCAAGAGAGGGGCCATAATTCATACTGATGGGCCGACCTTATCACTATCCAATAGGGATGTAACGATGTATCATATCTGATGTTCCACTGTGAGCGTCACAGCTGCTGTAGTTATATATTTTATTATTTTTATTTTATAAAAGTAGAACCAAAAGAGGTCACACTTTGCTTCAATACAATTTTATTACAAGTCTTCACCCAACACAGACCCGTTTCAGCGTAATGCCTTCTTCAGTGTGCTACTGACCTTGTTCCCATTTAAAAAGACACGTCCCTGCAGGACAGCCATTGATGACACAAGTGTAATGGACATCACCAGGGCATCACCAGGCCACATCCCAAATATGTGGTATAACAGTAGATTGCCATCATTATATACACGATATAAAGAATCTGTAATGTGTTTATCATATGACGTCAAATGTGGATAGACATGTGACTATACCTCTTACCTTAAATGATTTATTTGTTAGTGGGTATATAAAACATGTAAGCATGTTATTGCAAACAACACAATTAAAACATTTAAATGTGCCCTCCAGTACCCTGAGGGACAGGTGACATACAGGGGTAGGGGAATAAGAGTATTCAAGGCAGTCTCTCAAATGTGAGGCTCTTTTGCAGCAAAGAACATAGCAGATCTTGGATGACTTGCCCCATATTTGTGTCACTACTTAAGATATACCAATGGTGCCGCAAAATATTTTTCAAAGAATTACAGATGGCCAAAACTGGAAACAAGTGTAACAAAGGTATTAGAGCCATTAGACTGTGCTATATGGTTCATCAGTTCAGATCGTGGAATATTACGTACCCGATCAAAGCAGTCCCGAACTAATTCATTACTATAACCCCGGCCCAAGAATCTCTCACACAACTCTCCAGCTCGCATCTCAAACACATCATCCCTGTCACAAATACGTTGCACCCTTTGGAACTGACTAGATGGTAGATTATGTTTTAAAGGTGTAGGATGAAAACTATGAATATCTAAGAACTAAGAATTCTGTCTGGTTCCTTGCAGTAAATGTTAGTGTGTAGCCGACTATCTATTTTCCACTAATACATCCAACAATGATATAACACTGCAGTTTAAAGTTTAAAGTAAATTTTATGTATACCTGAATAACCTGAATAACAAGAGAACCCCCTTATCGGCAGGTTTACTGACAATATCATCAGATATTACCTCACTCAAGGTTTTATTTTCCGAAGACAAAAGATAATGTCTAATTGCATGTTGTATACTATTGAAACTGTCAGTAGTGTCCTGTTCAGCCAGATTGAAAAAAAGTTTCCTTAAAATGATTCTGTACAGGAGGGAGAAACATGCTTTTAGGTCTAGAAGGGACTTCTTTCTCGATAGAAGAGCATGCTTGGCATATACTAACAAAATCAATAGTCTCTCGTGAATAAAAAGTTTTAAAAAGAATAGACCTAAGAAATGTAAAGAACTCAACCTTCATAGTGAAGGGATTGTTTAATTTACCTGGAACAAAGTACAGACCCCTAAATTAATACACTCAATTGGTTGTTACTTAGCTGTTTTGAAGATATGTTTCTAACATCTTGATCTGTCTTGTGTCGCCAACTGCTTGCAGGACTTCTTAGCAAAAAATACCTGTGCTGACCTCACCGGAGTAGATGGTGCTAGGACCTCTCGCAGCGTTCTGCTGCATTGTTTACCTTGAAACCAAGGGTAAACATTGTCATTACAGTAATCCACAGTGTGTCTCCAGTGTTTTTCAAATTTTTTTCTGCTGCACTTCCATCTTGTAGCCATGCTGGGAGGACTCACATCTCCAACAATTCCTTGACTTGGTCGCAGGAGAACTTTCTCCGGATTGGCAAATTCCTGATGGACCATAGCCAATCTCTTACTTTGATTCTCAATAACAAGTAGCTTAAGATTGAGAGAACATTTATTAAGAATGACACACCAGTTCTTGCAAATGTCAGTCATCCCATCCCAGCATAGGTTCTTTTATAATGTAAAATCCTCTGGGGATGCGCTCGCTGCGCCAATACTGTGACAAAATGCTTCCACGTAGGAATTCTTGAGTTTCCTTTTTGGATGAGTTACCAGCTTCTTATATTGGGATTCTATGCATGCAAAAGCGTTGGCCCTCACATCTTTGAAATGGTCAACTAAGACACTGTGGAGGAGCTCCGCTGAAAAATTCCATTCAGTTATTCGTCCTCCAGGGATGTCTCTTTTTTATGGGAACTGCACAGGGTCAGTAGCACCCTGAAGAAGGCATTATGCTGAAACATGTCTGTGTTGAGTGAAGACTTCTAATAAAATTGTACTGAAGCAAAGTGGGACCTCTTTTTGTTATATTTGATTGATTCTCTTATTGCGGTCCTGCACTCTGCAATATTACTAGGAGTGAAGCACATCTTTCCGTACCATATTTATTTTATAAAAGAACTGCTACTACTGACTGCTGCTTTGTTTTTGTTTGAGTTCAGTCATCCATTCCCAAACACAATTCATGCCAATTTTTTTGCACATCCTGGCTATTTAGAGAAAGAAAGCAGAATCACTTTAAGTTAAAAGGAAAAAATGTTACCTGAATAAAAAAATGCTGATTTATTAATAAATGCCATTTTCTGAAGTCATCATGTCTTCATATTTTAATATTGTGATAAGTATCACATAGTGGACTTATCATGATATCATCGTACCATGAGCTTTTGCTATCGTTACATCCCTATTATCCAATGATATGTTTTATATCGGTAAGTGACAGGAGTCTTGCCTCTGTATAGGATCCTGTTTATCCAGTACAGTGTCATAGTAAGCCTGGAGCCTATCCCACTCACCACAGGACACGAGGAAAGGGAAACCATCCATGGAATGCCAATTCATCACAGGGCATGTATTAGGGCTGTGTATTGGGCTGGTATTAACATACTGGTTACAACTTACCAGCAAGAGCCATGCACAGCCGGAACTCGTCATTAAGGATCTGCAAGACCTCCCTCACCCCGTCCTCACCCTGACATGCAGAAAGCGTTACAGTTCATCCCATCTGATTGTCAGTTCATTGCCCAGTCAGGAATTTAAGGCATTAAATATAACTAAAATTGATGCTTAAGGTCACTGGGTTACTACAGGTTCTGAAGGACTTCCACAATGATATTGGAAAGACTTACACATTCTGAAATAAACCTTTGTGGTAGAGGTGGGCGATAAATCGATTTTATCGATTAATTCGAATTTACAGTTCAGGACGATGTATTTTTATGAAAATCGATTTTATTACCTATTTTACACGCGAGCGCCAAAAGTGGAACTAATGCGACGCACCCGTATTCACGGGTACATTAGCTCGGCACACCCAAACACTAGCGGATTCACAAACAATATGGCAATGGTTCGGTTTTGGGTCATCGGACACAGACCAAACAAGTCCTCGTTGCAAAGTATGTTTAAAAACTGTTGCAATCAAAGGAAGCTGCACGACAAATTTATTCCAGCACCTAAAGCAGAGGCACACAGTGGAGTGGGAGAAGTGCAGCTTCCAGCGAAATGAAAATACCCACAGCACCAGCACAACATCCAAAGTTAAGCAAGCAACCGTCCCTGACACGTTTTCGAACTGTGTGCCATATTATTAGAATGGGGGACGGTGGAAAGCGATAACAAACGCTGTCGAGATGTATATTGCAAAAGACATGGTGCCCATACATACTGTGGAAAAGCCGGGATTCATTAACATGCTAAAAGTTTTTATAAGTTTCTAAAAGTGTTTACAATGGCGTGGTCTGCCATCTCACAAGCATTTTTTTTTTTGCCTTGTCAGATTTTACTTTAGAGTTAAAGTGCATAAAATAAAGTTAAAACTTTTTTTTGAACCATTTATTTGTCATCTGTAGTTTTGATTTTGAGTAGGGGAGGGGAAAATCGATTAAAATCGAAAAATTGGATTTATTGTGAAAAAAATTGGAGATTTTATTTTTAGGCCGTATCACCCAGCTCTAGTTCGATTGTATCCGTATACTGTGCAATGGGACAATACATAAATGGGTTAATAACTTTAAAATAAGACATATCCAGTGGAGTGTGCTTTGATCAGTGGACAACAGGGAACAATGCACACCCCTCGGGTTTTCAGAATAACTTTCTCTGTTATCAGTTAATGCATTGTATGCATAGTATTTGCCATTGCTCCATTTCATACATATTGACAGAGAGGGCTCCTCACGATTCCCGTGCTAATGTCATATGGATCATCCAGGTACCCTGGCATTGTCTTCGGAGGAATTGTAGTGGGAGGGGTGGTGTTCATATAGAGCTGGTTTACACAGAAACCTCGACTTAACCAAGAACAAAAACTGTTCGGAGCAGGTTTGTGGCTTAGTGTAAATTGCCATAGCCGCATGCCTCAAGTAAAACCGCGAAGGTACACCACACGTCATCAAGTTACTCACAAAGTTACCCTGATAAGCCAGTAACCCCGCTTCATAGTACAGGCCATGGGGCAAATGCAAACATAAGGTCAGCTACGAGCACAAGCATTGCCATCACACCACCTCAGCAGCAAACTAGTGCGACTAGCACCACAGCGGCTGCAGCAGACAGACAGCAGACCTTACTGTCAGCAATGTTGGCTCTCAGAGGTAAAGTTCTCTGGTGCCTGAACACCGCAGCTAGACATCATTTGCACAATTTGAATGAGGGTATTGGGGAACTATTCGGAAGCATGTTCACTGACTCCGATATAGCTAAAAGTTTTGCATGTGGCAAGGATAAGACTGCATATATGATTCGGTTTGGCATTGTGCCACATTTTAAGAAATTACTTATAAACAGTACAGGTATTGTATATACAGGTAAAATTGTTAAACTTCTCTCAAGATTTATTTTGGGACATGTTCAAACTTTTATCGTTGCATCAAGGAATAAATACCAATGGTTACCACCCATTACCATTCCATGGACTCTGGACAGTTTTTTAATCCACCAGGGTAAGTTATTGTTACAATTTACCTCGTGATGAAATAATTCACTACTTTAGTCTGTGTGTATGAGAATGTGTGTCTGTCTTGGTTTGTGTCACATGACATACTTATAAAATTTTATTAATGTTTATGGTTGTTGTCAAGTGTCATTTGTTTTAAGAAGTGTCAAGTTGACTTTATTAGGTGGGGTTAAGGGTTATGGTTAGGATAACCCAAGGGCTAGGTAAATGAAACTCAACTTGACACTACAAAAAACAAATATTATTTAATGACAATAGTTAATAGTAACAGTTAAACATTAATTTACCTAATTTTTATGATGCCCCCCCCCCCCCAAAAAAAAAGGGCTGCTGCCCAATTGTGCAGGTATATTGTGGAGGTAGTAAAAAAGGTAGTAAATTCAACTGTAGGATTCCTGCATAAACCCCAAAGAAATAATTTCTGTGACATTTGAGAAAGTACCAGAAGTTCGCAACTTCAAAGTGTTGGTTTTCCACTGGCGTGAAAACTGGTATTTATGCTGAATAATATCGCAGCGTGAGGTGGGGTGTTTTGTAATGAATTTGAAAAATGGCTGTAGTGAATTTGGAGCTGGGTGATATGGCAAAAAAAATTATCACGAGATTTTGTCCTGTATTTACCACCACATGAAATTACATAAATGCTCTAACAGTACATGTAAGTTAGTGGTTTATTTACTGTTAGGTACTATAATGTTGTACTGCTTTATTTATTTAATCGTCCTGTCTGTGAAGGCATTCCAGAATTGCATTGTACTTTGTACATGACAATAAAAACTTTGAATGCTTGAAATACATGTATTTGATCTTTTTCCTGGCAGCTATCTTTTCATCGAGCCACTATACACAATAGTTTTATTCACTGCTAACAGTTTATATCAGGAGTTGGTTATTGTAAAAGAAGTAATGTGCACACAGGTGATATTTGTACAGATTTATCTACACCCTTCTGGCAGTGCTGCCATTGCAGTCAGGTCTCGCAGACTACGAGGAGTAGAAGTTGTCTGACTTGGCTGCAGTCAGTTAATACTCCACCCCTGCACCCGCCGGCACATCGCGCTCCACGTCGCATCAGCCGCGGACAGACCTAAGGTCAAGTCCAACGCACCCATTGCTTCTTTAAGGGAGGATGGGCAAAATTACATCGTCGGTAATTGGCTGTTGTGCTGGTGTTAAGTAAACCTCTGCTCGATAGGCCATCGAGTTGTCTGTCTCAGCGCATCCTCTAAACCGGAGCAAACTTGGTTGATCGAGTTTTATAGTCTGTGTGTATCATTGTGATCATCCTCATTTTTTAGTGATTTAAAAAAAAAAAACGATCGTTTTATCGCCCAGCACCAAGTTCAAAATTTTGCTCGTCTTGCCAAAACACTGGCAGTCCAAGTTTTTTGCAATTCAAGGTCTAACTGTATAATAAAATACTTTAAAAACATCTTTGCATGCCATCCTGATCTTTGTTGTATATGTTCTTCCGACCAGATTGCAATTATATTTTTTACTTTGCTTATTGTTGTTTTCAGATTTCGCAACTTCAAGGATGCATTTGTATTGTATTTCAGAGACAGGCTATTTGCATAACCAATCTGCAAATAAAGTGTTTCAAGTCTCACCCTAAACTGATGTACCAAAGAAGTACCCCAGCTGGTTTGGCACTTTTGGTACTGGTATTTAACTGGAAGTCAGTGGAATAGGGAAAGTACCATGCTAAAAGTAAGGACAGAAGTACAACAGTGGGCAACAATAAACTCACATATACAGACAGAGGAGCCATTAAGGAGACAGAAGTGGATACAGTCAATAGAGAGAGCACAATGAGTCGTACTGTGAAAACTTTTTTGCAGTTTGGCAGCTTATAAAAGCTTAAAATCCAAAATGGATCAGAATAAATCTAAAAAAATGGAATACATATGAGCCATTACTTCACTCACTAATGCCTAAGTAATATTTCTGTTCCATTTTTTTTTTGAAATTGTTGGAAATGCAGGCAGGCTCCCAAAAGGCACCATGTGAATATCGGCCCTGCACCAGCACCGGCTCTGTTGGTGGAAACGAAGCACTGAGATGCTGGTTGACCACACTTTCTGACCCAACATTTGGTTTCTACTTTATGGGTCATTCCATTTTAATTTAAGAAGTGGTTTTTGTGGCACCATTTTTGACATTTGCTTTCAACAAAAACAGAGTTATTGCTCTGAACTTAAACGCTCAAAATACGTAGTAATCTTGTGTATTTAATCTGCTACTTTAACAATCATAGTGTGAAGTGTAACCTAGGAACCTGTGAAGTGTTTTGGGGCATTTTTCAAAGACTTTTTTGCAAGATGAGGTCCAGGCACGCCATTGATCAGTTTCACAGATCACATTAAACCCTCAGTTTCATTTATCAACAAGCAGGGCATAAAAATGTCTTAAAATGTATTGAATTGGGGTTGAACCAACTAAGGTCTTCTAAAGTCTTAAATTTAAGTTTACTTGGTCTTAAATTTTTTGTGGTTGTAAACATTCGCAGTGATCCCCTCTTATCCATGGTTTTGCTTTCTGCCATTTCAGTTACCTGTGGTCTGAAAATGTTAAATGGAAAATTAAGTTTTGTGTGCCTTTCTGAGTAGTGTGATGAAGTTTCACACAGTCCAGGATGTGATTCATCCCTTTGTCCAGTGTATCCATGCTTTATAAGTTACCCTCCCATTAACCATTTAGTAGTCAATATCAGATCAACTGTCATTGTATGGCAGTGGTATGTTCAAGTAACCATTTTGTTTTTTTTTTTTTTCTTTTAAATAAACTTTATTTAAAAACCATTGCTTGTGAAGAAGGGTGAGTACCGTACAATAATGTTTTTAAAGACCACATTCACATAACTTATTACAGTATATTGTTAAAAATGTTCTATTGTAAATTTTTTATTGTCCCTGATTTATAAAATAAATGATCATAGGTATGCATGTATAGGGAAAAAATTGTATTTATAGGGTTTAGGCCTATCCTCCATTTCTGGCACCAGCTGGGGGTCTCTGAACATATTCCACATGGATAAGGCGGCCGTCTGTATTGTGAATATATAAGCAATTTCTGTTGTCATTTGAAATTTATCAGAGTTGTCATTAGCTGCTTTAGTTTTTAGGCCTAGATTTTCCCATTAGGCTAACTAACTGACTCTGTCTAGACCTGTAACGCTTGCAAGAAGAAGGGGGCCTCGGTTGGCTGCAACATTAAAAGCTGCAGAAAGGTGGTCCATTTGCCATGTGGAATCCAACAAGAGTTTATATTCCAGTTCACTGGACAATTTCCGTAAGTATGTCTTTCACATTGACATAATGTAGCAATTTTGCCTTTATGTAAAAAAATAGGTTGATTTTTGCCATTAAGTTTTGTTAGGGCTATATGAGTGAACTATTGTTATCGGTGAAGAAAAAGTGTTTTTCCATAGAATAACAGGTGTGAATACAGAAATGTAAAACTAAGCATTAATCCAGTAGCAGAGTTGTAATCTATCCTTATTTATAATTATTATTAGGGATTGACCAATATTTTTTTCAAAGCCAATACCAATTATTGGTGACCTGAACAAACCACTATTGTAATTGATTTTGCACAGCAAGAAGCCTGGAATGTGAGTAAAACTTGTTTAATGTGGCACTTCATCCCAAAACTGAAAAAGAGATGTTTTAGAGGGGCTTTCGTACTATCCGTCCATCTTGGTTCTATTAGGAGTTGCCTAGTTTTGGAGAAATACAGGCTGTAGAAAGGTCTTCTCTCAAATATAATGGGAACGTGTGGCATTCTTTCTGTGGTGATGAAAGCACCAAAAATACATTTGAAAAGTTAAGCAGTAATGTCTCTTGCCATAAATCATGACCTGGTTACTCAAGATAATTCACTTTGTAGTGAGAGGTTTAACATAGGAACCATTTTCCTGTACCGAACTCCCCACACCAAATGTTTCACTGTACAAAAGATGGTGCCGATTGCAGTGTGGAGTGATGTTTGTCTGACTGTGAATTCCTTCTTTTATTTGTCTTTCTGTTTTGGCACTTTAATCGCCACAGAACAAATATCATTCAGTCCCATTATATTCCAGAGAAGGCTGACTGACATTTCTATGTCCAGTATCTCCAAAACTAAGCAACTCCTAGCAGAACAACCTAGATGGATTGGTAGCACTAATGATCCTCTAAAATACACCTTTTTCAGTTTTGTGGTGAATTGCCCCTGTAAAATTTTGAATATTCAAATCTCATAATTGAACATACCATATTTGTATTTTATATCTGTGCAGATTCCAGTCTATTCATTTTCTATTTTAGTCTATTCATAAGCAGTATTACTACTTAATTAAGGTTGATTCACGCAGGTATCTACTTCTATGTCAGCTCTTGAAATAACAGGTTTGAGGAAACTGCCTACAATGTTATCTGGGTGCACTCGCAATTTTTTGGTGGCAGAAGTAAGAACCCTAGCGGGAGCAGAAAGGACTTTTAAACAGGTCTAGCGCAGACCTCAACTGAAACCCAAATCATACATCATTCTTACTTTCTGTGTAGTCCTAGCCTACTTTTTGGACATAGGGGATAAATGCTGGTTGGTCACTATCAGATATCAACAGTAGGATATTTGCCTGATATTGTTAATAACAGTTAATATGATCATGTTACTCAGACCTAGCACCTATCAATTGAAATCAAAACAATGTGGACAATGGGCCGTTCTGTGAAATAGACACACCTTGATCATTCATTGGCTTGGGGGAAAATTTTGCAGGAAATAATACAGGAGATTGGACCAAAAATTGAATATAGACATTTTCTACCCTCTCCAATCAGAGAAATGTGGCAATTTGATTTGAAGAATGGCTATGGATGTCTGAAAATGCCAGCATTTATGTGATTCCTTGCTTCAGAATTACAAAGACTCTCAGATGGCTGCAAACTAAAATAGAATATGTGTTGGAAACTTCAGTGTAATATAATTGTCAGTGTTCTTACTACAGTAAAATCCCATTATAGTGGACTCTCTTATAATCTATAACGGAATTATATAATCTATAATGGACGAGGTCTGCTGGTCTCAGCTGTGCACCTTTAAGAACATGCAGAAAAAACATTGGATATAGCAGACTTGCATAAAAAAAAAAACTTTTTTTTACACCTCCCTGAACTTGCTCTTTGTAGAGCAAGCTGTCTGCAAAGGGCAGCCACCTGTTCAGGCGGCCAGGGAGCGGGGGGTTAAGGGCCTTGCTCAAGGACCCACAGACGTGCTGAGGCTGGGTTTGAACCGGCGACCTTCTCATTACAGGCACACAGGTTTAGCCCGCTGAGCCACACGCTGCCCCCTCAATGGACATATAATGGACATATAATGGTCAAACAATTTGGTTCCCATGGCTGATTTAGCTGTAGTTTTGTTCGGCTATAATGGACATGCAGGCTTCGCCTACAAAGCACGTGGCGTGCCAGTGATATCCAATGCAGATACGTAGTTGGGATTATTAATAGTCACGCATCTGGTCAGGTAAAGTTGGATGTACAATATAATAATCTATAGCACAAGTGTGTCTGCTGGGGTGTGGCATGAGTAAATCTTGGCCTCTACTTGTGTTCTGGGCGTACAGCAACTCTGGATATAATGGACTTTAGATATAACAGACTGTTTTGCCAGGTCCCTTGAAGTCCGTTATGAGTGGATTTTACTGTATAAGCACATAATGAAATTTTTGCAAAATACTCTTAAAAAAGACTACTGTACCACAGTTCATAAACATGGTCTTAACAGCAGCTTCGCCCTACAGTGCCACCCAAACCCTGGCATCAAAGTACGTGGTAGCAAGAGGTAGTACTGTGCAGTATAAACGGCATACGGTATAAATTTGGCCAAAGGGAGAGATTTTGATTATACCACCCTACCGCAGAAATTTATGCTCCTCGCCCGCAAAAATGACGTAATGAAGTCGCGTCAAATAATAAATAAGTTATTATTTATATGATTTTTATGAAAATTGTTTATATGATTATTACTGCACAGCAGAGTCCTGCACGGGTCTGATTTTGACAATCCGCACCCGCCTGTACCCGTCATACTTAAACCTGTATCCGAATCATTATCCAACAGAAATAAAATAAAATTCCGCACCCGATCCACTATAAATAAATAGACACTCGAATGAAAATCAGTCAGATAGCCAAAATTAAAGTCAAGTTTATTGCCACAACAAACGACAGTGACGTGCAACATCAGTTGAAAAGGCATAGCCAAATGTAAATGTTGCTTAATAACAGCCTAATCAGCAAAATAAATGGTAGTACCCTACCTCCAAACTCAAATAATGTTTGATATTGCCATGCCCACACATAGCCTTACCAGCTTACAATTAAATGTGTTAATAAAAATAATATTATATAAAATGTACATTAGGCTACCCTGCACAGTATTGGGTTTTATAGGCTACCTATGTGCACTGTCCATTTTCCTTTGATTACTCGATTGGAATTCCTACGCGAAGGCGAAGACTAGTGTTAGGTGCGGTGCTTTATATTACTGTGTGGGGAAAAAAAGGATGTCCACAGTTGATGGCCTCTGCTGACTACTTCAGCATCCATTTCGAACAACTAGAGGAGATCACATACACGTTTTTTGAAAATGAAAGTGGGAGAGATTTCCGGGAATGCGCGTGCAGGCATAAACTGATATGGATTTTATGTTTTTATTATCTTGAATGCAGGGATTTTGTCACTAAAATATAGCCCTAGGGTATTTTTTGTTGGTACATGATGTTTTGAAAACAGTTTACAATTTAGCTCTTCTGCGTCCGACCCGACCCGAACCTGTATCTGACACAGTAGAATATTTTTCACCAGTTTCATCAAAATTTGCGGGTCACCCGTCGGGTACCCGAACCCGTGCAGAACTCTGCCTGGCAGGACCTTTATGGGAGAGATGGCCACACTAATATAGATGGAGTTATGACACTAGGCTTGTTCTGTGTCTTGTTTTCTGCTTACCTATACAGTTTACAAAACCAACCTGTGTTTTTAATATAAGATAAACCAGGGAAGTTACTTGAAATGTTTTCATATTTTTTCTATAATTGCAGATTTGCACAATAAATATTTGGCGTTCATGACTACTTTGAAATGTGTTAACGGTTTATTACACAACTTCCTGCTGCAATGCCTTTGCTATGGACATATGTTACCCTTTCAAAAACAGTTATATTGAAATTTACAGATCAAATCATATACCGTAATATATACCGTCTACCGTCTATGGTTCAAATTATACCGCAATATGAATTTTATGCCATATCGCACAGCTCTAGCAAGAGGAACTCTGGTATTCTAAAGTGTGTGTGTGTCAGCAGTGGGTATAAAATAGGCTTAATATATGCAAGTAGTATATGTATTCATGATGCAATGATTCAGTAATCTGTTTTCTCTTGATAGGTCTTTCTGTAAAGACCATCGTCCTGTTCAAATCCAGCCCCTGTCATCGTACACCAGCAACCCACTCTGTTGCTCTGTGTGCTTAGAATCTGTAGAGCCTGTCCTGTCCTACACAGTGCTCAAATGTCCCTGTTGTCATAGTGGCTGGTTTCACCGGGATTGTCTACAGGTAAATGTTTTATGTTTTTTTATCCCATGTTTGTTCAGTGAATTTGATCTAAGACTTAGTTTCAATGCAATTTACAAACTCTTTTATTATGATGGTTTATCATTATTACAGATAAACAGGCATCTCAAACACAATGCATTTATTACTGGTACAGCTATTTAGCTTATTTATAACATTATCAATTGTCTAAAGGTGGCATGGTACAGCAGTGGTTAGCACTGTTGCCTAACACCCCTGCGTTTTGAATCTCAGGAGGTACCCCCCCCCCAGTATAATGATAGGGGAAACACTGGACTTGTACCTTGTAACCCAATTCATATTAAAACTAGCAATCCATTTATATCACCGTTTAATATGTTACTATATCCTCCTGAGACCCAAGGAAAAAAGTGTCCTTCAGTTTTAGGTTAATTGTGATTTTCTACGTCTTTGGAGGAAATGACATCTTTTTTCAAATTTATTTTTAATTTCACAGCATGTGCATATAGTGTACAACAGGAATAAATATGTTTCCTTACATCAGTGTGAAGATGCGTAAAAAACAAAATGTCCACTGCAATGGACATAAATGAGTGGGTGTGGTCTCAGGAGGATATTGTATGGGCACCCTTTCACATATGTGACCGTTACGGGCAGAAGATCACCCACAAATTTGCAAATAATACTTTGGTTCATATTTAAAAATGCAAAATTAATAGCACTGAAAATTTTTAAGTTACTGTGGGGAGAAATAAGATTTCACAGTCACAGGGGCTCGTGACTGAGGTTGGTTGCTGAAACAGATATGTGGCGTATCCCAGACAAAAAACTTGGATCCCAAAAAAAACTTAAAAATGCAGTATGCACAAATTAAATATCACTAATATTTATTATATGATTTCATGTGATCCAAATCATTCTCAGTATTTATATTTTTGGCTCGATCTAGCTCCAAAATATTTCTATTTAACTGTTCATGGCCATCTTGCAAATAACCAAAATCTCAAGAAGCAATTGCATCTTGAATCTGACACTTTAATATCAAGCAGGCATAGTATTGTTTGTTTAATTTATATGGGGGGGAAAGTGGTACAGATTAGCATTTTTATTTTGTGGTTCTGTATAATTTGGTCATTAATGATATCGGGGATACATAATCATGTGATATTGGCTATACTGTCACAGGGATGAGTATATGAGCACTGTATAGGACTTATGTGCCCCTCTTTTTTTGTTTAATAAATATTGCAATATTCAACCAGTTTCTCTCCTCTCAATTCATTACTGACTACGAGGACTAGGGGGCAGATTTTTTTTGTTTTGACATTTTTGGTGTGGATTTTTTTTCTGACATTCTAAAACAAATATTAAACCTTTGACTTCAAGGAAATCTATAAGCTTATGCTGAGTGTATAAACCTAATCTGAGAATCATTTGGCCTTTTTACTTTCAGCGCCAAGCAAACAGTGCTGCCATGTTCTTCTTCAGGTGTACAATTTGCAACAATAAGGATAAGTTTCAACAGGAAATGCTCCGGATGGGAATTCACATACCAGAAAGGTAATTCAATTTTGTTTTCAAGTTTGTTTTTTTTTTTCTTTCTAAAGTTTCTGACACAAACATGATATTGACTTTGGTACTGTGTGCCCTTTTTATACAGAGATGCATCATGGGAACTTGAGGAAAATGCATATGGGGAGTTACTGCAGGTTTACCAGCACTGTGATGCTCTCAAGTGCAGATGTGATAATGGCCGAGGGTACAGCGCAAATGATGGGTAAGGTTGAATTAGCTGGCTTCTGTGCTTTATTTTACATTGTGGAGATAACGCTAACTGGCACTAGATCAATTTTCGTCTTTGTGCAAGTGAGATTACGCAAATACAATAAAATTTAGTAGTTGCCTTTTTAAGTACATAGCATGAATGGCATATATAAACATACTGTATACATGCATATATGTAAGAAATTACCAGGCATTTTAACATTTATATAGGTGATTTCTTGTCTTAGCAGAAGATATGCACATAGAATAAGTATGCATATATGCTGTTTTGACAAATTGCCACGTGTATTGCTTTAAATGGCGAATACGTATGAGTGACCCCTTTAAAAAGTTTACGACCCAGCATTCTGAACAACCCTGTCCCTGCCTACTCCATCACAGAACTAATGTGTACTCAAAGAAACCTGAAACTGGGGATTTAACTGCATCTCTGTTTAATGTGGATTGGAAGATGTGGCTTGCATGGATCCCTTATTAGTTTTTTGGTGGTCTTGGTGTTGATAGCAATGTTAATTGCTGAGTAGTGTTGTATGGGATACCAATACTGAAAGGGTACCACATTGTAGGAAGCTTTTCGGTATTACATTTCTTCAGTACCAGTACTAATTAGACTATTACAGACATCACTAATGCTATATTCCCAGGTAAATCCAATCCATTTAAATATAGTGCACATTTTAGGCTTTCTTAGTTTACAAAGCATCCATTCCAGCAAATGTCATGATACACTGTCGATTCACAACCTTGGACATATGTCCAAAGCAATGCTGAAATGCAGTCATACCCTATGTTAGAATTGCACCCATCATGTTGTGTAGCATGTAGTTCCAGCAAACTAGTGAATTTGATTTATCTGCTCCAAGTGCTCTGCATAAAGTTCAAGTTCAGATTGTTTCCAAAGCACACAGGTACAGTTGAAACAAAGTGCTGTGCAATCAAAATAGTAAAAACCCAAACACTTAACACCAAAGACAATAGACAGCTCCTATACTGAGTTAACAAGCAAAGAATAAAAATGAGTTTTTAAACGTGGAAAGTGTTAGTGCCTGATGAAAGTGCCGGGTCAGCTCATTCTACAGAGCTCTTGTACTTGGTGTTAAGATGGTAGAGAAATTGTTGCCCAGGTTGATAGTTTGTGGTCTGTTAAGACAATTCAGTACCTAGTTGCAAAGTTGTGTGTTCAGGCCAAGGTCATGGAATTTGTGTAGGAATTATGTTATTGAATGCCAAGTTAAAATTTATAAAATGGCATTATCACTAGGGGTGGGAATCTTTAGGTACTTCGTGATCGGATCCAATTACGATTCTGGGATCCACGATCCGATTCCAAAACGATTCTTCATATACATTTTTTTAAATTAAGCATATTTGCAAATTTAAAATTACATGTTTTTTGTTCATAGTTAGAATCTCTGTTTGACAGTATTTCAATTTTAAAAATGATAAAGTGAAATAAAGACTTT
>JAODJW010000026.1:7543709-7556206 GCA_026777045.1 Hyperopisus bebe
TTTAACTGATAGTAATAATCGGTCAAAATTCATTCGGTCGGTTAACGGTTAATCGGTCAATATGAGCATCCCTAATATGGATGTTTATTTATGGCCACAATCTGGTAAACAGATTGCACTGTGTGTGTTCTGACACCCAGAAGTTAGTAATCTGTATAAATTCAGTGTATCTATATATTTATTCAATTTGGTTAGCGGAGCACACTACATACTACTGTTTTGGTAAATCATATATTTGTGTCGTGGGGGTACTTTTTGCAGTTTAAATTCCCACACGTTTATTAAACATGAGGATATGCCAAATTTATACAGATTGCCAGGAGAGTTTCTAGCTATTGAAGAGATCTGGGGTTAAGTCCAGTTTACCTGGGGCTTGACTGGCTTTGGAGGTAAAATACTTGGGGCTGTAGCCCTTAGTGATCAGACCTATCAATGCCCATGCAGATTAATATTTTAGGCAAACTACTAATCTGTTTACCAAATTGTGAGCGTAAATAACAGTCCGTATAATACTGAAAAGCTGGCATCCGGCCAAATGTATTGCCCGTCATCTGAAGCCTGGTGATTATTGAACATGCTCCATATAATCGTGAGTAAATCACAATGTGATATTGTGCAGCTCTAGTCTGAATGCTAAATGCAGTTTATTTCAAGAATAAATATTGATATTTTTAACAAACTTTTCTCTGTGTCAGTTTACTGGAATGTGAATTTTAAGGTTTTGGATATTCTCCTGAAGGAGCATGTAGAGTCCTACAGAGGTGCTCAGGTGGTCACTGTTGGAAGCTGTGGGCTTTACACCCTCCACAATGTTTTAAAGGCAGGCTTCACAATGTGGCAACTCTTCCTTATTGTTCCTGCTAAGAGAGAAGACTGGAACCTTCTGCTTTCCCTTACCATGCTGTGGTGTTAGATGGGTTAAAAATGTTTCAGTGGCAGAAAGAGCATTTGAGGTTTGGCCAATGCTTCAGAAATATCTGGATGCTTCAGAGAAAAAGAAGGTCCCATGCCCCTGCATGGCCTCTGTTACGTCCCGGTCTAGGGATGAGGCGTAAACGGCGGTAAGGTTTGGGAAATCGGGAACAGGGAGTTGGGAGGTAGACGATAAGGAGGTCGGGGAATAGTTAACACCCAAGGCATTGATTTGTAACAGAAAATATGTGTATTTGGGGAAGTGTGAACTTCAGGAGTGACACTGGCCAAAACAATAAACAAAACCAAGTGAAGTATCTACCCGCATACCAACGAAACTTCCCTAACCCGAAAGAAAAATTAAACAAAAGACAAACGCTATCCTAACCCTCTATAACCACAAAACAGGGACACAACGTCATACACGCAGAAAACAAATGGCAGTCACTCCCTACAACCCTTACACCCATACACACACGCAGATATATATATACAGTATTTACACCGGGCAACCAAGTCCAATCCGTAATCCTAAGAGTAGTCGATAACTAGACAGTGGTCAAAGCACGGGTAAACAAATACACAAGTCGAATAGCCAAAACTGAATCGAAAACCAAAAGTGCGAGAGTCGAGAGCCAAAGACAGGTCGTAACAGTAGGTCAGAAAGTACAATAAGCAAAGGCAAAACAAAGACAAAGCATGAGCAAAAGCTGTCAGATGGGGTGTTCAGGCGTCTTTTATAATCCGTGGCTAGAGAGGCGGGAAATGGGAACGAGGCGATGACAACCAGTCCATCCAGTTTTGGCATGGGATCCAAAGGAGAAAAAGAATGGATACACATACCCGCACACGCGCATATGGATGTAACGCCTCATATGACACCATTGTGGCAGCATAAGGAGATCCTTTCGTTATCATGAAACTCCAGTTCTTTCTGGCAATTGCGTGGACCCTCAACCCTTTCTTGACAAAGTTCCAAGCCAATGAGCTAGTTTTGCCCTGGCCTGCCCTTGGCCAAAAAGTTGACTGAGCTGCTGATGGTAATTATTTGAATTTGGATCGATTGAATTTGATTAATCTGTATTTATCTGTATGAATGGCTTGTTTTAAAATTATATTAGTTTACAGAGGCGGTTTGTTCAATGGGAGCTCCTACAGGACCTCACCCCCCTGCTGCTGACCAAAATAGAAGTATCCAGTGAGAAGAACGGGGGCTTCTCTAGAAGTGTAAATTAACTATGATGCCAGTTTCCACTGAGGAAAAAGTTTGGACACCCTTACATCCTTTATATAAAATTCCTAGAATTAGATTCTAGTGCACCACTACAGGTGAAAATGATTAGAACATCATCATAGAGCTTTTTGGTGGAGGTCTTATTTAAACCACAGACATTTAGTTTGGTTTGCACTTGATTGTTGATGTGAGTGGTATCACCATGGTGAAATCCAAAGAGCACTCTGAGGCCTACAGAAAGAAGATTGTAGATGCATATGAGTCTGGGAACATATAAAAAGATCTCAAGAGAGTTTGGAATAAGCCATTCCATTGTCTGGAAAATAATCTGCAAGTGGAGAACATTTAAAACGTCTGCCAACATGACCAGGTCAGGCTGTTCTAGCAAGAACTGACTGCAAGATGCTGGGAAAAAAGCACCAAAAATCACGGGACATACAGGAAGCTCTTGTTCACAGTTGATGTCAAGGTACATGCATCTACCATTAGAAAGAGACAGCACAAGTTTGATTTACATGGGAGGTGTGCAAGGAGGAAACTTTTGCTGTCAGAAAAATATATCAAGGCAAGACTGATGTTTGCCAGAAACCACCTAGACAGGCCAGGACTTTTAGAACAATGTGCTTTGGACAGATGATTCTAAAATTGAATTTTTGCACACAGTAGCAGAGCACATGTTTGGTGTAAACCAAAGATAGGTTTTGAGCAAGAGAACCTCATGCCAGCTGTGAAGCGTGGGTGTGGAAATGTCACAGTTGGGGCTGCTTTGCTGCAGAAAGACCTGGCCAGCTCACCATCATATAATCCACTATGAATTCTTTATCATATCAGAGGGTGCTTGAGGACAATGTGACATTGTCCTCTGTCCAGAAGTTGAAGCTGAAGTGGGAGCGGACCATGCAACATGACAATGATCCAAAACATTCCAATAAATCTACCAAAAAAAGGCTTAGAAGAAAGAAATGGAGAGTTCTGGAATAGCCAAGTCAAAGCCCGGATCTGAATCTTATTGTGACGCTGTGGGGTAATTGGAAACGTGCCGTGCACGCGAGACACCTTTCAAACATTACACAGCTTAAGGAATTCTGCATTGAAGAGTGGGGAAAACTTTCTGCCAGTGATTTCAGAGATTGATATATGGTTTCGGAAACATCTTAAGGTTATTTCAGCCAAGGGGACATACTAGCTATTAGCACATTTCCTCAGTAGGAACTGGCATCTTAGTTAATTTCATTTGTTAAATAAGTGAATTTGTTTCTTGTTTTTGCATAGGTGATGCAACTACATCACCTTTATCTACAAATATAATTTGAGAGAAGATTAAATATTGATATGTTGCTATTACTTAAAGTACTAAATATTTAATGGGTGTCCTAATTTTTTCACATGACTATGTATTTTGTCAAATGGATGATTAAGCAATTGACTGGAATGAATTTAAACTACGTGAATAATTACTATCTTCATTTCTCTGTCAATGATGATTTGATAAGTCAACAGTTCACATCCTTGTCTGTTGAGGGCAGAGATGAACGCTTCCCCTCCTTTCAGCCTCTGAAGCAGCATGTGGATGTGTTTCTGCAGTCAGCACTCAGCACGTCCTACTGTGACCTGTTAAGGTTCTGCCAGAGCCTTTTACTCCTGCCCCATGGACGAGCCATTGTGGAGAGAGGCTTCTCAGTGAACAAGGATGTGGAAATGTGTAACCTCCGAGACCAATCTCTGGAGGCACTGAGGTTGATTTGTGATAAGGTCAGTGGCTGTGGTGGTGTTCTCAAGGTTTAACCAAGAAGCTTCTCACCTCTGCAGCCTCTGTGAGGTCCCAGTGCAGGTTAAATCTTGAGCAAGCATGGAAAAAAAGGAGTTTTGCACAGGCGCTAAAGAGAAAGGCAGCTGAGGATGAGCTGGAGGAACTCAGAAAGCAACGCAATGGCCTGAGTGATGTTTGTACCATCCTTGAAAATGATGCTGAGAAGTTGACTGAGCAGGAAAAGGGAAAGACAGAGTCAAAAATGGCCCAGCTAATTACAAAATCGAACACCCTCAGGAGGAAGCATAAAGGAAAGAAAAGAGGACCAGGTGCAAATAGACAAACTCATTGAAGAAAAAGCCAGACAATTAAGGCACTTGCCCTGATATTCCATTGCTATCAGAGGTTCAAGTCCATCCACTGGTTGTAATGGCATCACCAGTTCATGTAGTGAATGCCACTTTGTTGGAACTTTTATCCTTTTATTGAACATTTTATATAATGTATAATTTTTTATTCAAGAAGTTAAATAAATGCAAGATGTGTTCAAAATCATTAAGTGTCTAAATCTGTTCTGTTGACCTATGTTCCCTGTTTAAATTCTGTTGTATTGGCCAAGAGTATGTAGTGTTATAAATCTCAACATCAGTGTAGTTAGAAAGCCAATTAAAACAGTTGCAACTCAGTCGTGTTGGTTTAAAAAAATATTGAAAATATATTAAGAAATATTAAAGGGTATTAAATGTAACTAGTATTTCTGTATATACCCTGTTATCACATGACAAAATAATGATACAGTATATAATAAATGATCATTAATAAGCATAAGATTTATATTTGTACTTACCCATGAATGCGGCAAAATATTTCGTCCACACTTTTCCTCAGTCTTTGTACCCAGCTAGAAATAAATTCAACCTCCAGATTTTAATCACTCTTTTTCTTCTGTGTTATCCACAACATTTGCAAAACCAGACTATCAACAATATCCTTTTACTGTGTCTTGGTCCGAAAGAGTCATATCCATTTTCTGTTTGTTTTTAATTATTTTTTATATCCTCCTGACTACCTGCAGTTAAAATTTGTCCTCTCTAGAGGACATATGTAAACTTGAATATCTCCCATATCCTGCATGCTACCTTATTAACTCCTGTTGTGCTTTAAAGAGGACATTCAGGACCTTTAAATGATACCAGATTTATAGGGGTGGGGCTTTGGGAACTTAAATAAAATAAAATAAAAAAATAAAAGTAATTTGAAAATATTTTTTTTTCCTGGTAGTCAGGAGGTTACAACGTTATTTTACGTCACCATATGCAGTGTGCTGAATATGATTGATGTGATAAAGCTGCACTTAACTTGCTTCCATTAACATGCTTAGAGTTATTAGGGGTGTAACAATACATCGATTTGTATCGATATATCGATTCAACGGCAAATGATCCGATGCATTGATGTGACTGCATTAATATTGATACATGTTGTTTTTTTCTGGCCTGTTCCAGTATTGTTTTCATGATCCACTCCGACGTATACATGGTCTACGCCCAATACGTCGATCGTGATCTACTGATCGATCGCAAAGGTAGTGTGGGTAGATCGTATGGCATAAAAATAGAGGATGGATGACGCATTCAACCGCGTCAGCTGCTGCAAGCTACCGAGTACCCTAGTTAGCCTCCAATTTATTTCTGCTAAACTTAAGAAAGAGTATAAAAATGAATGGGGGAGCTGGACCTACAGTAGGAAGAAGCTTCTAGCACACGAGAGGGTCATACGAGTAGGTCATGACAGTTATGGACATACTTTTTGTTGCACTTTGTATTTGTCTGGAGAAGACTTGATTCAAAATTAAAATTATTCACCATGTTAATCTACATCCATCCAAAGTTTTTATTTTTACCTTATTGCACTTTATTTTGCTTAATTTATGGGACATACTTGACTACACTAGATTTTGTTTACAGTTCCCAATAAAATATGATAAAATGCTAATTATATTTGCCTTTTTTAATCCATTGAAATGTAAAAGATTGTGTGAAATTTCATTTCGACTACTATCCCCAGTATCGAACTGAATCGTATCGCATCGTATTGTGGGAATTACTGAGGTATCAAAAAAAATCGAACTGTTGGCTTAAGGAATTGATACTGTATCGTATCGCAAGGAAAGCTGTGATTTACACCCCTAGTTATCATTACTGACAGGTCACCAAGATGTTGGTATGAGGCAATTATTCAATAAATCTGGCTTAAGGGTATACTTCCTATTGGACTGACCGCCATGATCGACAAAATTTTCCTCTAAACAGCAGATCTGAAAGACCAAAAAAGGCAAATCAAGGAGGTGGTTTTATTTTTCTTGGGTGGACGATTTTTGATAGCCCTTCAGGCAGGGTACAACATTTTGGTAGTCCCACAAGAAACCTTTATCCTGGGATGTTGGGCTAGTGGTTTTTTTATGCGTTGTATGGAGGGTAGCAAAGATGCTGAATTTCTTCAATTTGTAAACTATCAAAATGTGGACTGTTGGAGGTTCAAGTGTTCAGAAATCCTTTTGTAACCATTTCCAGTCTTGTGAGCTTTTCCAGCTCTCGAAATATTTTGATTGTCCCATATTGCACTGAAAGTATTAAAAGCAGCAAACCAAAATTGTGTGGGTTTTTATACTTAAGGACAGGTAAAGCCCCCACCTGAATTGATTGTTGTCATTCATTATCATGAATACCTTGATTGTTTAAACCACTATAAAGACATGCCTGTGTGTGTGTTTAAAACTAATAATTTTCATTAGAGATGTACCGATCAGATCGAGTCGCATCTCTGATGAGCTGGCAAACAGACCTTTTGGGATGCTTACGCCTATGAATCCCTCTGTCTGGCAGTTTGTCTTGACTCAGTTTGACGTGCGAAGGCTGTGTCTGGGGACTTCGGGGTGGACTCCCCTATCTCTGGGGCGGGGGTTGCTGAGGTGGTTAAAAGCTCCTCTGTGGCCGGCCCCAGGGGTGGATGAGATCTGCCTGGAGTTCCTCAAGGCTCTGGATGTTACAGGGCTGTCTTGGTTGATACACATCTGCAGCATCGCGTGGACATCAGGGGCGGTGCCTCTGGATTGGCAGACTGGGGTGGTGATCCCCCTCTTCAAGATGGAGGACTGGAGGGTTTGTTCCAACTATAGGGGGTCACACTCCTCAGCCTCCCTGGTAGGGTCTATTCTGGGGTGCTAGAGAGGAGGGTACATCACATAGTCGAACCTCGGATTCAGGAGGAGCATGTTAGTCTTCCCTCTGGCTGTGGAAGAGTGGACCAGCTCTATACTCTCAGCAGGGTCCTGGAGGGTGTGTGGGAGTGTGTGGGAGCCCAACCAGTCTACATGTACTTTGTGAACATGGAGAAGGCATTCGACCATGTCCCTCTGGGAGTCCTGTGGGGAGTGCTCTGGGAGTATGGGGTGCCGGGCTACCTTATAAGGGCTGTTCGGTCCCTGTACAACCGGTGTCAGAGCTTGGTCCGCATCGTTGGCAGTAAGTTGAACTCGTTTCCAGTGAGGGTTGGACTATGCCAGGGCTGCCCTTTGTCACCGATTCTGTCTTTTATGGACAGAATTTCTAGGCACAGCCAGGGCTTTGAGGGTGTCCGATTTGGTGACCTCAGGATTAGGTCTCTGCTTTTTGCAGATTATGTGGTTCTGTTGGCCTCATCAGACTGTGACCTTCAGCTCTCACTGGAGCAGTTTGCAGTCGAGTGTAAAGCGGCTGGGATGAAAATCAGCAACTCCAAATGCGAGACCATGGTCCTCAGCCAGAAAAGGGTGGAGTGCTCTCTCTGGGTCGGGGAGGGGGTCATTCCCCAAATGGAGGAGTTTAAGTATCTCGGGGTCTTATTCACGAGTGAGGGAAGGATGGAGCAGGAGATCGACAGGCAGATCAGTGCAGCATCGGTCTGTCATGGTGAAGAAGGAGCTGAGCCAAAAGGCAAAGCTCTCAATTTACCAGTCGATCTACGTTCACACCCTCACCTATGATCATGAGCTGTGGGTAGTGACCAAAAGAATGATGTCACGAACACAAGCGGACGAAATGGGTTTCCTCCGCAGGGTGGCTGGGCTCTTCCTTAGAAATAAGGTGAGAAGCTCAGTCATTCGGGAGGGACTCGGAGTAGAGCTGCTGCTCCTCTGCATTGAGAGGAGCCAGATGAGGTGGCTCGGGCATCTGGTCAGGATGCCTCCTGGACGCCTCCCTGGTGAGGTGTTCCGGGCATGTCCCACTAGAAGGAGGCCTTGAGGAAGACCCAGGACATGCTGGAGAGACGGTCTTCCAGAGGAGATGGATGAAGTGGCTGGGGAGAGGAAAGTCTGGGTTTCCCTGCTTAGACTGCTGCCCCCGTGACCCATCCCAGAAAAGCGGTAGATGACAGATAGATGGAAGGAAAGCTTTGTTCCTGTGTTTGGTGTGAATTTTTTTTTGTGCTTTATCTACAGTACATTTAGTGATACAGTAATCATGGCCCCTAAATGGTGAGCAGTGATAGCAGCAAACCAAAGAAGGAAAGTAGTGAGAGTAAACTGTAGAACTTAAAAAGGACATTATAGTGAGACTTGAAGGTGGTGCACATGTGTCTGCTTTCACTTCAGAGTATAGGATTGCAATTTATTTTACATTTGTTGGTGTTTCATGTGTGATTTTTTCATGCACATGTTCATTTTATTTATTTTTATTAGTTTATTTTTTAGATGGCTAATCCTTTTTATCATTACTTAGTGAGGTAGATATGTTTTTAGGCAATCATTTGGGGGTCTGGAACGGATTAAAATTATGTACATTATTTCTTAGGCTGAAGTTCGACCACATTGTAACCCGATCAGCCTTCTGGACCCAATTAAGTTTTGTATTCCAAGGTACCACTGTATATAAAATTATAGTGCTCTGGGATTCTTGTATGCCAGAGTTGGCGTTTTCTTACCAAAGAATACTTTTCATATTTTTGGAATACAACTTATCTTTTACTTCTCCCTTATTTAACAGAACCTCCCAAAGAATCCGTATCAGCCAGCAATTTCCTTATCAGTGCATCACTACTTTTATGGTTTTGTTTTAGATGCCATTCTTGTAGAAATCTGCTTTTGTGAACTTACACACAAATTCTTGATCTTAATCAATGTGGATTTAAACATTTTTATATCTGTCAATTAAAGGTTTTATTCCTAATTACTGACATGATTGTTACTTTCATATTGATTGTCTTCTGAAGAAGCATATCAACTAGGGCTGTCATAATTGCATTAATATTTGAGTAATCTACCAATTTTAACCTAATGATTTATTGAGTAATCGTTTATAATAGATTCATTGCATTTGGTGCTTAGCAGGAACCAACCATTGCAAGGTCACACATTTGTATTTCTTTGTTGCAATACGTTTGCTGTCTCCTGGTCTGGTGGAATGTCACTGCTAAATCCATGTACCGACTGCGACCATCCACAGTCAAATGTAGTATGAATTCAAGCTGCAGAGCAGAAGATGATCAGCCAAAAAGTGCATGTAGAAAAGTGAAGTATGAACTACGCTATACACACACAAAGCAGCGGTGTGCAGGAACAGTGCTACCCACTGCACTTCTGTGCCACCTTAACAGGCTTATTCAATGTTGATATTGCATTTCATGTACACGCAATTGTCACGCCGCAAGGACCATAGTGCACTGGGTTCAAAATAATATATTGCGCTAAAACATTTTTGGTCAGTCAAAGGAAAGGAAATTTAGCAAGCTTTGAAATTCTAACAATGGTTCCTTTTCATAATTATCTAGCATTATCTAGTATTTTTTGTTTTAAAAATGAGCTCTCCATGTTCTTCCTGAGACAATCATAATCATTCTAGTCATTCTAGCTGTTTGACTCAGACCATGCCATGTGGTGGTCATGAGATACTAAACAAAAATTAGCGAAGAGGAGAAAAACAAGAACTGATCATGAAAAGAAATTTGTCTTCCACTGTATGGAAATATTTTCTATTTCACAGGGGCAGTATTGAGCAAAGCATGTGATATTTTGATATAGAGGAATTGTAAAAGTAAATTAAGCAAACTGGGAGGGGGGGGGGGTGTGGGGCACTGATATTGAGGGTGGTGGGACCTGAAGTACGGGATCCCATCTTCACCACTTGGGGTCTGTCTATGAGATCTAGGACAGGGGTGTTCAATCTTATCCGCAAAGGGCCAGTGTGTATGTGGGTTTTCGCTGCAACTCCCTAATTAGATTACTAATTAGAGGACTGATTGGCTGAAGAGTCCTCATACCTGGGTTTGAACAGCTGACCTACAGGTTATCCCAAAAACCTGCATACACACCGGCCCTTTGCGGATAAGATTGGCCACCCCTGATCTAGGACCTTATCACAGAGGGGTGCATTCAGGCCCAGGTTCCTGAAATTGGAGAAGAGTAGTAAACAGCAAAAGTTGTAGGGCTGCTGCGATTAGTCGATGTCGATGATGTCAGCGCTGAAAACGGGTCAACATATCAATATTTTAATTCAACGCATAGTTTCTTTTAAGAAAATTAAATGAGTTTTAAAACACTTCATTATAATAAATGTTTTGCTTTAATATCACCACATAATTATGGGAATAGTTCAAATTGTCACAAAACAAAATGGTGGTTTTACACTGCAAAGTGCAATGGCATACCATGGTGGTACTAGCACAATGCTAGTAGAAGAGAACACATGGGCGTTATTGTAAATTGAGAGTATGTTCACCCTTGGGAAACCAAAAAAACGCAATGAAAAGCACAACGCGTTGTACTGTGTGTTAAAAAATTTTCACATGCATTTTCATCTAAAGTTTGTCCACGTTCTTGTTTGCTTTTATACGTTTTTATTATTGTGTTGTATTAGCTGTTTAAGATCAGAATCTTTATTGTCATTGTCACTATGTTTGTGGGTAAAAAGAGGTAGTAAAAACACTTTGGAATGTGTTTGTATCCATTTTTCATTGTCATCAATGGTAGTGTGCAGCGTAGAGAAATGTGTTCAACAGTGCATTTTCAAAATGGAAAGGGTGATACACAATGGAGAGATATTCCAAGCAAGGGGAACAGGAGTGAGAGATGTATGTAACATTCTTGGGGTTACACCATCTATTGTTCATCATGAAACACACTTCCTTACCCTTAGATTTACTGGCACATGGCACAGTGTAACTTGTGATGATGACACATCTCTTGTGAAGGGCAATGTCATTGGCTACATTAACTACAGTCAACTCTTCTACATCTTGACTTTTCCCATTGCAGTACTGATATATGGTGGGGTTGGCATAAATTAAGTTATTTTGGGGAGTTTTTGGAAGTTTTGCAAAAAAAGGAGATGGGACATGAAGGCCAGCAGACTATACCTCATAAATGCATAAAAAGTATGTACAGTGCTAGTTTGGAGGACACCTAGTGTGTTTACAGCAGCCTCTTGTGATATCTCGCAGTGATCTTTGTATGTTGTGGTTCTTGTAACCTTCTGTACCATAAACTGTACTAAAATTCAAAATTCTTCACTCCAAGGGGACCAAAAAATTTATGCGGTTTTTCTAGATCATTGGGGGCCTGCTGTCCTAACCCCTGCAATGTGGAAGGGTTGACCATCACCAAAGTCATGTATTTTCTGTCTGATTTCCAAGAGTTTTGGATTACCACTGGATATGTTTCATTCATATAGATGCAAGTCTAGAATGTTTTTTGCTGCAGGGTAGAAGCTCATCAATCTTCAAAACATTGCTTGAGTACCTTTATGTAGGAAAAGCAGGAGAGGATGGATAGATAGGATAGGAAATATGTGGTCTTGAATAGGCTCTAAACTATTAATCACATTATCTTGGGTGTTATAATTGATTACAGTATTTTACCTTGGAAATCCTGTACTTCTGATAGGATTGAGAAACCTTGCAATTACATTTGGTGATTTTTTTTTCTAAATTAGGTGTCTGTCAGCATATAAAATCTCCAGCATCAGGGGAACAGGAGAAGAAAAGACTGCTGAAAAGACAACAATCTTCTCTCCATTCTGCCATAGTTTGTAAAAAGTATGCAAGGCCTCATGCTCAAAGAACTCCTAATGTTTTAGTATTGCTATCATGTGTGTCTGCAGTATGAGTAGCATGCTTTTTGGTATTTATTTATTTATTTTCTCCCAACAGATCATCTTTTCAGTTGAATTCACCTCAGGAGATCTTGCACTGTCTGTCCAAAAAAATATCACCACTCCATTTCACTTTGGTTGAGATAAAAAAAGATGGAGTTTTAAAGGCTGCCCAACAGATTTTGAGACAGAATGACTTTGACCCACACCACACCATGACTGTGACTTTTCCTGGAGATAAACTGCACAGCGAGGATGTAGGTTCTGGGAACCTACGCCGGTTTTTAAGGCTTCTGATGCAAGACTTGCAAAACTTGTCAGTCTTTCAGGGTCCTGAAAACAAGAAAAACTTAGCTTTGGATTCTCAAGGTAAAATATTGCTATACTTGTTTTTTTTGGGGGGGGGGGGGACAAAAGTAACTTAACCCTCTGGAGTCGACGGCATCGTCGGCGATGCCGAGTATCTTTCTCGTGT
>JAODJW010000026.1:7562294-7583569 GCA_026777045.1 Hyperopisus bebe
TTCAGCGAGATATAAACTGAAATAGACGCGAAAAGTACGCGATGTCGTCGACGACGAACTCGGCCCCAGAGGGTTAAACACAGTCACTACAGCTAGATCATTGCTCCCCCACTGCTACCTGAAGGGAACATTATACTCTTTTTTTTTCTTTTTTTTTTTCCTAGAGTTCCACAATTTTTGGTTTGGAGGTGCTGGTTTTCATACTGTAACTTGGCATCAAACTGCTTGAGAGTCAGTGTTGTCAAAGGCCCACACCTACTCCAACTAACCTTTACTTTGTGGTCTCAACTCAGCTTTGCCAGTCCCCACTACAGCCTGTTAACATTGGTTTGTAGAAGAAAGCTGAGAAGGGTGAATTACCCTGTAATTAATTTCCACCCCATGTTCCCTCTTTTTCCTAAAATAAGAAGCGTCTGCTTTCATTACCCCCAACATCTTCATCTACCCTTGTAGGCATTGAGGTTTCTGACCAAAAAGCAGGGTTCCCATGTGTCCCTGAAGACGTGGAAAAAAGTCAACCCATTTTCCAATCTTGGAAGACACATGCAAACAGAAAAAGTAAAATGCCCTGGAAAATCTTGTACTGTCCTAGAAAAATAATCCAGCAAATGAATAATATTGCCATATGAAGTTTTGAATATGTGAATTGCTTTCGGCCAGAATGCGGCTGCAACCGTGAAGTGATCACATCATGAAATAGCATCACAGTAGAAAACAGGATCTATGTAATCAGAGCCCCTATGGAATTCTCTGGATGTAATCTAACATTATAACTCAAGAGGCTGAAACTCAAAATAATCTAAGTTCTTTCAAATACAAATATTAACCACTGCTGGCTGGTATCAGGTAGTTTTTTATTGGTTTTATAGATAGATGTTTAAAATGAAACATGGATTATGGTTAACCATTTTCATGTATATATTTAAAAAAAAACAGGATAGAAAGTAACAAGAGAAAAGAGGTGCTACCCAGAACATTGCTTTGCCTTTGATGTATTAGTTAAATGCTCTACATTTCTGTTTCCTTTATTCTTAATATCTGAGATGATTTCCTAGAGAAGTTATTTCAGCCATAGAATGCTTTTAAATAAGACTTCCACAGTGAAAAATATTGGTGTATGGTGCAACCCCAGTCTGTCATACCGGCTGGCCTAAATCATCAATTAAAATGTCCTGGAAAATGATCCGTAGAAAAGAGTGGGAACCCTCAGTAATTGTGATGTCACAGATTAATGGAGTTGAATTCGCCACCTTAATCGATTCACCACAATGCATTTTCACACCCCTAGAAAATACATTTATTGTGGGGTTAGTATTCCAAACAGTGGATTCAGAATATCCTTTGCTATACGTTAAAGTTGTTCCGAGAATGCTGATGTTTTGGAATTACTGTTGTACCCTTAGTTCAAAGTATCATGGTATACCATGACATAGAATCTAAAATGGTTATATAGTTTATGCTGTTATATATCGTGGTGTAAATGATGAGGTGACAATATGTTAATGATTGGTGCTAGTGATGTTAATAGTGTGTTGTGAACTCTACAACAAAAAGAACAGGTTTAGCCACATGGACACATTTTAAATTCAATAAAATCTGTTGAGAACAACTCACCAATCCTTTAGAGAATTTGGAGATGCTCATAATAACCAAAACAGGTAACATGTCAAACCTTATACACCTTCCATCACATTACGCCAAGTTACAGGCTTCTGAGTTTCAATTAACAATTAGTTGATACATAAATCTGGCCTGCCAACAGAGTAAAGGTTTTAAAAATTGTGGGTCATATAGAAACAAGGCTCTTGTAGTGGAATGATACTTTTAGTCACCTGTGCTAAGAGAATGCATAGAGTAACAATTATACAAGCCATGTCAGTGGTTGCTGTGCAAGTAAAAAAAAAATACACAATATATTTCATGTGAATAAATTACACAAAAAACAAAAATCATGTTTTTATGTTGACTGTGTGGCAGGGTGGGTATTTGGGGGCAATTAAAGGGGGACTTTTATGCTCCTTTTCACTGTTGGGTAATTTTATTTTTGGGGTCTACTTGAATAGACTTATGTGCTTCCAAAAAACAGATCTCTATTCACCCTATGTTTGAAATGCTCAGGGTGTTTCTCAGTATGCGTACTTGACCGTACTTGTGTACTCATTTTATAATGAGAATCTTCCAGTTCCAATACAGAAGTACAGAGGATGGTCAAAATTCTCGGATGTTGTTTTTGCCCCACCCCAAATATCAAGGATTCATCGGTTGCATTCTTACCAACTGATACCAATCCCATGATGCATCACACCCCTGGTTCATTCTTGGGAATCAAGTTAGCAAGACAACTTCTGCCAAGATTATGGGTACAATCTTTGCATTCTTGGTATTAAAAAACACCCTGCGATAGAGCTTTAAGCCCCACCTCTGATGAGCCCAGTATGCCCTGATTGGTCAGCTTGCCTGAATTCTCAGTTTGCCCTACACACGCCATCCCTGTCTTACAGTCTGTAGACAGATTGTTGCAGGTAGGTAGCCAATAAGGACTGTTACTGTATGTGATGAAAGGCTGGAATTCCAACATGGCATTTCAGGCAGATTGGAGAACAGTGGTTTCTGTGATGTTACTCCCTTTGGCATGCACCGTAGACCTTTAGTCTATGCAGACCATTTGCATGCACATAAAATATGTAAGAAATATCGAATTAATTGATTGAAACAAGTGCATTTTATGATTGGAAAAATATTAACCTAATATTTCCCAAATAAAGCAAAAATCATAAAAGCCAGGGTATTTAAGGTTAGATATCTGATAATCATGATCCATTACAAGTAAACTGAAAATAACTGATTAAATTGTGAATTGAACTCAAGTATTGCACAGTTTGGGTTAAGTCTGCTGAAGTAATAAATACAACAATTTTAATGAATTTTGTGTTTGTGAATGTTTGCAAACCAATTTTATGAATGACTCAATTTCAGTTTATTTCTTAGAGCCATGTTACTTGTATACTTAAAATATATAAGATTTGAACTTGGTACAGGAAATACAGATCTGTGTTTTTCACATAATGTATTCCAGCAAGTGTGTAGCAGCAATCATATACTTATGACATAACACTTGTCTTTCAACACATTCACAGGGATGTCCTGACACCATTATTTTCAGTTAGGTTAACGGAATGGAAAACTTAATATTAAGCAGTGTATAACTATGTGCATTATATTTTAAACCCATGGCATGGTTATTATGCAGACAGACATTTTGCATAATTCAGTAATGCTTAGGTTCTTGGAGAGAGAAAAAAAATAAAAGAACACATGCATGCATGTGAAATGGGATTATGCAATCAAGGAACAAAGCTAGAGCCTCTGTATTATAGGATTTTAGGTCTATTATCTGTGCTTCACAAATGCTCCTTTTTAAAGAGCTGTTCATGGCTAATGGATTATATGATTTCCTATTGAGCACATTGAATAGGAAATTGAGAACAAATCGAAATTCAGCTAATTATGTTGGTCAAGGTTTGTCCCAGATATAATTATACACAGATTCTGCAATTGCTCCCCTTCTGACAAGCAACCTATATAGCAAGCCACAAACTAAACACACAAACACTAGTTACCATGGTATACAGATTTGATGAGAATGTAATAGTATTCATAGTTCATTCAAAACAAAATGAATCATGCCATCCACCTTCCTCCAAAGAGAGGAAGGCAAATAGCACAAAATTTATGATCACGTATTTAATGTATTTTTTAAATATATTTACATCAAAATATAAAAATATTCATTATGTATACAGTATGTGTAAAATAGACTTTCCCCGAATAAGAAATTCCAATGTTGTTTAAACAGTAGAGCTGTTATTTCTAATAATGAAAAAAAGAAAATCCATTCAGATCAATTCAAATTATTATGCTGAATTATGAATGATTTCATTGTAATGCAAAAACATCTTGTTAGGCTCAGACAACTTATAGACTGTGGCAATAATGCAGATGCTCCAGACTGGTTTTCTACTCATTTTTATTTTGTCATAATTGAAAATGTAGCATGAAAGCTCAAAAATACCCAAAAGTACTATGCCAAGCAAATTGCATACTAATAAATAGCAGGCTATATATATATAGAGAGAGAGAACACAAAATCAGTAAAAGACATAAGACATTAAGAATTTTGGTAAAGCAGTTCTTTTGTCTAACGTAGTTCTTTACCACCAATTTAAATAACATTTAGGTCATTTGGGAAACTCTTTCAGGCTTATATGTCACCGATGTTGTATGAAAAACAGGCATTTATCCCACCTCTGGCAATGTTGAATGTATCACATAGGCTGAAGAGTTGCATGAAAGCAAACATAAGTGTGCATGTGAAAATTAAATCTAGACCTCGCCATAAAATAACATTAAGGTTCCCTCCCCCCACTTGTGAATGAGATCACATGTAGTAATCACTTTCAGGAGCCACCATTTCAAAATCACAGACACCTCTTGTCGGCAATGACAGGATGTCACCATCTCTACCGGGGCAAGGAACTGGAGTCCCATCTGTTCCACTCCTCACAATCTGAGCTATGCACCAGCACAGACATCTGGGCCAAGAGGGCTGGAAACGCCTGAACTTGATCCAACAATCCTGTGAGAAAAAGCACCTTCTTCCAACACCTTGGCTATATGTTAACAGTAAAAATGATACCACTTCATTCTTTTACAATTATGAAATAAGTAGGCCAAATAATGTACTCTTTTTATGACTAAAAAATAAAATGACCAGTTTACGTATTCTCATCACTTCATCTTTGCAAATGATGCCTTTAAAATCCCGTTAGACAAAGCAGGCATCTAAATTTTAAATTATATTTAGTGTAGTTTATCACTACACTTTGTAGTAGTCTTTAAATCATATGTGTAATGTAGTTTTAGTGATAATTCCAGTTTCTATTTAATAAAGCCAGATAAAAAAGATGAAAGATTAGTGATGTAGCAAACAGCTATGTAAAAAAATATACATATTATGCCAGAAATATTTTAAAATGTATAGAAATGCTTATGAATAAGATACACATTGCTTTATTTAAAAACAGTTTACTGTAAATGAACTACCACAGGTCATGATGAGAATATCTCGAATTTAGAAATGGAATATTTAAGAATTTTACATTTTTATAGTGTCAGTTAAAGCTAATGGGATAAAACACTCCCTCAATTGTTTATTTACAATAAAATGTGGAGGCGGGTATTCATTGAGTGTGCCAAAATAGAAATTAGGTCAAAATTATAATTTAAAAAGCAGTCCACAAACCAACAGTTAAGAGTATTGGCAACTCTGGTAGCATGTGATTTTGTTTGAGTCTGAACTGGGGTGTCCTCGTGACTGTCCCCTGTTGCCTGGGATAGGGTCCCCCATTAACTCTCCACTGGATAAGCTGTTAGAATATACATAGATGGAGGTAGGGAGGGAAAGAGGGAGGAAGGGAAACGAATAAAAAGAAACCAAGAATATTCACAATTGCCTTTTGTAGTTTGTACAACTATATTCACATACATACAGGCATACATACGTACACCATGACCCTCTAGTTATGGAATATGTTATAAGATGTTGAGTGTAAAATACAATTAAACTGTTTCTCCGTTTAAAAGAAATTTCTCCAAATCATGTTTGCGCCACTTACTGAGTTTTTTTAAATATACCTTATATATGATTTCACCACAAGATGTCAGCAAATACATTTAAATCAGAGAGTAAGGGGGGGCAAATAATTCCACTAGCAAAAAAGCATGTCTGGCAAAAAAGCATGTGGTTATCTGAGGTATTGTTGCTGACTTTGATGGATGCTGAAATACACATAGAGTGCACATACATTCATGACAAATCATTTATTTGCAAATCACACAAGCAAAATTAGAAATTGTGGAGATTGACTGGTATTAATTTAGTATTATATGTTACAGTGTAGAAAATTTTAACACAATAGTGTGGTTTCAAGTGTTTATTTTATTTCTGTTATAGATAAAAATAAATTCATTTTCTGAGTATTCCAAATACAAACATATATGCTAGATAATTAGGGTAATTTTTTTCCCCTTTACCAATAGATGGCATTTGTGTCCAACATACTGGGCAGCTTAATATATAATATTACTTATATTACTTCTGTATTCTGATCTCTGTTGTATAATATATAGAGTAAAATTCCTATATTAATAAAAGTATTTATGTTGCAAGGTTAAAGACTGAAATGCTTAAGTTATAGCCATTTCATTTAATAGTGTCAAATTACTGAACAGTACAGGTACGCTGTCTTGTAGACATAATATAGAGAATGCAAGACCAGTTATGCCCACTATAGATGTTCACAGAAAAGACATGGTAAGTATAGCAATGTTTCAAATGTTTCTTTTGTACATATATGTGTTACCGTATTAGACTTAGACTAGTATCAAATACATTTCCCAATGATACATAAAAACATTCGTTACCCAAAACAGAAACATAAATATTTATAAGAAAAGCAGGCACTTTTCACATTAATTAGTATGTACACTACAATTGAGATGCAGCGTTATATTGCTGCATACATGAAACCATAATAAAACATATGGCCAAAATATGTTGGTAGGTGAATGTAAAATACATAGTACTGATTTATTGTTTTATTTGTAAAAATCTGCCTTGAAGATGTTCAGCCCATTCCATAGCATTGCAAGTTATATATGTTCATTTCAAGCAGTGGTAATTAATGTCACAGCACCAAATACTATTTTCTTATTTAGCTTCAAAAATAATATAAGATTTAAGGGCTTTATCTTTGTCATTTGCTTTTATATATATGAGCATACTAACATATTTCTTCAGCAATGAAGGCAATGGGACATTTTACTGCCCCACAAAGGTGGTGGTTTGCACAGATGGATAGACAAATGAATAAATAAACAAGAAGGAAATAATTACTGTAATTATACTATAAGACTCTGTCTATGGGAGTCCATCAAGGCGGGACTTTGGAAAAACTATTATTTCAGGAGTTTAATGATGGTGGCTTGTTCAATTTTGTGATTATTTGTTCTATTATATTCAATGAATTGTTTTACTTTACTTGGAAAAAGCAAAACACTTTTCACTGAGGTCATGTACTGTTTGTTGCCATGGAGAAGGGTGTCTGCTAAATTGCTATATAATTGTATTAAAATCAATGAACAGGAGTAGTGTATGTTAGGTATTAGTGTATTTTTTTACATGAGCTTGTATTTAACTTGTGACATTTCTTGATATCAGATAAATGTATTTTTAAGTTTGGTCTGGTAATACACAGCTGTACAATGCTGATAATTGCTTGAAAATATTACAAGAGCAAATCAAGGATTCAAGGAAGAGCAATATAATGCTATTCTTAAGAGCATTATATTGTTTTTCTTAAAGCATGTAAAAATGGTCAAATGTCGATAAAAATAAAAATGAGTGAACAGACTGCATGCGGCAAACTTGTTTGGGCATCATCTATGACCATTAATTTGTTTGTTACATTGAACCTGCACCCACATGTCTCAGTAGAACTAGCCAGCAAGTAGCCATAAACATCTAGTAAAAGAAAAAACAAAATATGTGATACACCCATATTTAAATGCAGCTACATAAATTAAAAAAAATGATCAGTGATAAAAGGAAAGCTAGTGCCTAAATTATTTTCAAATCATGGTGGTTGGTCCATTAGGTCTAACAACAACCACTCAGCCACATGGCTGCCCAAACTGTCTAACCAGACAACGCTGTATCTGGCACCTTTTACATTGTTTGGTTGTCAAAGGTGTCCACAGTTTGTGTGTTTACTTGATACTGTAGCATCGTTTAAAAACGGGAAGTAGGAGAGAACGGGAAATATCTGGTGGTAGTACATGTTTATAATGTTCTACCAAATCAGTTTAAAATATGGATGTCAGCACCTAAGTCATCATAACCAGATGAGTATCTATAATGCACCCACACACTGAAAATGTGTTTCATAAGATTTCCAATCCCACCATTAAATAATCTAATCAGTTCCATTTAATTGAAATAATCCTTTATTTTCCATTTGCATAAGTACATTGGAATGCTTCTCTTTGCCTACCGTGTTTTACTTTCCATGAGACACAGATGCAGGTGAGAGCAATCTTGGGGGGTCATAGCACAGGGTCAGCCAGTGTGCAGCACCTCTGAAGCTGGGGGTTAAGGGCCTTGCTCAAGAGCCTATGGATATGTTACTCTTCTGCCTAGGGTGGGTGCCCCCGTTTTGAACTATGTAGACTTAATCTTCTATTCCAGCTTTATGCAGAAACTATGATCTCCTTCCTGCATTTTATTAGACAATGTGGCAGTTTCTACCTAATGAACAGCATAATGTTTTCCTGAATAGTTGTTTTTATGTACATGTGAGGGTCTCCAAGGTGCTGGTTTTTGAGATGGTTGAAGATGAAAAGACACCATACAGTAGTAGTTCCCAAAGTAGTGGTCATCACATGGTTTCCAGCATAAATGTTAAAAGGATGGGTGGGAACTGATAGTCACTCTCTTGTCCCATTCTGTCCATTGTTTCCCCATTTGGCCAGTAAGTGTCACTGGCCATCCCATTCCATCTGTGTTTAGCACCTTTGATTGTGCCTAGTGGACATGTCTTATGGTCCCAGGCAATTCTTCAGTAATTCGGTTTTGTCTCAAAATTGAAAGCATTTCTATTCAATCTTGAATCAGTCTCTGATTACAGTGTCTATGGTTCAGACTTGTAATTTAAGAATGAGACGCAAGACCAGTGTCAGACTAGTGTCAATTGAGGGTAACGATCCAGTGGCGGTTCTGAGACAAGGGGCGTATTGAATAAAATAAATGAAAAAAAGAAAAAAAAAACACTGGGGAAATACACCAAAACAAAAAGACTACAAGGTTTTCAAAACACACCAGATAAATAAGGAACAAACTATAGAACCACAAAGTAACTAAACACAGGAAGCAGGACTAGGAAGACAAACTACAACAACCACACATGGTAACATGAGTACAATGACTGGCTGGGGAAAAGGACAAAGGCCGGCACTAATATACACTCAGATAACAAAGGGCAGGTGTGGACCAAGATAAAAATCAACCAATCAAAAAAGGAGCAGAACAACATGACATAGGTGGAATAATTTAGGATTAACAAGAGCTGTAACCAGAGAACATTAGCAAACAAAGAGGGCTAATGAAACTATAGAAAGACTAGGAACAAATACAAGTACAACCGAAATCAAACAGGACACAAGCAGGGTAAATTAAAACAGGGAAGCAAAGAACTAATAAACACTAGGAACAAAAACGAATAATTAAACATAGCATATGAGGCTGATTCTAAACCAGTCATGAACCCATCTCCAGCAGGTTCTCAGTCTGAGCTGCACACTCATGCTGAATCATGCTGTGGACTACGGAATAAGAACACATGGGCGCTGAACACATGGCCAAATGGGGAGGAGACACAAAGGGCAGGGGCAGATAGCATGGACAGGTAAGTGAAGGAACTGCAAGGGCCACAAAAATAAGCGGGGGAAAGGGGAAAAAACAGAACAGAAATACCACTAACAAAAATCAGGGCATTGGACAGAACCAGGTACTCGATCAGGAGGGGAACAGACAGGAGAGAGAACAAGAGAAGCTGGGACAGGACCACTTGGTGAGGGAATATGGTAGGGAACTAACTGAGGGGGACCAGGAACACACAAATTGGGGATTGGACGTTGAAACTCAGGGACAGAACCTGGGACATGAGGCAGGGACCAGGATGGAGTTGGGAAACCAGAAGGGAAGGGGGAAAAGGAGCTCGACGGGGTGAAAAGCTCAGGAACAAAGGAGGAATGGACATGGTAAGAACACACCGTGGTCGAAGGGACACTGGAGGGTTAACAGACTGAGGATGAGACACAAAAGGACTGGGTGAGTGGACTGCCACAGGCCTAGGTGAATGAGAGGCTGGGCTGATTGGCGGCACATCTGGAGCAGGAGGTGAGTCTGATGGACGCTCAGGAACAGCAGGAAGGGAGCTGGAGGGCCAAGACAAGACTGCAGCTTGAGGACACAAGAGCCCTGAGGGGCCTGCAAGATAGGAGACCCCCAAAAGTGGCTGCAGGACGGAGGGGCACTGAGAGGACTGGGCAGTTGGACTAACTGGTGTGTCCATGTCTCCCCCTTTGAAAAGACAGAAACAGCCTGGTCCGCTACTGAATCTCTGCACAAGTGCTTGGGCAGATCAGCTGGAACATTACAATTCAGGCCTCAGAAGGTTGCAGCATTCTTTGTGACATGTTGTATGTTGCATAACTCTACCATTCATGATGGATGTCTGCTGGACATAAATGAGGACACATTACTGGACTTTAGAAGGCATGGTGGCAGCACAGGCGAAGAAGAATAGCTGGCAGAAGAGCTGAATCATCTATAGCCTGGTAAGGAATCTAAATTGTGAAAAATGTAGGAAAATAATAGCCCTATTGTCTTTTATTTGTACATTTTGAAACACCTTAAAACTGTAGGTTGTGTTTTGTTTGAACAAAATTGCAATGCACCGTAGTTCATGCACTGCTGCCTCACCACTGTGAGGAGACACGCCATTCCAATTGGTTCATTGCATACTGCACCCAAAATGTGCCTCTGAATAATCTTCTAGTTCGGACAAACTAGGAGAGAGTAGTTGAACTCCAGACAGTTGCCCTATCAAAGATGTGGCACACAAACGGAGAATGTCCATGTTCACACGCTGTAGAAATCACAGTGTTTTGTTTACAGTACTACTGACAGAAGTTATTCAATCTCGTCGTCTCTCTAGTTAGCCATGTTTGTTGGGGCATCCTGTAAATGTTCATTCTTCTTCACCCTCAGATGTTTGTATTTTTCTAATTTTTAAAGTCGCAAAATAGAGACATCATCAACAAACTCACTTAGTCATGAATTCTTTCGAATTTTCCCTGCTCTGGTCATATATGGGGGTCAACTGGATCAGAATTGCCAGTCTGGCTTAAAAGCGCGGTACTTATTTTGCGATTCATTGTGGTGTTTAAGCATAGTCAGTGTTCGTGCATGCTGTCGGTGTTTACATTTTGTTTTGTTGTACTATGCACCGTATCTTATGTTACGACCGCCTGGCTCAACGGCAGCGCAACATAAAAGGAAACCACACGCAAACAAATAATCAATTAAAGTATTTATTTAAAGGAAAAAAATGATAAGTATATACAAAATCAGTTATATGTAATAAAGCAAAAGTGGTACATAGTACGTCAAAAAATATCCAAAAAACATAACCAAAGCAAAACGCCAAAAGAGGAAAAGGAGGGGGCCCTCCAGAGTAGTATCTAGGTCTCTTCATACCCCTCCCAATTAACGCTTCACACGGCACACCTGTGCCTGATCACCTACTCAAAACCAGGAACAAGAACACAGGTAAGAAATGGGTGGGGCTGACAGACCAACAGGGCCGTCACACCCTCCCCCTTAAAACAGAGGCCCACTGGTGGAACTCTGTAACAAAACATTAAACATGAAAATAATTAGAACTTGAGCCATACCACTAATTCAACTACAAAATCCAAAAGACAAGATAGAAATGTCCAGGCCATACATCATCCCCATATTTCCCTGCTACCTCCCCAATGTCCTGAACTCCAGCAGTCCCGGCGCCTGGAAAGCAATTTAAGAAGGACAGAACCTGGGAGACAAACAGGAGAGAGTGAGACATGACAGGCAAACCTACACTTCAACAGCCGGGGTGCAAGACAAGGCGTCCGCCATTACATTATCCACACCACGGATGTGGCATATAATCAAAGCATATGGCAGCAAAAATAAGGCCCACCGCATCAGGCGCTGATTTGAGTTCTGCAGAGAATGCAGAAAGGTAAGCGAGTTATGATCCGAATACACCACCACCGGCTGCACACCGATGCACCAACATAGACATCAAAATGCTGCAGAGCCCAAACCAACGCCAATGCCTCCTTCTCAATGGTGGAATACCTAAACTGGTGTTTGTTAAACTTTCGCGAAAAATAACTAACAGGCCTATCAACACCCTGATCGTCCTTTTGTAAAAGCACAGCCCATGCTCCAACATGGCTTGCATCCACCTGTAACTGGAAAGGCTTATCAAGCCTCGACGCAGCCAACACAGGGGCTGAACTCAGCAACATCTTCACCTGATCAAAAGCTTGTTCACAGGCAGGAGACCAGGTAAACTTGCCCTTCTTATGATTGAGTTGGTGTTGTTGTCGTACAGTCTGCATACCTGTCATAGCCAAGATTATCAGATCCGTATCGCACAGTGTGATCGGTAATGATTTTATAAGATTGCTGAAATCACACAGTGTGTACCAGACATCACACTTTAGAAGCATGGTGTGGCACGCTGAAGGTAGGCATGTCTTCCCTGCCTTGTTTAATATGACTGTTTGCAGTTACAGAGAGCTGCACTTACCTCTAGATGTTTCCTTAAGTTGGACATGGACTGTTTAGGTGTCGACAACATTTTTACAGTCTGTAAACACGCACAGTTAAATTTGTGCCTTTTTCCGTAATGTATCGGAAATGTTCTTTATATTTTCAGCAATGGAATGCACTGCTTTCCTTGTGTACCATTGCCTGCAACAGAAACTCAGAACGGTCAGGCAAGTTAATTAGCAGAATTGGTGCTGCAAACGTAGACGCGACAGGATAACCAATCAGAAGCATCGAATAGTTTCAAACTTTCGGCTGTGTAGGAAAATAGCAAAGGAGGATGTTTTGCATAAGAAAAACACGAAAAGTGTCACACCAGCGGCTGCAAAAGACCCCCTTCGCTACACCACACCCACCTTTATTACTTAAACCCTGCACAACCATCATTCTGTGCGAGGTATTGTAGTATGCAATTTCTGAGCAACTTTCTCCTGTGTCTCGGTTTCAGCTCTGATCCACCCGACTCTCCCTGCTCCCACTTCCTGCACCTCCGGACCAGTCCCACTCCCGTCCGCCCCAGCCCTGATCCACCCTCGTGTATTCCCCCCGTGTGCCCTGTCTGCGTTCTCGGACGGACCTCCCGGCTCTACGATCTCACGGCACTCGACCTGACAACAATCACGGATTCCCCTTTGGCTTTGATATTTCGGACAGTTATTAAACATAATAGCAAGGTTTTGCATACAATCTTATGATGTAACTAGAATTGTAATCATGAATATTTCCATAAGTAACTGTAACGGATTACAATTACATTTTTTTACGTTACACCGTTACATGTAACTCGTTACTCCCCAACACTGGATGGCAGTGTATGTCTCAAAGTGGCTTAAGACTGTGTGTCAGCACTGTTATACCGTCTCAGTTTTGCTTGAAATACAGTCAACATGCTAGGTAATTTGTGACAACATTATTCAAGTGTCTATGACCAGCAGGTCCATCTCCAAAGAGAGACGTGGCCTAGGGCGAGCCAGCTTTATTTGGGGCCCTAGCTGAGACCAACATGAACAAAGTAATCCAATTCAATTCATTTTTATATAGCGCCTTTCACAACAGTCACCCCAAGGAACTTTACATGGGTGTATTGTGATACATTACAACATCATTAAGACAGAATAATACAAAAACAGGGAAAAGGAAAGACACAGTCTTTCCCAGGAGAACAATGGAGTATCCAGAAGGGGCACCTTCCCAGCTCCCCCTTCAAGGTCTCCAAGAAGGCCAGATACTCTGGACTGCTGTTCAGAGTGTATGCACAGACAACAGTCAGACCCCATCCCCCGACTTGAAGTCAAAGGGAGGCAGCCCCCTCATCCACCAGAGTAAACTGTAACTGGCACCAAACTGGGGGGCTATAAACAGACCCACCCCTGCCTGGCGCCTGTCCCCTTGGGCAACTTCAGAGTAGAATACAGTCCAGTCCCTGTCAGACATTCGAGAGGGGCTTAAAGTAGAGCTGCTGCCCCTCCCTTGCATCGAAAGGAGTCAATTGAGGTGGTTCGGATATTTATCTCGGATGTCTCCTGGACGACTCCCTGGGGAGGTTTTCCAGTTATGTCCAACCTTGGTATTCCCCCAGAGAAGCTCGAGGAGGTGGCTAGTGAGAGGGAGGGTTGGGCATCTCTGCTTAGATTACTGCCCCCATGACTCGACTCCGGATAATCGGTGGAAAATGGATGGATGGAAAACAAGTGTATTTGATCCTAACTTGTAATGGTGTGTTAACAACAGTCATTTCTCATATTTTTATATTCATATGTGGTTACAAACTTAAATTACATGCTTCACAGCTATAATATTTTACTGCTCTATAATGTTATTGTAACATAGACCTAGGGTGACACAGTGGCGCAGTGGTTAGCGCTGCTGCCTCACAGCAAGAAGGTCCTGGGTCAGGCGTCGGACTTTTCTGTGTGGAGTTCACATGCTCTCCCCGTGTTCATGTGGGTTTCCACCAGGGGCTCTGGTTTCCTCCCACAGTCCAGAAGTGTGCACGATAGGTTAATTGGCGACCCTAAGGTGGCCCTGTGTTTGTGTGTGCCCTGCGGTGTGTTGGCAACTGCTGTGGGTTGGTTCCTTCCTGCGCCCATTGTTCCTGGGATAGGCTCCGGTTGGGATTAGGCAGTTATGGTGATGGATGGATGGACAATGACCTAAATTCATTTAATGAGGCACATTCATATAATAGCTTCACATAACTTGCTGTAACCTAAATAATCATATAAAACATAGCCTATCCCCAGAAAAGAAGCTACACAGAGCAGGAATGACATGTCAAAGTGATTAAAGCAAAATACATTACATACATTTCTTACAAATATAAATAGGCCTCTGGCATGTAATGTGTGATTGAAGAGACCCACCCCCAGGTCCCAAACCTCACTATTTTTCAAACCCTGGCTATGGCCCTGATAGTAACTGTATTTTCTAGATGTTCTTCAAACTGTGCAGGCACATTGTAGGAGTGACAAACTGTATGTGGTCAAATTTTTAAATATTGAGATTGCCGCAAATTGTAGCACCACATAGTGTTGGAACAAAAAAGGGTAGTTTCAGACATTTGATCCTGCAATTACTCAAAACGTATTTGACAGATCTTTTTCAACCTTTGCAGACATGTTGTAAGGTTGAAGACCAGGACCACTTCTGTGATGGCACCATTAATGCTGAAAAGTACATAGAGATTTTGGAGCACAATATGCTGCCTTCAAGAAGACATCTTTTCCAGGGATGCCCATGCATATTTCAACAAGACAATGCAAAACCACATTCTGCACACATTACAAAGTCCTGGCTGCGGAGGAAGAGGGTACGGGTACTTGACTGGCCTGCCTGTAGTCCCGACCTGTCTCCAAAAGAGAATGTGTGGCGCATTTTGAAGCAGATCAACGTGAGGTATTATCTTTTTTGAGGAGACGTGCTGAGCAAACTAACCTGCGTTCTTTGTCTAGCTCTGAACCGCCCTGCTTGCCCTTCCCAATCTGCCCTCGAACTAGAACCCACTTCCCTCCTCCCCATCCTCTCCCTGTAGTTCCCTGGTGTGCCTCAAGCCTGTGTGACATCTCCATCCCCGGACTGATCTACTGCTCTTGACCTCCTGGCTTCTGTGTACCCCAACCTTCATTCTGCCTCTCGACTCCACATCTGGTCTCCTGTCCCCAAACCTCAGTGCTGACCTGGTTTCTAAAACATGAAAATGCTACTGTCTGTCCCCTATATGCTTGTCTGCCTGAAGCACCAAATAAAAGCCAGTTGCTCCTCAAGCATGTGTTCAGAGTTCTGTCTGATATGGAATACCTCAGCAGAGAAAGCATGGACCCTTCCGATGTGCAAGCCCAACTTCAGGAAGCCCAATCTCAGATCATGCTGCTTACCTATCTGGTGGGCCAACTCTAACAGGGGATGGTGGCTACAACTACTGGCAGCTCCACCCCAGCAGTCGTCCCAGGTGCAGGTTGCTGTATCAAATAGTTATGATGGTAACCTGGACACCTATAAGGCATTCCTGATGCAATGGAGGCTGCATATTGATCACCATCCTGACTAATTTCAGGGAGATGACATACATCTAGGAATCCCTTCAACAAGGTATTATCCATCTGTCAACTTCTCCTCTGAGCTCAGGTTTTTTTTTTTTTTTTAATAAGAATGATGGTGGGCTCTGTCCCTGAATTGATTATCAGGTGCTTAATGCCATAACTAAGAAGTTCTGGGAGCCCTTTAGCTCATATCTACCACTTTGGAACAATTACAGTTCACATGCATATTTACCCAGCTGGATCTGCGAAGTGCATATATCCTGTTTCAGATACGACCTGGGGATGAATGAAAAATATCCTTTATTACCTCAACTGAGTATGCATATCTGGTGATGCCTTATGGATTAGCTAACAACCCCTCTAGATGTCAGTCCTTCATGGGAGAGATTCTGGGTGATATGCTACATTGTTTTGTCTTAGTGTATGCTGATGATATTCTGATTTACTCAGACTCTCTGGAGCAACAGGTGTCTAATGTTTGTGCAATGCCCCAATGGCTTCAGGACAACCATCTGTATGTGAAGGTAGAGAAATGTACCACCAAATGCCTCAGTTTTCCAAATCTGCCTGGGTGGAATGGAGATGGATGAGGACAAGGTAAGGGCTGTGCCCCAACCCCAAACCCCGGGATTGCAGCGGTTTCTAGGGTTTTCAAATTTTTAGCGACACTTTAAGGTATTCAGCACTGTGGCCAGTCCCCTGACAGACCTCCTCCAAACCTGAGGGTCAAAATTTCACTAGCCACCTGAGGCCACCCTCGCTTTCCATAGATTGAAAGACCTGTTTTGTTCAGTTCCACTGTTGCACCCGCCAGACCCATCACTCCCCTTTACAGTGGAGGTAGATGCTTCCGAAGTTGGCATCAGAGCCATTCTGTCCCAATGCAGTTCAGCCACTTGTAAGATCCACCTGTGCACCGCCTTCTCCAAAAAGCTCACCCCACCGAACAAAATTGCAACATCGGTAATCGCGAGCTCCAAGCCATCAAAGCAGCCCTTGAGGAATGGCGACACAGGTTGGACAACATCTTTTTTTATACTCTTTATTTTTGCTTTGTGCAAGTACAACAAGAAAGAAAATGAACATGGGGAAAAAAAGAGATAACAAATGCCTATTGGACTGGTTTTACAACAACTGAAAGTCCGAGCAAAGCTTCTTCTTGTACACAAACCATTTGGACTATAATCCTGTATAGGTACCAGCTTTAGTCCTGAGGGAGTAAGTCAATTTTTCCATGCAGTGTATTTCCTCCACGATGACCCACCACTGTTCTTGACTGGGGGGATCAAATTTCAGATCACATTTCCTTGTGATCGCCTTTTTGCATGCAAGTATCAGAATTTTGAAGAGGTAAATGTCCTCAGGTTGAAACATGGTGCTGGGAACCAGCCCCAGGAGCAATATCCTGGGATCCTTGGGAACCTTGATGAGAAATATTTCCTCCAAAGACGGAAGGATTCTGTCCCAGAATGGTTGTAGTGTTACACATGACCAAAACAAATGAGAATGGTTGGCATCCACGTGCCCACATTGTCTCCAACATTGCTGCTGCATGCCCAATTGTTTATTTTTAATGTGAGGGGTGATAAAAAGCGAATTAAGGTCTTCCAGCCAAATTCCCTCCATCTTTTAGAACTAGTAGTGTTTTGCACATAGAATGCCAATTGCCCCCCGGTATCACAATATTCATTTCTTGCTCCCACTTCGATTTAATGTACATTGTATTTATACCCTTCCATTTCTGTAAACACCTGTATAATTTAGAGACTATTTCAATGGGGGTCTTTATATGCTGTTGTCAACACATCCATCACATCATTACCTCCTTCTGAAATTCCTTTTTTAATTTCTGCTTCATAGAAATGCCTCAGCTGTAGATATCTTAACAAATCCTTATTTTCCAGTCTGAATTCTCTATTAAGTTTTCCAAAGGTTTTGAATGATCTGCCCTGTAAAAGTGTACATATAGCTGTAATTCCTTTATCTTTCCATCTAGCATATGTAATATCCAGTTCTCAGGGTCTAAACATGGAGGTCTGAGAGGGCCACATCAGAAGTTTAATGTCTCCTTTCAAATTATATTTTTTTAAAATCTCCTTCCATATATTCAAAGTTTCTCAGATTATGCTATTTCCCCCTTTTTGATAGTCAATCCCATTTACCCTAGTCTGGGGTTGAGGTCTGTCCACATTTATTTCAATGTGCTTCCATTCTGCCTGATACTCTGGAGAACACCAGTACATAATGTATATGATGTGGGCGGCATAATAATACTCTCTAAGATAGGGGAGTGCTAGCCTGCAATATTCTTTGTCGATTTGGAGTGTCCTAAATTCTACCCTCGGCCGAGCTCCTGCCCAGATGAACCTGGATATCAACCTGTCCCAAGCCCTGAACTGAGAGTCTGGGATCTGGATTGGTAACGACAAAAAGAGATACAGTAACCTTGGCAGCAGATTCATTTTCACTATGTCCAATCAAGAATTAAAATCCAATATCAACATTGACCATTGTGTTATATCCTTCTGAATCCTGTTATTTATTTTGTTATATTTCATATAATTTGTTCATATCTTGAGTAATGTCGATTCCCAAGTATTTTATTGACTTAGTTTCCCAGTTCCATTTATATTTCTGCCTGATTTCCTTGCTTGTATAATTAATAGGGAGAACTTGTGTTTTTGTAATGTCTATAGTATAACCTGACATTTGACCATAGTTATCCAAAATCTTGGATGGTTTGGGAAGAGTATTATGTGGATTCTGGATGTAGGCTATTATATCATCTGCTAAGAGTCCGATTTTATGATTGTCGTTTGCTATATTAATTCCTTCCAATTCTTCATTTTGTCTAATAGCCTGGGCCAAAGGCTCTATATATATTGCGAAAAGTGTGGGACTAAGACAACAAAACCTGTCGTGTGCCTCTATGCAGTTTAAAACTCTCGGTCAGGTGCCCATTAATCTTAATTCTAGCGGACAAGTCGCAATATAAAGATTGAATACATTTAACAATTTGGCCATTTAATAATTCTGCTCTAGTACTCCGTATAAAAAGGTCCAGCTAACCCTGTCGAATGCTTTTTCGTGTCAAGACTGACCGGAGCTGCACTCAGTCGTTGTTTATTGGCCTGTTCTATGATGTGCAAGGTACGCCTAATATTGTCTTGTATTTGCCTTCCTTTAATGATCCTCTTCTTTAATGATCCTGATCTTCTTCTATTAACTCCGGGAGAAATTGTTCAACCCTTTTTGAAATAATGGATGTGAACAACTTATAATCAACATACAGTATAGAGATAGGTCGGTAAGATTTACAACATTCTCTATTCTTGCCTTCTTTGGGCAGAACTGAAATCACAGCCTCTCTCCATGATGGAGGTATCACGGCTTTGCTGAGGGTCCAATTGAAGGAATCAAGCAATACTGCTGCTAGATCCTCTTTGAAGATCTTATACCACTCGCTCGGGAAGCATTACTCCCTGGACACTTATTAGACATCAGTCTGCTTATCGCCGTGTCTAATTCCTTCCTGGTAATGGGGGAACATAATTTATCATTATGTATCGTTCCTATGGAGGGCAGGCCAAGTATTGACAAATATTTTTCAATGCTGTCTCCATCCACAGTCATTGGCTGTGAATACAAGGTTTCATAATAGTCTTTAAAGATTTTATGAATTTCCTCTTCATCTCATAGGTTAAATGATTGGTTTGGGGTCTCTAATTTTATTTATTGAGTGAGTTATTTCTTGCGTTCTAACCCCTTCTCCTTTAAAATCTTCTTAATGCTGTTATATCCCTTGTGCTTCCTTACGATCTCTGACGCATAGTCATGATCAAAGTACAGTGATCTGGAGCCCAGCTGTAATTTCTTTTTCTTCCAAACCTTTCTCAGTATCATTTCCTTAGTTGTAGACTCCAGGAAATTGATAATAATACGTCTAGGGGGGCTTCGGGGCAAGGTCTCTGCACCAAAAATCCATTTGCCCACTGTATCTTTAAGTCGAGGTCCTGTGGAAGATGCAATTCTCTTCGTAGGAGGTTATCAATAAATTGTTGTAACAAGTGACCATCCTTGCCATCAGCAACTCCAAAAACGTGAATATTATTCCTTCTGGAAGTCGGTTAATTTCAGCTGCAGGGTCTGCTGCTGCTCCAAGCAGGTACAGAGAACCTCTGTTGCCTCAGACACCCAACCCTCCACCTGTTCTACACGGGTCTCTGCTCCTCCAACTCGCTCCTTCAGGCATTGCATATCCGCTACAATGTTGTCGAGTTTGCTGTTGATTTCTTGACCCAGATGATTAATTTTGTGTCTTAAGCTTTCATTGTCCTGTTTAAGGTCTGTTTTCAGCTCCTTTATCGCGTTAATTAATTCGCCGGTAAGCAGGGTAATGTTAGAGTGATCAGGCCCCGTGTTGTTAGCTTTCACCGCCGTAGCACTTTTTTTTTGGGGTTTTGACATATTCATCTCCCCTTTATGGCCCTTAAGAATTCTTCTCCCACTCATCTACATTTATATCTGAAACTAGTCGACTTAACAAGTTAATTGGTGGGATAAATATGGATACTTTGGGAGAGCTTGTTCACCGCGCATCTAATCACTCCCGCCCAACATCCGTTTTAAGTGCTCACTGACCATAGAAATCTAGAGTATCTTCGCAATGGTAAGAGACTGAATTCCCGCCAAGCTTGATGCTCCCTCTTCTTTATGTGATGTGCAGTATATTCCAGAAGAACCAGCCCCCATCTTGCCCCAGTCTTGCTTTGCGGGTCTGATTACTTGGTCCTTAGAGGAATAGCTAGAGGAAGTGAACTGATGCCAGCTCCCACCAGCCGACTGCCCCGGAGGCAAGGTATTCATTTTGTCTCAGCTCCATAACCTGGTCCTCCAGTGGGTTCACACCTCCCTTGGGTTGGGCCACCCGGGAATAGCTGCTACCATCTGCCTGATTTCCTAGTGGTACTGATGGCTTCGCTGGCAAGAAGTGGAACATTATGTGTGTTCCTGCCCAATATGTACAGAGAACAAGGAATCATTGAAAAAGTGGTAAAAGTACAAGTATTGTGTTATGTAGTTATTAAAGAAAGCAGTCAAAAGACATTATATATATATATATATTGTTTTGTTTATTTTAAATATCTTTTGTGTCAAACAGTCAAACAGGTTTGAAACAACGTTATGAAAAGAATACCTAAATTGTGCCTTTTTTCTCCACAGCTGATTCCCTTCTT
>JAODJW010000026.1:7588589-7605817 GCA_026777045.1 Hyperopisus bebe
CGCGTCGTGGCCGCATCACAACCTCGGGTGTGCATTATTTTCTAATAATTCAACGGCCCGTCGTCAATTATTCCTTACATATTAACCGTTGTCACTAATGGTAGCAGAAAGCTAACTGTGGAGTACTGGGGTACTGTGGGGTAAACTGAGAATGTGCACGGCTGTCCTACATTATTCATAGTGCTATATGAAAAGGTCCTCGGAAAGCACCCATTTCAGCATTAAAACTTGACATATGCAATTTTGCATTCCTATTATTTTATTATTTATTTTTATTAAAAACATATATTTGATATCTACAAGCATATAAAACTGAAATTTATTTTGTGTATTTTAATAGAATAATAATTGAGAAGAAGTGGGCCAAAAAGAAAAGAATATTAAAATAAAACTTAGAATTAAATATTAAAAGATTAAGTAATCAGAATTTTTAATACCTGGTATTATTTCATACAAAATACAATATGCATTTTTTTAAAAGATTACCGGGTATTACTGCTGAGATATTACTGTACATGTCACATTTGAAAAAAAGACACTAATCCTGTATGAAAATACCGATCCCATACTCTCTGGCTAGAGAGTATGGGATCGGTTAGAGCACCTTATCCCCACTCGAGGCTAACTAAGTTAGCATTTAACCAGCCAAACCATTTTAAATATAATTAGCAATTTCTGTACTTTTCCATTCTTTTAAGTTGTACATTTTATTGTAGTTTGACCATATTCTTTTCTTGGGAAAGCATTTTGTTCATTTTAAAATATCAAAATACCTGAGTAAGCTGGTTGCTATGAAATCCCCTTACATTAATTAATAAATGAACTGAAATTGTCACAATAAACATTGAACAGTTCTGGTTCAGGTGCACCTGTCTGCTCATTTCCTCACTACATCATTAGAAATGCAACCCCATAAGAATATTCCCCTTTATAGTTAGATTTAGGTCTGATTCATATTTAATTTTCTATATGCAGCTTTTTATTTTTTATTTTATTTAAATATATACATTTCTGTACATTTACATTTTTAGTAATACACCCAGTAATTTTACTCATACATATTTTATCATTTTGTCTAGAAAATAGAATATTCATTAGTCTAGTTTCTCTCCATTTGGCATCTGATTTTTTATTCATCCCACAAAATAGTATTAACATTATTTTTTCATTCTTAGGATCCACTCTTCCTTTTTTAAAATTCAGCACTTCTAAAATTATTCAAAAAATGCCGAAGTGTGTAACAAGAGGTGCATGAAGTGATGGAGTCATGTTTTCTCAATTCACAAAAAAGTGTTTACTTTTTTGTAAGGGAAACAATGGTTTGTTTTCCTTTGACAAATTTAGAGATCATTATAAAGAACTTGTAAGCAAACACATTTCCATTCTTTTTTGCAGTCATGTGACTACAGGGCTACTCACACTTTTTTTTTGTCACAACTAACAATTTATGTTAATGAGCAATATGGATTGAATTAACCTATAAGGTAATGATACCTTTCCTTCATAACTTCATTCAGCTTCAGAAATGTGTGGGCCAGGAAAAGAAGACTTCGGCTACAGTCCAAATAAAGTCTCCCACTGTGAAATTCTCTATCCTATTCTCACATGATTCAGGGTTTAATACAGCAACCTCTAATTAAATAAATAATTCAAATAAGAATTATGAAAAAAGCTATGGTATATTGTCAATGTTTTAAAATAATCAGCTTACCTTAGCAGAAGCTGTGTCCCATGACTAACACCACATGAAGTCTATTGGTGATTCACATATGGAAATATGACAAGCATGAAAGAAAAATAATTCAGTGGTCACAAATAGAGAAGCTTCCTAGTTCATATGCCAAATCAGTTCATACAGTGTTGTCTGGTGAGACTACAACATAATGCAGGAATCTAATGTAAATGATCAGATTTTGGATGCACATTTCAAAGCAGGTACAATGCAGCTTTTACCATGTCCGGAAGCGGCTGTTGCTGAGCTTCCACATTGGCTACTGCTGGAGCTATGCATTACCTTGGTTTCTATTGCTTACTTGGTTTCTATATCTGAAAAACCCTGTGTGGCCTCCTGCTGATCCTGATCTGGATGTGTGAGTTGGCTCTTGAGATTGGGCTGTTCTTGCAAATCAAGTTATACTGAAACCAAAAAAAACTACTCAATCTAAAAAATATATTTTTCTAATGTGACAGCTATAATATAAAGTGTTTTGCTTTCCCTTCAAGAGACTCGTGTGCCTTGTAGAGGAATCATTACCTCCCTAATACCTCAACCGGTTTACCTTAAAGCAAAACAATGTGACCCCTTTCCTCTTCTCTAAGTGGAACATAGTCTTTCTGCTACCTAAGAAGCACGTGGTCTATTACCCTGCCTGAAGCAGCACATGAGTAATAAAACATACATTCACCATCTGAGATGATTATTCACTACCTCAGAAATACTCCTTCCCCACTTTCCAGGCTGATTGCCATGTCACGCTGTCAGCCAGCCTGGATGCAGGTATGTGTTAGTTTTTCTCTCTATCAGCAAATTCATCTCCAAACATTCATGCTCTTTGATAACCCATAGCCGTGGCATTTATTCTAATTAACTATTACCATGACCAACTACAGGTACACTTCAGTAAAATGCTGTCCTGTCATTTACCCTCATATAAATGTCTCCATCCAGCTTGTGAAATACTCATAACCCCTATAGAATACAAATATGTGCAGTTGCTAATGTACTAAAATGTAGAAGTATGCCAGAATGATTAATACTTATAGTGTAGTTTAACAATGGCTACTGAGAAGGAGCCCCCCCTTAACAGTTAGTACGTAAGAAATAAAAGACCTACACTGGGGTGTTGTGCTTGGCAAAATAGAAGGCACACAATGAGAGGCTCTACTAGGAGGTGTTGCCAGGTTACAAGAAATGGAGGTGACAACAGTAATTCCAGAGGAATCAAAGAGGTGAGAAGAACGACACAGTCAATTGAGTCCAATAGATAACTGAATGTCTGGTTGTTTAGGAGCAGAGTATTATTTGGTGGACATAATTATGTAGATTATCAATTAATCTTTTGTTTTGTGGATTAAAAGTTTTAATGGTATATTATTATTCATGTTTAATGTGTATTAGCATATGCATGCAACACCTATATATTTTTGTTTTATAAGTGGTCCAGTACTAATCGTGCAACTTCTCTGACAGCCACAGAAATATTTTTAGAAATATTTAGGTAATGTGCACATATGCATTAATGCTGCTGTTTGTGAGGTGTATCTAAAGTTGCTATCCAAGTACATGTAAAAGTCTTTTATTGATATACCGTCAGAATAAGCATATTTGTGCTAGGGTACAGCCATCTTTATAAAATTTAACCTGTTAGCCATAATGCATTTAATGTCCATTTGGAAAAAATATCATAACAGGTGTAAGGGACATTTTGGTTAAAGTTGAAATGTATGGGTTTTGAATTGAAATTCAGTGTGGCATTATATGATCTTAATGTCATTCTATTCTGAAATGAATGAACCTCAAAAACTCAGACTGTAGAGCACTTAAAAGGATGGATATTTCTATATTTATATAGTATATATGTAGAAGATTATACTACTCAATTGGAAAGAAAATGGCTGCTATTTTACTGTGAATTAAATTGGCCAGTAGTAAATGTACAAACATAAGACTGTTTAAACGATAGGTGTAGATGTTCAGTATGCACATTTTGAATAAAAACTGTGTTTTCTGTTTCAAGGATGCTTATATGATTGATATATTGGACTCTAGGTTCTTGTTTAAAATATTACAAGAAATTTATCCTAAAAGAAACTGGCTAAAAATATTATTCTGTGAAACCTGTAAGATTTTACTAGGGAATATAATGATGCAATTCAGTTTTAATATTAAGATTCTAATTTTGGCATCATTTACTAGATCTCCAAACTAGCTCCTTCTTACTGGGTGCCGTTTGACAGTAGGATATGGTACCGAAGCCGCATTTGAGATTATATGTGATTTCTGTCCTCCCCTAAACTGAGTCTAAAGCAGCTCTAAACTTCTTTGACTTCTGTTGCTCAACAGCCTCCCCCAACAACCAACACAATTCTTCCATCCAAACAGAGCTAGAATTATACAAGCTAATTTAGTCAATTAAACACAGGTGTGATGCTAATTCCTCTCTCCCACACTGAGCTCCCGGCAGCAAAAATAGCATAATTACACATCCGTCCTCCATTACCTTCTTCTCCTATACATCAGTGCCTGTCTTTCCAGGCACCTTTTCAAATCCCCAAATCTATGCTAAACTGCAGCTTGTCTTGATAACTTTTTGTCCCTTTGTTTCTTGTTGCAGTAAAAACACAGCCTGCAACAAATTCAGACATTTCCTCTTCCATCTTGTTTCAAAGTTGCCAGATGCCAAACTGAAAAATATAAGTACAGCAGGCAGGGTACTGAACCCAAAAGATGCTTTTTTTAATGCAAATTTTACTGGTTAACTACTGAAACTCCCAAAGACATTTTGAGAATTGCAGACTAAATACCGAATTATTAAGGAAGAGTCAATATAAAGTTGTGTTTTTTTTTTCAATAAAAACTCAAACGATTTTTGATTTTGTGGGCCTGTTCAGGGTTGAACAGGTACCTGTATATTGTCTGCTGTTAGGCATTATTTAGTGAATAGAAGTATTATTTCATAAATAATAAAATACTTTTATTTTTATAGGCTTATCAATGACGATGATCAATATACAAGTAATATCTGTTTACGTTTCTCTCATTATTAAAGAAAAAAATGGCCCAGGACATCTGGAAGCTACACATCTAATGACAGTGTTTAACTAAAGCAATGCTCTTTGACATAAAATTACAAGGAATGTAATCAACATATGCTGATTCATTGGGAATTCACTAGATCTTATGAAGATCTCATTTGCTTTCATTGCTGTATTTTTCACAACTGACTTTTGCATTTAACTGGTATAGGCATGTTGATCATTTGTCTTTCATTTGGATAACTTCCCGTGATGTCCAATCCAAGTAGATGAAAATTATTGTCTCGAGGGGACATCACTTTTTTCAGGATTTGCTAGCCACAAATTAGCAAGCTTTGTCTTCAGTATAGCTAAGCAAGTACTCATACATGCATAACAGCCCCTCCTCCTTATTGTGTTGGAGGAAATACACTTTTCATGTTATTTTGCTATTATCATGTGTTATTATGTGTACCTACTATAAGGCTAGAAGCCAGAACATGTTTATTCTTCTTCTCTTATAAAAAACAGGCATGATTATTATGCAGTGGGAACTGTGAACTAACCTCTGAAATGGAAAGCTATGTGAGATTTTCCCTTGAAGGAAGTCAAATTAAATGATACATTCCCTAGTTAGTAGTTGCTTTCAATATTCAGAATGCTGTGGGGAATAGAGGATTGATTCTCACCCAGAGAGGATGGCTTCTTGATGCACATTTGTAACAGCTTGTGATATCTCATCTCATGTGGGTTGAAGAAATTGCTGTCTACACAAGCCAAATAATTCTGTCTCTTTGACCCCAAGGACAGGCAAGTCTAATTATCAGCTACAGTGCTCTACTCACTGGGGTCTCCATGTCGGCACTCCGGCCTTGAGTTGTCACCCCCTTGGTGTCCCTCAATGAAAATTGAGTTGTCTACAGAGTGATAAAATGTGCCTGTTAATCTGAAATGTGGCAAATCCCAGAATCTAGAACGCCTGAACACCATTGGAAAAACGAAACACAAGGGGGTTGTTTGCTAGTGTCTTTGGCTTTTTCTTCTGAATAAATCCAAATCAGACATTTAAAATGCTGAGCATTTGCTGTAAATATCATGTTAACACAGCTACAGCAACAACAACAACAACAATAATAATAATAATAATAATAATAATAATAATAATAATAATAATAAATGACTACATATCTCCCCCAGCCCATTCTTGAGGAGGAAGATGGAGAAATGGATGAATTCATTAAGAGGTATGATGGAGGGCTGTGATGAATCTGACTGAACCATCCAAATAAAACAGTGATCTGGAGATAAACCTAATTTTCTTAATCAGCAAACATTCTTAAAAATGAAATGATCTTGGGTTTCACAGTGGTAGAATGATTTTTTGGCGCATTTCTTATAGTCATGTATAATATATGAACATTCAGAGCATTTGATGCTTTTACAATGAACTGCAGTTTCTAATCCTCAGCTAGCTAGAAAAGAGAGAAGGTCAGGGGTCAAAGTTACTGTCTGATCACTTCATAGTGGCTCATATGATAAGTTGAGTATGATTGACTGATGTGTTATCGTAGAAGAAGGCTGTCTTTTTAAATAATAAAATAAAATAAATAGAATGCATAACTGTTAAAGAAAAGATAAAGCACATCAGATCTTGCTTTCAGCAGCTTTCATTTTTTATTTAACCTTTTCATAGTTTCTTCTGATTTAACTTGCTTCCGTTATTGCTAGTTTAACTGTCTCAATGGTTTCCAAAAATGAATTTATCTGAAAAAGAGGACAATTATCAGTCTCTTATAATAGTAATGATTAGTGTGGATGCTACAAAATAACTTATGGTGTTAATTAAGGCGGTACAGTGTACATCTATTATACTTACACAAAACTGCATTGTTGACACAAATGCATTTTAAACTTTTTGCATTTGTTCCCCTATTTTCAAACTCTGGTACAGACATTTAAGTATTTTCTAATAATTAACTTATCAATATTTTATTCACTATAAATATATTTATTCCATTTATGTGTTGGAAACATTTTTAGCCATTTTACCCTACAGCATTTGCAGTTATAGTAAGTTCTATACCTCCTTTCCTTTCTTTTTAACTGCACAAATGTGAATTTTTATGTAACCATAATGAGTCCTCTCTATAATGAATTAATGAACAAGCTGTATAGATGCATGCATGAATTTTCCAATGTGCTGTTCAGTAAAATCTAATTTGAGAGAAAGTGGCAACCCAGCTGTTCTTTTGATAGAGATTAACCAAAACATGGATTCTTTCAACTAAACATGCATAGTCCATCTTCATCTACACATGAATGGACCTTTTGTTGTAGGCAGGGATGTAATTAAAAAACAGTGTGCGGAGGTAGGGGTAATTTACAGTCAGTTTCTTGAAACTCTGAAAGCAGGTACTGAAGAATGATTGCAGCATACACAGGGCCTTCGGCAGTTCATGTCACCGCTTTGTTTCCCCTTCCAGCCTCTGCCGTGCAGATGAGCTTAGACAAAAAAAAGAGAAAAAAATATATTTATTATGCAAACAAAAAAGATGAATATTCCACACATTAGTATGCAATGGGTAAATCAGTTGTGTAAGTGTTTCATAGCAACCACTCTTGGAAGGGCAGGAGGAGGATCTTTGCTGTGAATGGAGATACAGATGCAGACCGGTAGCAGAGATTTAGACAAACTAATACAGTTATATGAGTAATGCCAAAGCAGGAATACTGTGGCTGGGGACAGTCCAGGCAGATAACTTGTACTAATAAATATTTAAGCATCATAAAATTGAAAAATATTTTTCAATATATTATATAAGTAAAATATATAGATTTTTTTTTGTGTCTTGAGGTAACGGTAATTTACAGTCAGTTTCTTGAAATTCTGAAAGCAGAAACTGAAGAATGATTGCAGCATCCATTCTGTGTCATACGTGGTGGTTAATCCAGGGCTGTTTTAAGAGTAAGTGCTTCTGGGCAACAGTGCACATGACATCACATCAGAAAGAAACTGAGATGATTGGTGGCCTTAGAAATTCAGAAATGCATCCAATAAACAGGAACATGTCACATAAACATTTCAGTGAGTGCTATAGAAGGTCATTATCATTTACCCTGATCAGGATGGCCAGGGGCATTTAACAGGCAGAATATAGGACAAGGCTAGTGCACACCTCGGATAGTATGCCAGTAAATCTCAGGACACATACACACTGATGTCTGTGGACTGCAGGAGAACAAGAGGTAACGTGTGGCAGTTTGTGGCTCAGTGAACTAAGCCTCAGTGCCTGAGATCAGAAGGTGACCCATTCGAACCTGGCCTTGGTCGAATATACACGTCTGTCGGCCCCTGAGTAAAGCCCTTAACCCCCAGCTCCATGAGCATTACTGCTGGTGGTTGCCCTTCACTGCCATGCTTGCTCTTTTCTGTGTGTCATGTAGAGCAAGATGGGGCAGGTAGAAGAGAATTTCCCCATGGGGATCAATGCAATTGTTGTTAATGAATATTCAAACAAAAGTACTTCTTAAATTAAAACAAACCCATCAGTACAATATTGAGTATCAAAAACTAAACTAAAATTAAAATACCAAGCTCTAAAACTAATTGAAAATTTAAAAAAAAGAAAGATTTGAGGTTTCCATTTATTTATTTTTTTTATTTAAATGCCTGTCTATAGGCTAGCAGCCTATATTAGCCTATCAAATGTCCCTCCTTGAAATAATTGATGTGAACGTAGCTTATGATCTCAAATTTACAAAATTACATATGCTCTTGCAAGATTTAACAATGTTTCTGATGAATAGATTAGATTAGGGATGGGCAATACTACTGAAGATCACAAAAACTTAAATATCGGTATATATTACCAGCTCAGAATACATGTAGGTACACACTCACACAATATGCAATAGAGAGATGCCAATTAGCCTAGCTGCACATCACTGGACTGCTGGAGGAAGCCTATGTGACACAGGGGGGGCATGCTAACTCCGTACAGACCACAAAAGCCATTAAACTACCTTGCAATTCTCTTTCTATTCATAAAAACGGAGTTATATCCAAGAAACGCCTCAAACTTTCCTGATTTATTTCAGGACCATGCGACTACAAATTCTACAAAATGTTCATAAATCCACCCATCCACATTTTAACTGCTCATTCTGGTCAGGGTCTATGGGAACTAAAGATTATTCCAGTCAGATATGTTGATAAATAAATTGGATAATTATGTTCCTTGCTGCTTTTTGGTGGGATCATGTTTAAAGCTGTGCTAATATCACTGAAATAACAGTTGACTGTTTACGTCATTACTATAAATGCTATCACTGTGAACCACAGATCTCAAACTGGGATTTCATAGTAGTTTGAGTGGTGTAAAAACATTTGCAAAATATTCCAGTATCAAAACCTAAATTATACAACAGCTAGTTCCGACCAAGAAATCTGATTGGATAAAAGGCGTTCTGTGAGTGCTGTTATCAGAGTATAACCGCACTTGGACATTTCACATCAGCTGTACCAATCCGCTTCACATCTAAAAACTGTTTCATGTGCCTCATTTCCACCCACACAGAGCTGGTGCTGGGTTGAACCTTGCCCGGTGCCTTTTGAGAACCTGCCTGCGTTTCCACCAGTTTCAAAAATGAACTTAGGTGGAAGTAAGATTCATATGTATTCCGTTTTGTTGAATTGATCTGTTTTGGATTTTAATGTTTTATAAGCTGCCGAATGGAACAAAAAGTTTTCAGACTATGACTTGTTGCACTCTGTCTCTATTGCCTGTATACAGTTTTGTCTCTGTAAAGGCTCCCTATCTGTGTGTGTGAGTGAGATTATTTTTTATTCTCGGTCATTGTTTTATCGCTGTCCTTTTAAGGGTTGTGCAATAAAGAGTCTGCTAAAAACTGAACTTTGCTGTCTGCTTCATGATCTCTTTGCCACTCAAGCGCCACAATATTGTGATGCTTTGTTGACCGAGGTGTTGTGGCAGTGACGGCGAATGATGAGAGGAGACGGTTTCAAAGTTGCTCTTTATATGCAGTCCTTAAAAGGACTGCATGGTAAGCAATAATACAAAGAGGCAAAAACGGCCCACAAATGCGGGGAGGTCACACACATGGTTTACACAAGACTTACACATGCTAGGGTAATTATACAACACTAATACACCTCAGGATTACACATATCACACAGGTAATGGTACACGCGACAGTCGGCCCATCAGCCCCTGACCCTTCTTGCGTGCCTTCTGGTACTCCTTCCAGAGGGTCCTCCTGGCCAGGGAACACCAATCCCAATGACTCCCACTACCAGGCCCTCTTTTCCGGGGGCTAGCACACAGGGCAACTGGAGACCGCCGGTGGTGCAGCTTCCTCCTGGCCCCAGCCCTTCTTTCTCCCCCATTTAGGGGGGGGGTCCCGATGTTGTGTGGTAGGCTGGTCCTGCCATGGGACTTCCTGCTTGCAGGGTCAGGCGGCCCTGCACAGCCGCTACTGCTCCACATCTCAGGTGGCCTCTCACAGGCATGTCAAAAGGGCCTTCTCGTCCCACCAATTCTGCAAGCCCTCCGTTAAATGGACCTCCAGAGTGTGGCATGCCTCCTTGTGGCTATGCAGTGCGGCTTCCGCCTTCTGCAGCTCGTGGCACTCCTGAGCCAGCCCGGCCTCCAACCCACAACATGCCTAATCCTGGCCGAGCAGCGCCATTTCGTGGCCACACAATCCCACCTCCGCTGGTTCGGCCAGGCTCCTCTTGTGGTCGCGCTCTTGCTTCCAGCTGGCCAGCTTGCTGCACAGCTGCTCCAGCTTCCGCCACTCCTGCTCTATGGACTCCCACAGCTGCTTCCAGTCCTGTTGGTTTTGCTCCTGCTGCTCGTTCAGTTGGAGGGGCTCCCGAGCTAGCCGGGCCTTGTAGCTGTGGCACACCTCCTCACACCTGAGGAGAGCAACCTCATTCTGCTCCTTCTGCTGGTCATGCTCACAGCTGGGATCGTGCTGCGGCTTGTTGCAGTTAGCAAGTGGCAAGCACTTGATGACTGGTGAGCAGCTGGAGTCTCACAAGGTGCCTGCCTGTCTTCTTTGCTGGCATCGTCCCCGGAAAAGGTCCAGCAGCCTGGCAGGAGTGGCTTGAGGTCGTGCCGCACATGTCCGGGGCACTCCAGGAGGACAGTGCTGCACCTTTGTCACTGTGCCACTCCTAGCTCATCCACTGGTGGGCTTGGGGGAGGCTTCCAGGCAGCAACATAGCAAGTGATGAGCACCCACTCCAGCTGCGCCAGTGAGACTGCTTGTGGTATCCCACTTCTGACACGAGTGTGACACTTGGCTGACCGAGGCATCGTGGCAGTGACGGCGAATAATGAGAGGACATGGTTTCAAATGAAGTTGCTCTTTATATGCAGTCCTTACAAGGACCATGCAGTAAGCAACAATATACAGAGGAAAACACAACACTCAAATACATGGAGGCCACACACTAGACAGGAAGGCTCACACACAGTAGAGTAATTATACAATACCACAGCATGTCAGGATTACACATATGACACAGGTAATGGTACACACGACAGTCAGGAGCACAAGTAATAACACTAACAAATACATAAAAGGGCTATTTAAAGGACATACACAGAGCTATATTCAAATCCCGCCAAAGCTACAATATTTTATTTATTAGATCTGCAGCATGGTTTTAATTTACAATGCAAAGTTATTCTGCTAATAAGCTGCAAATTAGACAAATACTATATCGGTTATGGACTGAATTTTTCGGGTATGCAGAACGTTTGGACGTGATAGCCCATCCCACTTTTGCTGACATTACAGGAACTATTTTTTATTTTTTTGTGGAGGCCCGTAAATGTTTAAATAAATAAACAATATATGCTGTATCTTATTACTGATACCTTATAAATGCCACTTGATAAACTGTTGTATATCAAAGTAATAACATATGAGGAGTGTGGTTGTACTCCAATATATCATGGCTGTGATTATCTTCACTGTGCTCCCTTCACTGTCCTACAATGCCCCTCTTCACTCCCCTACGAACAAAATCATAGCCGTGATATATTAGAGTACAACCGCACTCCTTCTCATATGTTATTGCTTAAATATATCATTGTTATTAACTAAACCAAAAACAGCTATATTTTTTTAGGTCAGCTGGCTAGTTTTTTGTCCTATTCATGTCATACAGACATTCACAGAAATTCATTATAATCAGTATTCTTTATAAAATGTTTTAAAATGAATAAAGCTGAAATTCCATTCAATTTTTACATTTTAATTTTAGAAAATATTTTATAAAAGTGATATTGTACTCAATTCTGAGATATCACAGTCAACAATTTACATGAATTTACATGCAAATCATCAGAGATGTTAATATTTGTATCCAATGACTAATTTATCTCAGTACTACCCACATTTGTAAACTAGTACCAATAACTTGGTAGCCACCAGTAGCAATACAGGAATAAGATGGATGTATTTTTACTTGTTAGTGATTTTTACTTCTTTTTTACTTGTTCATAGAGTTTGTGGTAAAACACAGATATATTTTTCAGTTTCCTTCTCTCATTTTCCTTGTGTTGTTTATTGAAAATATATTAAAAAACAAGATTTTAAATAATTAATGTAAATGCATTCCATGTATAGTCCATCACCCCATTATTCCATGTTAGCTGAATATGCCTGAAAAAATATTATACAGCTTAATATGAGAAAGCATAGCAATTAACAAAGCAGGTTCTGCTGCAACAATTAATCCAGTGTTAAGAGTAAACAGAGGAGTTGAGTATAAACGAAAAGTGTTATGAGTATTTTTGCAGCAGCAGATGTTTGACAGGCACACAAAGCACATTCATCTGAATCCATTATATCCAGTCAATCACCAGTTACTGCTTCTAGATACTGGGCAGAACAGTCTTTTAAAACATCAGTGAATCACTGTTTCACAAAATGATATCCATAAATAACATGTTATCCATAAATAACATAACAAATAGCAGATTTTATTCTTATGTGGACAAATGTGGTTGACTTGCTGGCCCTTTTTACCATGACAATAGAACATTTGGGTAAAAAGTAAACAATCATATAAATAGCTTTTATCGAAGTAATAGAATGATACAGTCGCTTTCCCCTGTGTTTTCAAAGTTTTCAGTGCTTAACTTTTCTAAACCATTGTCACATACTCCATTATAATAGTTTTATATTTATCAATTAATTAATATCAAAACAGATGTCTTACAGTAATATTGTGCATGTGATCAAATTTTTTTCCAAGGAATTTTGAAAAGTTTTGAAGTTTGTGTGTGCCTGTGTGTATATATATATATATATATATATATAATAATAATAATAAAATGGACATATATATATATACACACACACAGACACACACACACACACAAAAGCACATATATACTGCAGTATTATTATATATACAAGGATATCTATTGTAAAATCCAAATAAAACATAATTATCACAGCCTCTGTTTGAATTAATCATACGCAATTAATGAAGATGAACTATGAACTGGGATTGTTCATGCTGGCATATAGTGAGGCGATGTACTTAAGTAAGTGACAGGACATGGCTTCTAACACTGTGTTATGTGGGTTTGCAAGGCTGTCAGATAGAACTGCAAAAAATGTGTCACAGATGTCCCTAAAGCTGTAGAACTGAGTGAAAAAGGACTGGCTTATCATGCTTGGTCTATTAAAAGAAAATGATCTGTATGTGGTGGAACATTCTGAATTTCCACTCGACAGATGGTGTTATGGTAGAAAGCAAATTGAGAAATGCTTTAATTTAAGCTTTGCAAAATACATTTTAAAAATGAAATAAACAAATGCTTGATCCTTGCACACAACACCAATCTAGGTTTTATTTAGTACATATGTAAGGCTCCTCTAGTTTACAAAGATGAAAAAGGAGCTTGTGATATGTTATAAATCCTTGAGAAGTTATTTACATTATTTTACCATTTACTGACATCATTATATATTCATAATTGATATTTATTAATTTTACATATCACATGATAAATTACATAACGTCTATAACAATTGATTCTTTATAAGGAATACATTAGTGCAGTGTGTGTGCTTCATGTTGTATTTCTCCTTCCAGATATCTTTCCATTTAGAGATTGGCCACACAAGGGGCTTAGATCAACACTTTTATAATGGAATGTTTTTTTCTGCTACCTTTTCTTTTATTGTTTATTATTGTCCATTTTATGGCTTGTCTTATTTTCATTGAATTCAACTGAATTCCTCTGAATTATTCATCAGTTTTAAGAGATTACTAAACCACAGCTACATCATGTGGGAAGAGCTTCAATTTGCCTTCAAATATGGGCCACAGCAGACTTTCAGTTCCGTGCGCCTAATCTAACTTGACATAAATAGCTCTAAGCTGTAGTCACAGATCTAGAATCAGGACGGCAAAGAAGGCAATTGTTTTCATGATTTTAATTGTCTCATTCAGGTAGGCAAAACAGTACTGCCTATTTCAGGAATGAAGGATTTTCTTGAATTGAATTGCTATTGTTAAGTAAAAAAAAACTTTACTGTAGTAAAAAAAAGGTTAGGTGGTACCTTGGGAGAAGCTTAAATGAGGGCTCATCTATGACATCATCACCAATGATTAACAGGTCCAGCTACATGCCCCCACCCCAACGATGATTGAAAGGTCCAGCTACATACCCCCACCTCAACGATGGTTGACAGGGCCAGCTGCCCCCCGTTCCCCCACAACCTAGCTAAAATTTAAATTAGTAATTTAAAGCTTGTATTAAAACAACGGTTACATTTATTAATTAAGTTTTAAGGAATAATAAAACGTGTAGTAGACTGAATGTAAGCTAGCGAATACGCGTTGTAGACACCCGCGCCCAGCACCGTATTTTAAAAGAAAATGCATGTAAGCTCATTATATTAAATCAAAATGTTTAAAGAATTTAAAGAATACTTCATATTTTAAGCACAAAACGACAAAAGTCCCAAACGTTTAACTTTTAAACAAGTACAGGCATGCCCGAGTGAAACACTGTCAAAAGAGCAAATGCGAAACAAGCACAACTCTTTTAGCCCAAGTTTTTTAAAAAAATAATCAGTAATCAGTTTAACAGTTTTATTTCAATGTAAAAAGGAAAAGTATTTCACCAAACGCGAAGATCCATCGATAGTCGCTCGGGGTTCCGTCGATGTCGCGCAAACAGTGGGGTCAAGGCAGCCATTATTCCGCAATGGAGTGAACCCGACATGCTGCTGGCCTGTTCAAAAGTTGCGCGTCAAATGATTGTCCGTGGGGGTAGCACTTAGCGCATGCGCACTCACGCAGACACACATTTCAAAATGGCGGCAACAATGGTGCACTTGTTATTTCAAATAAACCCCTTAACCATAACGTTTTTAAGTAATGAAGCACATTTCTGCCAATGGGAATAATAAAGTAAAGTGCCGTAAACAACAAGAATTAAGGAATAAATTTGTCGCTTTCCTGTAGCACATGTGCATAGAGACTATTTTCTTTAAAAAGCGGCTTCGCTGTCAAATTGGGGGGCAAAATAGCTACCAGCGGACAAATTGTTGCCAATCTCATAGAGACAGAGCCCGCAAGGAGTTCGAAGGAGTTGAAAACGTATTAAAACCCTGCCATCCTGTGAGTCATCACTCAGGACAAGACACATCTCCCAGCAAGCAATGGCGAGCGAACTGACAACCAGCCCTGCATCTCCTGAAGCCGCCCTACTGGAGCCTGCACCGACACAATCATCATGGCTTCAGGCATCGACTTCTGGCCTGCAACTGGGCGACCCTGAACCGTACCTTCAGCGGTACCCATCATTTTTTTAGACAACAACTTTTGACCTGCGACTGGACAACCCACCAGAGCTTTCTCCTCAACTCACCCCATGGCAGTCCGATTTGTGGGACCTGTCTGAATTTACTTTTGGGCTGATACTGCACAACAACACACCAGAGTCTTCTCCTCAACTCAGCCCTCAGCGATCGCCATCCAGGACTCCATATACTTTTGGACAGCGACTGGACACCCCGCCAACAGAACTTTCTCCTCAATTCGGCTCGTACATGTATGGTGCTCCTTGCCTGCCACCACCACCCCCACCGAGTCCTACCTGGGTTGTGTGGCTGGGGTCACAACAACCTCAGCACGAGGCCTCCGACCTAATGGACATATCGCGGCCCCCTGCCCTGACGATGGATTAGCTCTGCGAGCGTTTTGTGGCGCTGTCATTATCTGAAGATCAAAGGGGCTCTGGCCTGTATCCTCGACCGGATCATCGAAGATGACATGCAGGAGACCTGTGTCGGGTGTTCTGTGAATCACCCGAGCCAGTGGAGGCACACGTCTCTACGAACCTGAACCGATTTACTTCTTTAACAATTTTGAAAAGTTGATCAAAAAGCTGTATAGACTATGGTTTAAATATATTATCACGAAAGCGGTCGCAATGTTTCACCCTCACCCCGCACCTGTGAAAGTGCAGGCCACTGTAAATGAGTAAATGATTTTAAATACATGTTGATGTGCATAGACATTCTATCAAAATACGCATGGGTGTGGTGTCTTAAAAGCAAGACAGGTGCTGAGGTAAAGAAAGCGTTCAAAAACATTTTCTCTGAAGGCAGGATACCCAAAAAGCTGAAAAAAACGATTGAGGGACAAAGTTTTTTAACACGTCGTTTCATAAGCTTACAGAGAAACATGGAATAATATATTTCGCTGTCAAGGCATCTGTAGTGGAAAGGTTTAACCGTATGTTAATGACATGAATGTGGTGCTATTTTACAGCTTATAATACAAGAAGTTATGTGGACATTGTACAAGATCTAGTGAGTGCTTCCAGTAACATCTGCCACAGCACCATTAAAATGAAGCCAGTTGGAGTAAATGCACAGAACGCAGCCCAAGTCTTCAACAACATATATGGCTTGATGCCTGGTGCAGCTGAAAAGCGTCGCCATAAGTTTAATATCGGTGATGTGGTCGGGGTATCGAAAGCACGGGGGAAATTTACCAAAGGATATGAGCAAACTTTTACGGACGAGTATTTTACAGTCACTGAACGTCTGCCTAGATCACCACTGGTGTACAGGCTAACAGATTATGACGGTGAGATCATAGAGGGTATATTTTACACAGAAGAGCTACAAAAGATCGAAATAGGCAAAGACAAAAACTTCAAAGTTGAGAAAATTGTTGTGGAAAAAACGCAGAGGGGTAAAAAAAAGTTTTTAGTGAAATGGCTGGGGTGGCCTGACAAATTTAACAGCTGGGTCCCCACTAGCCAAATAGTCAACATACACTCACCTAAAGGATTATTAGGAACACCTTACTAATATGGTGTTTGACCCCCTTTCGCCTTCAGAACTGCCTTAACCCTCTGGGGTCTAGGGGTAGAAAACACACTTTCACTGACTGGGACATGATCACACATTTCTTTAAATATCAT
>JAODJW010000026.1:7605917-7617462 GCA_026777045.1 Hyperopisus bebe
GATTGGTTGATTAGATAATTGCATTAATGAGAAATTGAACAGGTGTTCCTAATAATCCTTTAGGTGAGTGTATAAGTGTGATGGTACGTGTTTGTAGCATGCATTTCCATCAAAAGCAGCCATGGAGGAAAGCAGTTTTTATGTTACGCTCCCGAGCAACGCATCTATGAATGTTTTCCCGCACAGTACCATATCAAGCTACACGACAAAACTAGCCAAACCGACTGATCCGAATGGTAAATAAGATTAGCGAAAATCCATTACCCTCACATGTGGCACATCGAGAAAGTAAAGTTTGATAAATTACCCGCAATCTTCATCGTCAATACACATCCTAGTTCTGCTCCCGGAGAACACTGGCTGGCGCTTTTCATCAGATATGACAGCTCCGCAGAGTTTTTCGACTCGTATGGAAATCCTCCTGATCACCCCAGCTTTCCGAGAATCATAAAGACATTCATGACGAGGAACTGTGACCAGCTTGTTTATAATGCAAAGCAGGTTCAAGATGATTTCAGTGTGACGTGCGGCCAACACTGCCTTTTTTATTTAATTAACTGCTGTAGAGGCTTTTCTTTTTCTAAAATTCTATCGTTTTATAGCAATGATTTTACAAAGAACAATGCCATGGTTTCTCATTTCGTTTGTAAATTTAAATATATCAATCGTGTGAAAAATGTGTTTACCAAAATGCAAACAGTGAGATGTTGTAAGGCTTTGAAAAAGACTGTGTACGGTATGTTAAATAAAAATCACAAAGACAAAATATCACGTTTTAGTGTTTTATTAAGTAAGTACATAAACTGGTCTGGTTTTAAGAATTTCGGCGGGGTGCTATGGGATCGTGGAGACCGACAAATACTTTTGGGGGTACTGTCACGCAGCTCCTCGGTGGGATTCTTGTTCTTGATCGCTTCTATGAGACGGCAGACATCTTAGTTGGGCATGAGGGTGCAAGGCATGTTGAGTCTTAACAGTCCTTGTAGAAACTTGCCCCATCGCACAAGTCTTCTCGCCTCGCCCACATTACGCGGGTTTTGTTTTTAAGCAAATTGAGCATATGTGACCCCACGATAGTCTTTCCATTAAAAACAAACTCCCCGCGTGGATTCCACGTGATGACGGCAGAATTTTCAAGCATTTTACCCATCATATATTCTACATTTTTCTTGTTACGCGGTGCTGCATTTTTTATAACATCTTGCATGATGGTGTCACCATCAGCTGTAGCATCAGCAACAGTGGCGCATGCCGCCCCTGCATTATCTGTCTCTTCAGCGGGAAGTGTCAAAGATAAGGGCTCATTATCGCCTTGCCTGGCCAGAGTCAAATATCTCTGTAATACCTCTGTATACATGCGGACGGTATGGCGACACTTAGCAGGGATAGAATGAAGCCCCCACTGGCTTGGTTGATAGCCTTCTTCTTTCTTTTTAATGATCCTGTTTGCTCAGCAGCAGTTTAATACTGCTTTTTAGCTTTTTTAGTCTTACAATCTATGCATTGGTTAACGGGATGTTACCGCACAGTACGTTATTTCACAAAGCTATTTCACAAAGAGTGTTCAGCAATCCCGCTGAGGCCGTCTTTAAAATTTTCTTTCTCTGTCTAGCGTTACTGTCAAATAAAGCTTTCAGGGCACTCCAGTTTCTTTTTAAACGAGCCGACATCATTAATATTTTTTCTTGAGCACGTAAGCAGCCGGACTCTCGGGTGGAAGCATTCTTGTTCTGAGCCTACAGTCCTCGGGTGTCATGGCTTTTAAATCCACAAGCAGGTACCCGTAATGCACTTTTGTGGCATCTACGAAAGCTTCTAGAAAGAATTTTGAATGTCGCGGGTACATCTGATTTGCCAATACACTCATCTGTAATTTATCTCTGGGGTTTTTAAATAATACGATGTAATTGGCGTTAAGATAGATGGTCTGACTTTGTGTAGATTATTGGCAATTGAATGCAAAAACCCATCGTTATGCGTATCCTCTCCTGACAGTTCTTAGATGCCTTATCTGGGGCAAAATGGTTTTCTACCCTGGACTTAGTGGATACAACCAGGTGCCTTTGGCTGAGAAAGATCAGTTAAAAACTGCTTTCTGTACTCCGTTTGGACTTTTAATCGGATGCCCTTTGGGCTTTGGACATGTGGTCTCTTCTGATGGGGTAGCTACCAATCCCCCTAAGATTGAAGTAGTGAAGCAATGGAAGTCTCCACGTCATCTTGGTGAGTTGCAGTCATTCCTCGGTTTCGTGAGTTATTATTGGCAGTTTTTAGAGATTTTCTCTAAGCTCACAGCCCCTTTGCATTATCTTGTAGGAAAACTCAGTGAGCCTTGACAGAAGGGGAAGACTCCTCTGGTTCCCCTGATGACAGCATGGGACAACGCTTGTGAACATGAATTTCAGGCTTTGAAGGAGAGGGTTACTTCTGCTCCTATGTTAGCCTGTGTGGACTTTAAGAAGTCCACCATTTTGAAGGTAGATGCTAGTCATGGGGGATTAGGTCCTGTTCTTTTACAGCGGCAAGATGGGAAGGTTCATCTGGTAGCATTTTCCAGTAGTTTTATGACCTAAGGAGGCGAACATGGAGAATTATAGCTCCATGAAGCTCATGCTTCTTGCAGAGAAATCGGCAGTGATTGAGAAGTTCTGGGAATTCTTACTTGGAAATCACTTTACCATATGTACAAATAATAATCCCTTTAGTCATTAACAGATTGCTAAATTGGGGGTGACTGAACAGAGATGGGTTTCCCAGTTAGCATTGTTTAATTTTACCATCAAGCATTGTCCAGGGAATAGCAATTGAAATGCTGATGCATTATTTTGACAGTACCTAGAGTGTTTTGCCCTTTTGGATGCCGATTCTAGTATTAGGAACCGCAGATTAGTGTTTCTCAGTTGTCTACCATAGTGAGACAGTGTGGAAAGGTGGTGGCACTTCCTAGGCATACACCCCAATATCTCAGTCCATTGTAAAAGAATTTAGTGACCAGTGGTCATTGTTGATACACCACAGCAAAATGTGTCTGCTGCATTTAACCCATATGTGACATCATGTCATAGGGAGCAGCTAATTCAGCACCTGGGGAGCAGTGCCTTGCTGGTCAGGGTTTCAAAACAGCAATCTTTCAATTACAAGTTTGCTTCCCTAACCATTAGGTCACCACTGCCCACAAAGTGATGCATTGGCTGGGAATCAAACCCAAGCCTCCCACATGGCAGGTGACAATTCTACCACTGAAACACCAATGCAAGCAGTCTGAAGCTGACCCAGTAATTGGGCTGGTGTGTGAGTACTATAGAGAGGGGCAATGCCCAGGGGTTAAAGAGAGTTGCTAGTAAAGTACTGGTACACCAATGGGATCAGTTGGTAGAATGGGAAGGGGTATTTCACCAACTTGCGTATTCCCCAGGTGATGGTTCTAGGAGTTTTCAGTTGGTTCTTCTCCAGTGTTTGCAGGGGGAAGTGTAACGTGGTGTTCAAGATAACCAGGGCCATCAGCATACATGAGATTTTAGCAATTGATTTTATGGTTTTAGAAACTACAAGTGATAGTAAAGAGAATGTTTTGGTTCTTACCAACATTTTACCAAGTATTCTCAGGCTATCCCTACTAAGGATCAGAAGGCCAGTACTGTGGCTCAGGAGTTGGTACAGCAGTGGTTTCATAGGTTTGGCCCCCCAAATTGTATACATTCTGACCAAGGGTGATGTCAGATGTATGGTATTCAGAAGAACAGAACCATCCCTTACCATCATCAAGGGAATGGGCAGTGTGAATGGTTTAACTGTGCCTTGCATGATTTGCTATGTACTTTGCTGGTAGCAGAAAAGTGACACTGGCCACATCATCTGCTTCAGTTAGTGTTTGCCACAGCAATACAACACCCCACCAAACTACTGGGCACACTGCTTATTATGGTATGTTTGGTCATCATCCAAGATCAGCTGTGTACTTCTTGCTGGGGATTGGGGAAGCCCTGCAGGACATGGGTCCGTTGAAGGAGTGGATTCAGAACCATCAAATGAGTGTGAAGATGACACAGGAGCATGTTAGCCAGAGATCTGAGGAGTTGGTTCGCCAACTGACCCAGAATCATAATGACCAGGTAAATGATTCTGGGTTTGAAGTAGAGCAGTTTGTTTATTTGTGAAACCATGTGCCAGGATGGAGCAAGATCCAGGATTTTTGGGATTCCCATGTTTTTTGGGTAGTGCGAAATCCATCAGGAACAGGAGTTCAGGTATACTCAGTGGCCCCAGTGAATAGGGAAGGACCCATTTGTCAAGTACATCGGTCTGTGTTGAAGGCTATTCAAGATAGTGTACAGTTTGGAGGGGGGAAAGGAATAGTGAGGAAGGACTGTCGAATGTTGAATGTTAAGATGTTAGAATATAAGATGCAATCGTCAGGTCGCGATTCATTTGAATGGGGTGGAATGTATCCAGTGGGAGCAGGTAGTGGAGGGCTTCTTTGTTTTTTTAATCTTCTTTTACAGATGGGACATCATTAATTAGTTGGGGAACGGGCATGTAAGGAGCCAGCTGGTGTCCTAGGAGCAGGCAGATATATGGACACCTGGGGTGCTGAAATGTGTAGTGTTCTCTGCTGTTAGCCGCATGCAAAGTTTGGTGCTGGTGGTGTTGTCCAAGCCATTGGATGTATTTCCAGAACTTCTCAGTCACTGCATATCATCCAGCTGAATTGCTGGCCCCTTATATGTATTTGAGTGGTGCGAGAAGGTTTCATACCTTGTGGAGGTGCTGCTGTTAATTATTAGGAGGTTTTGGTTGTTTTATTTCCCTCTAGCCTAGTGGCGATAGGTTGTATGTAATGTATTATTGAGGAATTGTGAGCCATAGGGTAGAGGTATAATTTTCATTCCCACTCATTTTGTTTTTACTGGGGTTGGCTTCAGTAGTGGCCTTGGTTGTATTTGAACTTTTAGTATGTGGTGTTATAAGTGTTTGAAATGATCCATGAGTTGGCTTAAAACTCAGCCACTTGTTGATCTTAAGAACATAAGACATTTACAAACGAGAGGAGGCCATTCAGCCCATCAAGCTCATCTGGGGAGAACTAAACTGATAGCTCAAAGTTGTTAAAATCTTATCTAGCTCAGGGTTTTAGCTTGCACTACACTAGCAGGGAGACTATTCCATACTCTAACTACACGCTACAGTATGTAAATAAGTGGTTTCTCAAATCCATTTTAAAATGTTCTCCCGCTAATTTCCACCTATGACCACGAGTTCTAGTATTTAAACTAATATTGAAATAGCCATTTGGCTGAACAGCATCCAGACCTGTTAGAATCTTATATACCTGGATCATATCCACCCTTAGTCTCCTTTGCTCGAAGCTGAACAGATTCAGTTCAGCTAACCTCTTCTCATAAGACATTCCTCTAAGACCAAGAATCATTCTTGTAATCCTATGTTGCAACCTTTTCAAGGCAGCAATGTCCTTTTTAAGGGATGGTGACCAAACCTGCACACAATATTCTAGGTGGGGTCTTACCAAGGAATTGTATATTGTATAATTGTAGCATCACCTCCCTTGCATTGAACTCCACACACCTAGAGATATAACCCAACATGCTACTGGCCTTTTTAATTGCTTCCCCACACTGGTGAGAGTGGGACATGGAGGCATCAACATATACACAGAGGTCTTTCTCATAATCAGCTACCTTTACTTCAGTGGAACCCATAAAATATCTGTACTTTATATTTCTGCACTCTGCATGGATTACCTTACATTTATCTATGTTAAATTTAATCTGCCAGGTATCAGCCCATTAGCTAATTAAATCAAGATCCTGTTGTAGCCTCTGTATTGCTAGTTCAGTATCTGCTACACCACCCACCTTGGTGTCATCTGCAAATTTAACCAGTCTACTGTATGTTTTGGTGTCAATATCATTAGTGTAAATTAGGAACAATAGTGGTCCTAAAATTGAACCCTGCAATACCGCACTATGTATGCAGGTTCACTGTGATATTGTGCCTCTAATAACTACCCACTCCTTCCTGTCTGTTAACCAGTTTTTGATCCAAGCTGCTACAGTTCCTAAAATACCTGCAGCTTTCATCGTAAGCAAGAACTGTTTGTAGGGGACAACATCAAAGGCCTTCTGGAAATCTAAGTAGATTACATCATAGGCCTTTCCGTGATCAATATCTTTTGTACATTCCTCAAAGAACTCAAGTAGTTAAACAAGACCTACCTCTCCTAAATCCATGTTGGCTATCCCTCAGAATGTTATTTGAATCCAGGTAACCTACCATTTTCACTTGGATAATAGCTTCCATTACTTTTCCAGTTATGCAAGTTAAACTGATTGGCCTATAGTTTGCTGGATTACTTCTGTTTTTTGAATATGGGTGTTATAGTAGCATGCTTCCAATCAGAAGGTGCCACACCAGCAGATAAGGATTTCTGAAATAGTAAAGTTAAAGGTTGGCTAATAATATCCCTCATCTCTTTTAAAACTATAGGTAAGATGCCATCAGAACCCTGCAATTTATTTATTTTGAGCTTAGCTAGGCTTTGTACCACATCAGCCTCAGTTATACATGTACTGGTCATAGACAATGCTGTATTTGTACTAAATGGTGGTAGGTTACTCATGTTCTCTACTGTGAATACCTGTGTAAAATAATCATTAAACTCATTTACTATATTAATTTCATTGTCAATTATAAGGCCCTTACTATCCTGTAAGTGATTTCAGCTTTTAGAGCTCTTTTGGAGTTAAAGTATTGGAAGAGACTTCCATGTCATCCTTAGCCTCCAATGCAATCTTTCTTTCTACATCCCTCTTAGCGAGTCTAATGTTATTTTTAACTCAATCTGTAGACTTAAATACTCCTGTTTTATTGTGAAATCATTAGTTATTTTCCATTTGTGGAAAGCAAGTTAAACTGGGAAATTGGGAAAGATGGTGGCACACAGTGTTGCAGGGGCTTGGTGTTTTTCTATTCGGTGCTTTGTTTGGGTGCTTGTGTACATGGTGTTTCAAGTCCTGTACATGTTGTCAGGCAAATAACATCTACAGCTGGCATGATCTCCTTAAGATCGGAGTTTGTAACGAGCGGAGTATTACAGCCGAGTTTCTGCACTCATACAAGATCCCAGTGGATATAGTGAGTCCTGGCTCTCCATGGATTACCATCCCTGTGGTGAGGAGTCGAAGGCAGCACAGAGAGAGGAGGCAGAAGTGAGGCTGCAGGGCCAGCGCACTAGCTAGGCTACGGATTCAGCCACACAGACCACCACTCCCCAGTCTTTTTCTGATGATTACTCACCAGCAAGATGGATGAACTGAGGCTACAGGTTGCAACTAACAACAGCATGAAGAATAGCTGCATTCTTCTGATCATGGAGACCTGGCTTCATCCATTCCTCCCAGACTCTGCTATTGAGCTAACAGGCTACACAGCATGGTGTCATGACAGGATGGGGGACTCGTCGGGGGTAAGAGCAGAGGAGGGGGGCTCTGTGTTTATGTCAGCAACAACTGGTGTACTAACACAGTGATTATTGACAGCAATTGTTCCCCAGACCTGGAGTATGTGACTGTTAAATGCGGGCCTTTTTATCTTCCGAGGGAGTTTAGCGTGATCATGGAAACTGCTGTTTAAGTTCCACCAGATGCTAACGCTAACTCGGCTATTGGACATGTAGAGCAGTCAGCAAAGCAAATTCCATCAGCATGTGAAGTGCGTGACTAGAGGAGCCAACATGCTGAACAATGGCCACTACCTCATCTGGGTCAGTCTGACCACATGTCCCTGTGTTTAATTCCTGCATATGCCCTCCTCAGGAAAACTGCTCTCACCATCACTAAGACTGTTAAAACCTGGCCTGATGGTTCCTCTCTGCAGCTACAGGACTATTTCGACAGTACTAAGTTGGACGTCTTTGAACATCCAGACTTGGAGGTGTTCACAGATAGTGTTCTACAGTATGTTACATTAACCACTGCATAGATACTGTCACTGTGGACAAGTGTATCCATATCTATCCCAACCAGAAGCCCTGGACAAACTGGAATTTCATCAGCTGCTGAAGCAGAGGAACATCGCATTCAGGTCAGGTGACAGGGCTTTGTACAGTGTAGCCCGAGCTAACCTGAAGAGAGGCATCAGACAGGCCAAGTCGGACTACAGGAAGAGGATTGAAGATGACATGTTCAGCAACAACAGCAGGAAGGTGTGGCAGGGAGTCCAGCAACTTACCATCTATAGGACCAACCTCGGGGCTGCTGAAGGGGACGCCTTGCTGGCAGAAAAAATTAACCTCTTCTTTTCTGCTCTAGGTGGAGCAACCAAAAACAGCCACATCCAACCTCACAGCCCATAGCAGCATTACCCTCACGGTGGAGGAGTATGATATGCGGCGCATGCTGTGAGCTGTAAACTTAAGGAAGGCTGCAGAACCTGATGGCATCACCGGAAACGTGCTGAAGGACTGTGCGGTCCAACTGGCTGGAGTCCTTACTAGAATTTTCAACCGGTCCCTGTCCCAGTCCATTGTCCCATCCTGCTTGAAGTCCACCGTCATAGTTCCCCTGCCCATGAAACCCCACATTACCAGTCTCAATGACTACCGGCCAGTGGCACTACCCCAGTGGTGATGAAGTGTTTTGAGAAACTGGTACAGGGTCACATCATTTAATTTTTTCCACCAACATTTGATCCACATCAGTTTGCATACAGGGCAAACAGATCCACGGAAGATGCCATAGCTATAGTTCTCCACGTTATCCCATCTGAAGCAGCAGGGGAGCTGCGTGCGGCTGCTCTTTGTGGATTTCAGCTCTGCGTTTAATACCATCCTTCCCCATAAACTAATGGAAAAACTGGTGGAACTGGGTCTTCCACACTCCACCTGCGCTTGGATTAGGAGCTTCTTGTCTGGTCGCAGTCAGAGGGTGAGAGTGGGCCCTTATAAATCTTTGGCCCTCAGCACTGGCTCCCCACAGAGTTATGTGCTGAGCCCTCTGTTATACACCCTGTACACTCATGGCTGCACTCCCGCCCACCACAGCAACCCCATCATAAAATTTGCTGATGACATCACAGTGGTGGGGCTCATCTCTGGGGGCAATGAGACTACCTACAGGGAGGAGACGGAGTGGCTAACAAAGTGGTGCAGGGAGAACAATCTGCTCCTCAACACCAACAAAACAAAGGAGGTTGTCATTGAATTCAGGAGGAAGAAAACAGAAATTCTGTTTTCACTGTACATAAACGGGTAGTGTGTGGAGCGGGTGATGGACTTTCGATTCTTGGGAGTCCATCTTGAGGAAGACCTGACCTGGGTAGTGAATACTACATAGATGCTTAAAAAGGCCCAACAGAGACTGTACTTCCTGAGGGTTCTTAGGAAAAATTACATCTCCCAAAGACTGCTAGTGTCCTTTTATCAGTGGTCCATTGAGAGCATCTTGACATACTGCATATGCGTGTGGTACAGCAGCTGCACAGTGGCCCAAAAGAGGGCACTTCAGAGGGTCATTAAAACCGCGCAGAAGATCATCGGCTGCCCTCTCCCCACACTGAAGGAGCTGCACGGTTCCCAGTGCCTCAAGAAGGGACAAAACATCATAAAGAACATTTCTCATCCTGGACACACACTCTTTGAACTGCTCCTGGCAGGGAGACGGTACAGAAGCATTAAAACAAGGACTAATAGATTTAAGAACATTTTTTATCCCACTGCAGTAGCTTCAATTAACGAAATTATTGTTTTGTTATCTGTTTTTATATAATTTCTCTCTTTTTTAATGCAGTTTTAGATGGCACTTACAATTTCATTGTACCTGGTACAATGACAACAACAATAAGACTGAAACTGTATTTATGTATGGACCAACCGAAACAACATGACCTCAAAGTTTAATGGAGATTGAATCTTTATATTCTTTTCTAAAACCTGTGTTTCCCCTAGCTTGGTTAATCTACCTTAGGGGTGGTGTAGTCGGCCTGCACCCGGGGAAGAGGGGGTGCTACATACTAATAACATATTCTTAATAAAAGCGGCAGGGTTCTTAATGACGCTTCTGTCAAGGCCATGAGGCGCCACTGGGCTGGGCACTGCAGGAGGGTTAATCTGTTCTGCCAGGCTCTTCAGGTCTCACTCTAATGATAGGAAGACTACTGATCAGACCGCTGGCAGCTCATCTATTCCCCTGCTGGAATTTAATCCAGAATTAGTTAATGGCTTTCCAAATCTTTCAAGGCCTTATTAAAATAGTTTAGGCCATGGTCCGTTCATATGTGGCTGGAGTAAATTATAAATTAGAGAAACTGAAGTGACCGAAAGCAGTTATGTTAATTCTGTTTCCTATTTTTACTTTGGTAATTGTATCAAACAACTTTCTCTGGTTTTGTTTCTGCTTTCAAAATCTAAAAAGTGAATACACACACACACACCCACACAGCCAGGTTAAAGGCTAAATAAGGGTGGCATCACTCCTCCTTTGAAGCTTTGAAGCTTGATCCTGTGTAACTCTTGCATGCTCCCTTTGTGTTAGGTGGCTATCCTGCAAGTACTCCAGTTTCTTCCTGCAGATAGGTGAGTGTCACAGTGCAGGAAGGATGGAGGGAGGGCAGGCATCGGGGAAAAATAAAGTGGCTTTATTTAGGCCAAAACACAATGGGCGAGGCAAAAGAAATGGACCGCGAGGGATCAAAACTAGGCAGGGAGAGCAGGGGAGAAACACGGGGCGCAGGGTAAACGGAGAGGTCCATGCAGTCAGCAACATCACATGACAATGACCAGACTGGGGAGCTCAGGACGAGGAGGCACTATATACACCCCTTACTTCCAGTAGCTAAAACAGTTCCAATATCTCCTTGGAAACCACACTGACTTGTGGTGAATACTTTGACACTAGCAGCATTGATTTCATATGTTTTCTCCTAAGTGAGTTTCATTTTAATTTGCAGCTTGCAACATAAACTTTGCATTTTGTAAGATTAACATACTGTAAATGTCAATGTAATGTCATAACACAGTAATAACTGCAACATCACAGTTTTTTTACCCTTACATAAAGTGAGGTACACTTTGCAGTTTATAAGATTAACATAAATGCCTACGTAATGTTTCATAGACTTTTTTGTTGTCAGTCATTTTGACTGACAGGGACATAAAAATTCTGTCATAATCTATTATTAGTGATCATTTTAATTTTCACTTTTTATGAAAAGAAGACATATTTAGTTGCATTGAATTTTTATTCATCAATTTTCATTTTTTCATAATTTGTAGATGTAGGGCAGTATTTCTGATGCACCGTTATTTGGCCAGTTTACATTTATATATTCGCTCTGGGACACCGTATTCCATATGTGGGTTTAGAGCGGATGGCATTTTTTTTAGTTTGCTCTCGCTACCCCGAAAGGTGAGCGTCGTTAATGGCTGCTCTCTTCTTATATTAGAATAACAGAGATAAGACTGCCCACCCATCCAGTTAAATATATTCTGGTTAATGTGGGGTTCGGTTGCAGACCGTTTGGTTTGGGGTAT
>JAODJW010000026.1:7688396-7707554 GCA_026777045.1 Hyperopisus bebe
AGGGGATTCGGCGATGTGTTGCAGTAGGTGGGTCTTCACGGCAAACCCCACACCACGGATGCGGCACGTGCCTTCAGGGACCCCCTTCCAAAAGAATGTGTAGCCTGCACCAACTTCTGTCAGGGAATCCTCTCCATGTAGCCTAGTGCTGCAATATCGATATTATACTTTGCAAGCTCAAGGGCTACAAGTGCTGTTCTTCGGCGAGGCCTATCGGTTGGTTTAGCTGTGTCTAGAAGGGTCCGAACGTTCCATGTGCCAATGTAGAATTGTATTTTCTTTGTGCTTTTTCGACCGCAATGAGGGATATTCCAATGGCTGCAGTTAACCATCAGAAGTTGGGGGAGCAGACAATTTTTGGACCACCTTTTCCAGGTCCTTCCCCATAAGGGGTGAGCAGTGTGGGGCTGCTCAGACACAATGAAAGCCGCCAAGGTGTTGCGCTGCTCCATCCCGCAAACACAATGACCGTCACTTCATTGCCGCCTGTGTGCATGGTTTGACTAGGCACTCCCAGCCACATCCTTAGCTTGTGCCTACCGCCATTCCATATCGCCACAGGACTGGAAGGGAAGGGATTTAGGTGAGAATCTGGTTGCGCAGTACTCACTTCCGCCATCTTCGCCCTGCCAGAGTAGCTTCCAGTGGCATGAGAAACTCACGACGACCTTCAATGTGGCATGGGCTGCAGGGGCCTGCCGGTAATCCAGTCTACTGGACACCACCTATTGCCTGTCCCCAACTGCAGATTTGTGTTCAGGGTTTACTCCCCTAGCCAGCATGCCTTTCAGGGTTTACCCACGTAGCAGTGGGGCAGTGGTTGGTGGAAACACCTCTGGGGACCACTGCAGCTCCGAGATCCCCCACTGATTCAGCCTGGAGTCGCGAGACCCCAGTTACCATGGGCTGCCACGTGGAGGCATAGTGAGAGTCTTGGTGAGGGGGAGGCTGTGTACTGACCACGGAAGACTTACAAGTTTCTTCCTGTACCCCAACTGGGGTGGTCAGCGGCAGGCATCCCTACATGCAACGGCTCACATAGCAGGCTGCACTAGATGCTTCACCGCACCCTGCTGACATTTCAGCCAGCCCACTGAAATTGGAAATTGGAATACCTCCCACATGTAAACACAATGACATGCTACAGCATTGGTTTGTTGTTTGAGGTTAAAATGCAGACTCAAAGTTTCATTCTCAAATTTCACTTTATTAATCATAGTATGTATAGGCGGAAAAACGATGACAATAAACATTCAGCATAAGACTCTAAAATTGTCTGTTATGTCTGTGTTTATCTAGTGGATCATAAATTCACATGTACACATACATATGTATATACACACACTATATTGTCAAAAGAATTGGGACACCTGCCTTTACACACGCATGAACTTTAATGACATCCAGTTCTTAATACATAGGCTTTAATATGGAGTTGGCCCAACCTTTGCAGCTATAACAGCTTCAACTCTTCTGGGAAGGCTGTCCACAAGATTTACGACCATGTTTAAGGGAAATTTTGACCATTCTTTCAGGAGGGTGGGCACTGATGTTGGACGAGAAGGCCTGGCTCGCAGTCACTGCTCTAATTCATACCAAAGGTGTTCTGTTGGGTTGAGGTCAGGGCTCTGTGCAGGCTAGTCAGGTTCCCCCACACCAGACTCACTCATCCATGTCCTTATGGACCTTGCTTTGTGCACTGGTGTGCAGTCATGTTGGAACAGGAAGGGGCCATCCCCAAACTGTTCCCACAAAGTTGGAAGCATGAAATTGTTCAAAATGACTTTGAATGCTGCAGTATTAAGATTTCCTTTCACTGGAACTAAGGGGCCAAGTCCAATCCCTGAAAAACAACCCCACACTTTAATCCCCGCTCCACACTTGGCACAATGCAGTCAGACAAGTACCATTCTACAAGTAACTGCTAAACCCAGACTCGTCCATCGGATTGCCAGACAGAGAAGCATGAGAGAAGCAGATTCTAGAGTCCAGTGGTGGTGTGCTTTACACCACTGCATCCAACACTTGGTGATGGTTTGGATGCAACTGCTCAGCCATGGGAACAAATTCCATGAATTTCTCTACGCACTGAGAGCTAACCTGAAGACCACACAAAGTTTGGAGGTATGTAACTATTGACTCTGCAGACAGTTGGTGACTTCTGCACACTGTGCGCCTCAGCATGTGTTGTCCCCACTCTGGGATTTTACGTGACCTAGTTGCTGTTCCCAGTTACTTCCACTTTTGTTTGTAGAAGCAGACTGCATGGCTAGGTGCTTGGTTTTATAAAAATGTGGAATGGGAGTGATTGGAACACTGAATTCAATGATTTGGAGGGGTGTCCCAATACGTTTGGCAATATAGTGTGTGTTTGTGTGTGTGTATGTGTGTGTCTTCGTAAATTTCTTATATGTCACTAACCATGTATTCCTTCACAATATTAAGTCATAGAAAGATCACCAATGAATCCCCTGCATTCCCACTTCATAGAGACTCTAATCTCAACATTTATATGATTATATTTGTAGTGCCTGCAAATCTTTATACGATAATAATAATTGAGAAATTTCAGTAGGCGTAAGTAGTTTATTTCTCATAAAAGGATGATATCAAGACTGTGTCAGCATTTACTCATCAAACTGACATATCTGAGTAACCTAGAATGTCCTGAAAAGAAAAACATATAGCATACCAAGTAATAAACCTAAAATCATGAGGATAGAAAAACATTCAAAATTGATAGGGTTGAAAGGGTTAATGTGACCTATAATTTGTACAATTCAATTGACAAACAAGTCTGTCTGGGGAAAAATATATATGTACAATAATCTGGTTGCATAAGTGTGCATACCCGTAAACTAATACTTTGTGGAAGCACCTTATGATTTAATTGCACCATTCAGTCTTCTTAGGCAGGAGTCTAACAGCATGCTTTCTAGCAGATACCTAAAGGTTTTGGACCAAAATTGACTATTTGGAATTGTTCATAATTCCCTCCACCTTGACAAAAGCTCCAGTTCCCACTGAAGGAAAACAACCCCAAAGAATGATGCTGCCATCACCATGCTTCACCTTAGGTATGGCGTTCTTCTGGTGATTTACAGTGCTGTTTTTGTGCTAGACATACTTTCTGGAATTGTGGCCAAAAAATTCAACAAATGTCCAAGCCCTGCTAAATTTGTCAAGCAGAATTATCAAATCTTCCAATTGCATGTGGGAAAATGTGGTATAGTCTGATGAAGCTCTTTGGCCACAATTCCAAAAGATATGTTTGGAGCAAAAACAACATTGCACATCACCAAAACATCTACATGCCCACAGTGAAGCATGCTGGTGGCAGCATCATGCTTTGGGCTTGTTTTTCTTCAGCTGGAACTGCCAACACAGGGTGAAGACATGGGTCCAGATGCTAGTTAATCACAGTACCTATACATGCACACACTCCTTCATGCAGTCATACACTAGGGGCAACTTGAAGCTAGATGGCGGTGTGTAGCTCGGTGGGTTAGGAATCTGTGCCATTGTCTGAAGGGCCGTGGCTGGCATTCATATCACTAATAATAATAATCAATGCTTTATTGATCCCCTTGGGAAGACTGTCTACACCTCCCTCAACTTGCTCTTTGTAGAGTAATCTGTCTGCGAAGGGCAGCCACCTGTTCGGGCACCCAGGGGTTAAGGGCCTTGCTCAAGGACCCACAGACATGCTGAGGCTAAGTTTGAACTGGTGACCTTATGATTACAACCACACAGGTTTAGCCCACTGAGCCACATGCTGCCCCTGCTACCTTGAGTAGGGCCCTTAACTGCTCCAGGGACACTGGCTGACCCTCTTGTCTGACCCCAGATTTCCCATACTCGTATTTTTCTTCCGAGAAAACGTGTCCGCTATGAATGTAAATGTAACACAGTTGATGCAAATTAGCCTAACAGCATGCCTTTGTACCACAGGAGGAAACCAGAGAACCCAGAGGAAACTCATGTATTGTGTGGAGAACCTGCAAACTGCACAGACAGAGAGGAGAGGAGAGGAGGGATTCAAACCTCTCAACCCTGGCAGGGTGCGGCTACTGTTCTGCTCCATTTTCAATTACGCCTTACCAAAAAAATAAATATGCTCATATTAATGAAAAGGATGTGGGATAGTAAGTAAAGTAGACAGTGTCCTCTGGTGGTCGGGTAAATAGGGTTTTTTGTATATACTGTAGCATTAGATTTATCATAAATAAATAATTCTTACAAGGATGGCTCAGCTGGGTGTGTTATCGTTTTACATTGCTAAGGTGGCACTCCTTTGAATATAAATTGGTGTCTTTATAAATTAAGTATATACAATACAAATATTATGTACAAGTTAGTTGGTGATTTGAATATAACAATTGCAGCTTACATTTAAATAACCCCTGAATTACAAATGTGCCTTTCAGGATGCTTCTTGGTTCCCCGAATATATTCGTGAATAGAATATTTTTCAGTATATGCCATAATAGTGTTTTATTAGTGTTCAGTCTTATTATTCCAGATACTGGAGCAATGCTGGCAATTGAAACAATGGAAATCAATATCCAGAACACTGTGAAATCCTGTACTAGGTAAGAAATTTCAAGATGGATGGATAATTATTATACATAGGAATGTAGCATTTCAATGTCTGTGCATGCTCTCTGACACTGGACTTTAGGTGGCACTGTAAGACAAAAAACTGAACAAAATACTATGGATGGATTTCTTTTTTAAAAACCAATTTAGGACAGTGTTTTTATTACTTGTAACAAATAGGTGATTCCCAGTTAGCTGAAACTACTTAACTTTTAGCCTATTTTAAAACGTACCTTAGTAAGAATATTGAATCGTGTAGGCATCTATTATACCAGAAACAATACAAAATTAATTAAAATATAAATACCTTGGAAATGGAATAAAATATAACAGCATATTATCTTAAAATTCTTATTCTGAAAGTGTGAGAAACTGCTTTAAAAAAATCGTAGAAACTTGACACATTATAGCAGTAGCCAGATAACTCTTAAAAGCCTAAATCCATGCAATGAGAAGCGTCCTATTTCAGTGGAGCTGCCAGTAAATTAATAAGCCAACAATAAAAGGTACCAGTGGCACAACTGTCAAGCACCTTCTGTTTAAAAAGCTAACATTCATTGTACAATACCTGGTTTTTACATTAATGTTATCCAAGTGATAATTGAAATGCAAAAGAAATGCTGTCCAGCAGATGGTGCTTCATCATGATTACATGCTCAGCTAGCCCCACATACACTCAGATGAGTCTTTATTAGATACCCCTACATAGTCCCAGGTAGGACCCACTTTCTTCTCCAGACCCATTTCAAGATTTGAAGTTGCGTGTTTGGTGATGCCTTTCTTCACAGCACTGTTTTACTGAGTGTTGAATTTTAGCATTTGTGGCCTTCCTGTTAACTTTTATTTATTTAATCCACCATCTTCAGTAAACTCTGGACAGGACGGTGGCTATTTCTGAAATTCTGGAACCACCATGTATGGCACTGATGATTATGTCATGTTTAAAATTACTTTTGTCACAGCCAAGGATCCTCAACCTGTCTGTACATGAATAAACATGTCCATGGCAAGACTCATCTGTGTCTGTGGTAAAATATTTTGATTTAAAAAAAAAAAATGTAAATACCATGTCCAGGGTAAAAACGACATTTTGATCAAACTGTCTGTCAAAATTTGCCAGATACTGGAGCAATGCTGGCAGTTGAAACACTGGAAATTAATATCCAGATCACTGTGAAATCATGTACTACATTAGAAATTTCAAGGTAGATGGATAATTATTATAAATAGGAATGTAGCATTTCAATAACCCTGGTCACAACTGTTCCACTGTTTAGACACACATTAAATGAGCCTTTTGAATGATCCTTGACTGAACTGCATGCTGAATACGATTTGCTGGTTTGCAGGAACAGGTTGTTGCATAAATAAGCACCTAATAAAATGGCCACAAAGTGTACATGTCATATTAGGCACTGACAGCATTATCCACCCATCCATGGTACCCGCTTCACTTACAGTATGCAGAGTCATAGGGACTCTCTAGGCACTAGGCAGGGAATATCCCAGGACCAACTCATCAGAAATGTGGTGAGTGGCTCAGTCTCTGTGTCCGTGATCAAAAGATTTCCGGTTTGAGCCTGGCCTCGGCAAAACAGTCACATGTCCAAAGGACCTTGAGCAAGATCCTTAACTCCCAGCTCCAGGAGCACTGCACGTTGGCTGACCCTGTGCTGTGACCCCCAAGTATGACGAGCAAGATGGGTTAGGTGACAAGATGGATTCCAGTGTACTTGTGCAAATAACAAATAATGGATTTACCATTATCATTTATCAGCTCCACTTAGAGCCAGGGCAGAGACTAGAACCAAGGTCTCCAGAGCTTTGAAGCAGCTGTGTTAGCCATTGCACCACTATGCTGCCCACAGTCAGTTATATTACAGATTATTTTCATATCTGTAATTATCCAACAGCTTTCAAATGTTTTGTTATGAATCGTACAGAGCACTGGAGAGGGCATAAAGAGTTTGTGCACGTGATATACTAAATTGTGTGCACAATTTAGTTTAACATACAAAATACTAAATTGAGCTTATAAAATCTGTAAAATGTGCATGTGATTTTCATTTTTTTGTGCTCTCAGTTTGCTATTTTATGATACTGAATTAAGTTATGTTCAAATCTTGGTTAATGGTGTTCTTCCTTAAAGAAAATATCCCCTTAGAGCCAGAAAATGAAGTCCTGGAACTGTGGTCAAGCCATAGTTTTCAAGTGCACAAGTACTAGTTGTAAATAAATTGTTACTGAATTAAAATAAAAGGCATATTCATAAAAAACCTACCTGTTGCATAAATATGTGAATAGTAACTAAATTACCACAACCTGTAGTTTTTGTCCATTAAGAAAAGTACTAAAAAATAAATTTGGAATTAGACAATTGGTTGAAACTCTGTTTGGACAAATGTCAGGTCTTGCAGAATAAGATCAAGCTGGAATGGGAGACATGCATTTTGACAAAAATCTGAGCAAATTTACTACCGTAAATCCCTTCAAGCACTTCACTCCAGCTTCTCACATTGCAGACACAATGTCTTTAGGTAGGAACACAAATAAAAACATGAGCACAACTCAATTAATTTGAGGACTCCAAATACCACACTGAGAACCTGAAAAAAGTAAATTGTGTACACATTTTAGGGATTTTGTGAGCTCAGTTAAAAACTGTCTATGACCCCTTCAGAGGTCTGTCGAATTGTATATCTGCAATGCAATTGCACTAAAACTTTATTTTGTATAATGGGAAAAGTTCCAAGCTGAATATGACCTTCTATTGAAGAACATGTCTAAATTTTATGGCTAAGCCTTTACATCAGCAATGACTTGTCATTGGTTGTAAAAGGTAATATTCATTGCTTTGACAGCCTTGTCATAAGGTATCAATGTTCATAATTACAAATACAAAGTTCATATAGATCTGTTTAATTCAGATTTCTATCACATATCTCAATATATCCCATACTATTATGCCAACATAATATCTGCTGACATGAATTTGATAAAAATGGAATTTTAATTCTAGTAGAACATTTCAGTTCAAACACACTTTTGAAAAACTTATGGCACATTGAACAAATTAATCTCCTATAAATTATAAGTATTTAAGATCTATCTGTACCCTCTACATTTTTGTTACTTAGTTTACCTTCAGCAACATTCTGCCATATGTTAATTCACAGAGGAGTTTGAAAAGGAAATTAATAAGTTTCCACATGTTGCTGGTGAAAGTTGAAAAAATTTTAATTATACCTGGACGGTACTAATTCCTAATACTTAATATAACAAATGGTAAAGCTGTGCTTGGCTGTTCCCAGGGTAATTGAGACTTGCTGTTCCCCTACAGTTTCTTAACGTCTGCTACATTAATTAACAGTGTTATGAGCCTGGCTACAAAAGGTATTTTATTTGTTCAAATACATTCCCCAGACAGTTGCAGTGAAAAGAGGGAAAACTGGTGACGACGAGCACAACTCACACCTGGGAGCCCTTCACTTGAATTTTACACCACACATCATTTTCATTCGCCCACTTTGTTCTAAAGAGTCCAAGATGACATGATAATGTGAGTTGCCTGTATATTCTAGAATAAAAATGCCAGATAACAAATTTTTCAAAAGCATCACAACTAAGGAGCTGGTCCTAACATGCATCTATCTTACAACCACTTTCCCCTGCAGAGTTGCATGGGGGTCTGAAGTCTGGGCCAAGCACTACAGGGGGGACACACTGGATGGGCTGCCAGGTCATTGCATGTTGCACATACACACAGTCACACAGTATGTGCAATTTAGGTAGACTGACTTGACATCAATGAACTGTAGGAGGAAACTGGTATACCTACAGGAAACCCATGCAAAATGGGGAGAACAAACTCACTCCACACACACAGTGCAGAGGTGGCATTCAAACTCCCAGCTCTGGAGGTGTGAGGCAACATGCTACCCACTGTGTCACTGTGCCACCCTTGAAACAAAGTGCAGCAGTAATGCTTTGGGAGCCAGACACAATTTTCCAGTAATAATACACTATCAAAAGCTTTAGTAATTCCTAAGCTCTGAAAACTGCTGTCACAAGAAAACAACTCGCAGTTACATGTATGTGGGAATGGATTCTTATCCTCTTTTCTCAAGTCTTTTACACAATTTCTCCTACAGTTATGCGCATAACTTACCAATTCTTAAGTGACAATTTTGACATTTATGTTATTATGTTTATACACAGACTATATATTTATACTATAATGAAAGATTTGATTGGTCATCTGTCTATATAGTCACCTTTTCCAGCTCCATATCAAAATGCATTTTTCTTATTTCACAAACTGCTTTTGTATCACATTGCTTTGTATTAGGTTAACTGCGAAATTATTGTATCGTTATCATATGAGTAGCGCTATTTGCAAATGGATGGGCCATCAGGAGTGTTTTGAGACTCTCTTGTTTTTTTTAATTCTCCTTTCAAATCTGTAAAAATATATTTAATTTCTACCTATATATATTTGAAAATTAGACCTTCAGGGTTTCTGGGGGTGTCTTTTAAATGTTTCTATGACAAAAACTTAGAGAGTTCTTTAAACGGTTTATCCTGGTTTATCCTGCAGGTTTATCCAGAGCGTTAATATATCATAACAGCATGACACACATTAATTTCGGGTATAAATCTTCAAATTTAGTTAAGGTATGAGCACTGACAAATTTTTTGTTTGAAAAAGAGCACCTTAAAAATATGTCCGCTAGGCTTCCTTGCATGATTGTTACCACTGTTAAAAAATAATAATGAAGATGTTAACAGATGTATATTAAATATCATTGTATGTTAACAGACCATCAAAACTAATGAGCTTGAAAAATCATCAAAAAGCATAAACTAGGAATTCAAACTTCGAAACATAAAATTGCCACAATTCCTGCCAATGCTTTCTATTCTGAGCAGTGTCTCCGTAAAAGATCCTCAGAAATGGCATAGTAAACACTACGTGATTTCATTCTATGTAATCAAGTGTAAAACTGGAAAAAGTTTTTACATTGTGACCACAACATGAAGAAGACCAAGGTAAAACATAATTCAAAAATCAAAGAATGTGCAAGAAGCTGACAGAAAGACTACAGTTGTTTCTTTGTGAACTACGAAATTATTTAATATTTTGAAAAGCTACTCTATTGGCTATGTGTGTGTGTGCATGTGTGTGTGTGTGTGTGTGTGTGTGTATTATTTTATATGATCTTCTAGGGTATTATTTTGGCTTTTGATGTGATTTAATTTCTATATCCGTACCCACATCTGACCTTGAAAAAGACTTCAAGGAAAAACATATAAAAAAATAAATTTAAAAATACACAGAATCACACACACTCACACACACATACACACACACAAAAATCATTAACAACTGAAATAATTAACCTGGTTTGTGGTACAAAATGTAAGAGCCACCCATAAGCCATCCAATCTTCCCTTCACTAATGGCCTCTCCTCCCATAGTCTTTCCCATTATTTTGCTTAATTTCAGCTTCTTATTCTGTTTTTAAAGAGGATTTCACAGAAAAGCCTGTTGTCCACCCACATAAAATTCCTGCTTCCCTTTCATCCCTTACAATGGAAGATAATGGCATTGAGATAAGATTCAATGAATAGCTTTGTGTTCAGCAAACACATTAAAATTAGCTATGTTTCTTTTGTTTATTCTTTAGCTCTGTCTGGGTGTTATAGTATGTATATGGTTATTTGCTTACATATTGCTGATATGAAAAGAATAAGAATGTGTGTGTTTCTGTTTATGCCTATGCAATCTTTCTGAAATTTAAAGGAATATATTGACTCCCTGCAGAGACATTTGTTAGTTTATGATGGCATGTATATATCTGTATTTGGGCTGTTAATAAAGTGCTTTTCTGTAAACATTAGAAATACACATCAGTGTATTATGTTTAGAGGTGTGTGTATGTGTGTTAACGTGTGTATTGCTCGTGTAGATATGTGTGTGTGTATTGGTCTTTGTTTTTACAAAGGCAACTCATTTTTTTATTTGTTTTTGAGATAGGAGGATGAGTGAGTGAGTGTCTGAGTGCTCTTGTATGTGTGATACATACAATACAATAGGAATGTGTGTTTTTGTATATGACAACACACGTTCTCGTTCTCACCCAGCTGCCACGATGTATGTGTTGAAACATAAGCTGGCAGCAAGGAGTTGCATGTTACCCACACATTGTCAATGTTTCTCCATTTTATTGGTAAACAAGAAAACTCAGTTTGGTCAATAAATGATCTGTGGGCGTGTTGTACTTAAGAAAGCTTGTTACAGCTATTCAAGAGTGCCCTGCTGTGGTTCCTTTTTTAAAAAACAAATATTCTTTAATGAGCCTCCTTTGCTGTGGAGCTTTTTTAGACATTAGCAGCCAAACGCCTTTTGTTATTTGCTGCAGCTATTTTGTTTCCCGCCTGATGCTGGAGTGGGTAAAATATAAGTAATTGCTGGATCGTTTGCAAGTTGTTTAGTTTGTGTACCAAGCCAGATGAGAACAGTTAATGAGCACAGCTTCGAGCGGCAATTAGTGAAGCAGCCGTGTATATCACAGATGATTTGCAATTAGTGGGCAACATCTATACTGGCTGGGTTGCTGGTTGGGTGGAAATGGAAGTGTGGTGGGGGGGATGGGGGGTTGTAGTGAAAAACATGGTGTTTATACATCCAGCTGAAAAGATACCTAGCGGTGGGATATTACCTGGTACGAGAACAATGGATGCTGTTCAGTGCTGCACGGGGATTTCAGCGGTGTAGATATGAGTGGTGATGGTGAGGTCATAGAATAGTGTCACATCGCAGCTCTAGTGAGAGCACTGTCACTGTAAACCTCATTATCAGAAAACAAAAAAGCTGGGTAATTTTATCATCATGACTTTCCTTTTCACATGGCAATAGAAACTATGGTTTTATTTATAGTTTTATAATTATAAATTTGCCATTCTTTTCTTTGCATAAATTATGTATCAAGCTTCACCAACAGTGTATGTGAGTGGCAGACTTGATTTATCCTTTCTGCTTTTTTGGTACATGAAGGAAAAAGATGGAATCTTTAGAACAGAGAAAACATCACTCACCATAAGTCCTAAAAAAGCCTGACTTAGGAGAAATCTATTTACCTGTAAAGAAACTCAAGGTCAAGATGTAAAGTAATTGTACTTGATGACACAAAGTCTTTAACCCAGTCATGTGATTGCATCTACATTTATCTCTCCAGAGCAACATAAGGAAATGTAAAAACAGTATTTAAATATGACACATATCATTATCAGAAATAAAATCCAAAACATAATATATCTGGGAATATTTGAAAGATACAGTACAGCACAGTGGTGGGCAATCTTATCCGCAAAGGGAAGATGTGTATGCGGGTTTTCGCTGCAACTCCCTAATTAGAGGACTGATTGGCTGAACAGTTCTCACACCTGGGTTTTAACAGCTGACCTAAAGGTTATCCTAAAAATCTGCATACACGCCAGCCCTTTGTGGATAAGATTGCCCATTCCTGGTATAGCATCTTGAGTGATTCAGTAACACTTTATTTGAGGGGGCACAAGTAACTCAGTTAGTACTCAAGTATAAATCATTAACAAATACAGTAACTGCATGAAACACATGACTGATTAGTGATTCTGCTAGTGATTCTGACAATAAGTTTTACTCTGAGGAAAGCATTATAAGAAAAGTCTGGACAAGGCATCCTAGTAATACATTCAAAACTGAAAAGACAATCAAGAAAATCTTAAAGATTTCACGCCATCACGGCCTGCATTCCAACTCAAACTTTGATGCACTGAAAAGTGAAATCCACGGTAAGACAAGGTCACCCTCAATAGGCTTTGGAGACGGTATGCCTAGCCAGTTTCTACAGATAGATAGCTTATGTGAAAGCATCCTTTGAATTATAAAAAAATATATCAATAAATTACATTCTTACATAAAGAAAAGAAAGCCAAAGGAAAGCTAAATCTGAGTAATAAATCTCATAAAATTGTTCAACATAAAAAAAAAATAAAACAGCAGAAGGACAACAAATCTTCTTGGACAGTCATTATCAATCAAAGGTGAACAATGCATCTTATCAGTTCCAGTGTAGTCCCCAGACAGCCTGTTATTGTTTGTTTGTTTGAGCAAGACTTGTACAGGGAAATAAACAGGGATGCTTGAATCTCCCTTGACAAATGCACTTTATCTCTTTCCATCCTATCAAGTATTCAAAAATACTGCCAGAAATGTCTGGACACATTGCTTAATATCAAATGTGTTTAGGTTGTTATTTCAGCTTTAATTGCCACTGATTTCATAAATTTGAAAATATTCCCCAGGGGCTCATAGATTGTAGACAACTGGGAGACAAATGGGAGAAAAATACAAATAACCCACTGATACTGTAGAGTTGAACATATGCCAATGCTGAGTGTAAATTGACACCATCCTGCACCCCATGTGGCTTCTGCAAAAAAACAGTGCAATGCTTCCTCCTCCTTATTATGTACTTCCTCAACCATTCATATCAACATTCAAGACTCTTTGTTGTCATTTCTTTCATACAGGTATATTACAGAAGTGAAATAGCATTCCACTAACCCAAGGTGTTCTATAAGGTCACATATAACGCACACACACACACACACACACACACACACACACACACACAATTTGTTCTGATATGTATACCATGAAATGCAACTATATATAACTGATAAAATATAGCATAGGCCAACCAGTATTCAACAACAAAAACATCCAATCAAATAAGATAACTTAAATTCCAAACACAATCTCAGTAATCAAGATCTGTCAGAGCATAGCAGCTATTGCTGAATACTGATGGTTTGTTGTAAAGCTTATTTGTTTTTCTCTGTTGTTCTCAAAATTTAAAGCAAACACATGTATAATATACAGGAAATCTAAGACCACATAATGGATTATTATGTGAATCGTGGTTTGCTCATTTTCCTGGTCATATTTCACTTCACCAAATACCTTTATCCATCAAGAGTTAACTGAAAAAATGCATTTCCATTAATGATTACATTTATAATGCAAAAAATGCATAGGTGTGGATAACAGAGGTGAAATATCTCAAAATGTATAAAGAGAGTTTTGTGTGGGAGTTTTAATTTGCTAGTTTGAGATTACCTTGCTCCCATGAGTGACCATTATCACATTGATCTAATGATACAACAATGGCCTTTGCACACCTTGGAAAACCAACACCCAGGACCCAATTAAAGCCATCACTGGTAATGACCAATCACAGCCTGCTAAAGGCCTGGGCTCTGTTAACGAGTGAGGTGACTACTGGGTCATTAGCAGTCTGTGTCTCTGCAGTCACAGAAAAACCCATTAGAATACAGTATCTATCTTCTGCTGCTTGATGAAATCCCTGGTGAATCTAGACTCCATCCCTCTCGGCCTACTCAAAGCAATTAAAGTTGTTTGTGGGAGATAAAAAATAATTAAAGGTGTACTTTGTTGTTTTTTATTTGGAGTGCATACTGCCACCAGTGGCAATGTTACAATATGTTTTCTGATGTTTGCTTTTCAATATCCTAGGTTAAATATCAAAACCAGATTTTCTGTTCTATAATTAAGTGTACCTTGTTATATTTTGAAAAAGTATACATGCACAGAGACGCATGCATACAATATATTTTACACAAATACATATACTCACACACACAAAAAATAAAGAGTGCTACTAACTTTAGGAATTTACACAATATATAAATATATTATAGATACTTCATGACCGGGATTAATTCTTATGAAAATGGGCAGATGTACAGGAATTCAGTATACTCTTAATATGTGTGAAACATGTATAGTCCTACATATCACAGTCCACCAGGGTTGGGCCATTCCGGAATGCATTTATGAATTCCGATCCAAATCAGGAAATAGAACTGGAGTTGGAATTTAAATCTCTCTGAAATTTCAATTAATTTCCAGTTTTGTTCCCCATAGTTTTTTTTCTTATCCAAACTCCAGTTCTATTTCCTGATTTGGATTGGAATTGATAAATGCATTCCGGAATGGCCCCAACCCTGCAGTCCACACACAAGTTGTAACAATAAGATTCAAATACCTGTGAATATATGCTTTTTACAGTAAGGCTTACAAAAATTAACTGAGAAATATTTTATCAGCGCAGCCAATTAATAGTAGCAACTTACGAAGTATAAACCTTAATGGAACAATAAATTTCTTCTTTTATCCTAAATTCTATAGCAATTGCAGGTGTCTCATTTAATTAAATTAATTTCACAGACACTTTCGTCCAAAGTAATGTAAAATTGAGGATCAGAGAGTAGGGTCAGCCAGCATCCTTGGAACAACTGGGGATAAGAGCCTTGCTCACTGCTCAACAATGACATGATTACTCTGCTGACCACAGAATTTGAACCCGGCAACCTCCCAGACATGGATATATATACCAAATCCATCCAAATCTATGGAGCTACACTCAATGCCTCACTTATTTCTTTCTTTGCTGATTGACTGGATTTACTTTTGTATTGCATTTTTAAAAGTGCATAATCAATGGAGTGAATCTCATTGATGAGCCATGGGTGCGAGAAAATACAAGATGGCACCCACAAAATTTTAACTGTTGAATATTCATCTACTGTTCTTTTGCTGCTCTTTATGTACAACTGGACAAAGGGTACAATTCATAGAGATCACAACTCCTTTTACTGTACAGACAGATAACAGACAGTGTGCAAATCTAAATGTGCTTAGCCTGTCTGTCTCCAGGACATTTTGACAAGCCACTTGAAACACCTCTGAGTTTCATGCTGGGTGAAACAGGGAAATTGCCACATATAACGATGTCATAGAAAGACATGCATGCAATAGAAAGATTCTATAACCACAGTCATGGTGGGGCATTACAGATGCTGGCCTGGATGTGCAACACATAAGATGCACAGAATCTCAACTGGTCAGCCTTTTTGCTGTTTTTTGCGACGAAGTTCAAACCTTATTTATTCTGTCCACATCGTACAGGAATACAAAGAATAAAGAGGAAATCTGAAGAGGTTATATTTATAAAATAACTGTGTTAATATGAAATAAACATCCAAGATATAGACCTTGGCAATGCATGCTCTAAAATTAGGCTTGTGTTAGTCATATGTGTGCATTTTATTTATAAATTGTATTCATACTAAATATATCTTTAAATAAATTCATTTTAAAATTAAGTCTGCAGATTTTTCATACCTGTATTTTTAGAATATTTAACATCGCTCCTCTTTAGGTCATTAATTTGTTACAAATGGAACAAATGATCATTTTTCTTCTTCTAGTAATAGCTACATTTTGGATGAAACCATCCATGTCCCACTATTCTGAATGGCTGATTGAAGCTATTAAGAAAGTTGGCAGAAGTCAATGTCTCCTGTATTAACAACAGTGACTTTTCTTGTCAGTCTTGTCAGTTCAGAAAATTATTGATGAGAGCCAAGTTAATTGCTGGGCGAGATAGGTCTAACGCAGCCAAAGCGAAAAGAGAAGTGCTTAACTGAAGTCTGTCAGTTCTGACAAGCTATAATCTTTTCTTAATCTTCACATGAAACGCAGTACCAGTTTTCCAAACTCTTTCCTGGCTATTACATAAATTGCAATTAGAAAGAGTCATCATGACATTCAACAGGGGGTCTTGACCTGCAATATTATATATATAGAACGACCTTATTATTCTTCTAGAAATGCTTTGACAAAATGTCAGTAATTGACTCAGTTGCATTTCTCTTTCATGTGACATGCATGGATAATCTTTTGATTTCCAGTCTACTGTAATTTAGACTGATTCAAAAAAGGCTATTTTATGGATTTATGACTGAAATAATTCTAGCTCCTTTTGTTAGGAGAGAAATTATATGTCATTACAGGGAAATAGTCAAACCTGCTACAAAATGTATTTGTTTTAAAGGTGACTCATCTGAAATGAAAACAGCATGAATGATGAGAACAGAGGCACTTCATTTTTCCCTTTAGGGAAAGAGGGTAGTTGTCACATACCCCATCTTGCTCTCTCTAAGAAACACAGACACATATATATAAAGATTTTTGGATTCAGAGTCAGCCAGCATCACGGGATCATTTGGGGTTGAAGGCCTTGCTCAAATACTCTGTAGGTATCTGATTATTTTAATAGACACAGGATAGATCTTCCAGATATGGGCACAAACACAAAACCCACTAATCTATGCCCTAAAACCATCATCTCATCAGTTGTTTCAACAGTTAAACCCTATGTCATTGTATGCATGAAAATTGTGAGAAAAAACTAAATTTCAGAACAACAACCCAGCCATCCATTCTCCCAATGTCTATATTGGTCATCAATGTGGGTGGAAAAAAATAATACTAAATAATTTGAAATAATGTGGAATGTAAGTACTAGCAAAATAATGAGAATTTAAGAGAATGCATGGGACCTATTCAATGTGTGAACACTGATTTTACTGCATATCAGACTTTTAGGCAATATTCTATACATGAGAACTATATTTGCAAATAATTTTTCATTCCAATACAGGTCAATGTCAGTTGCTTTTCCCTCTAGAATCACTGAGTTCTTGGGTATTAGCTAATATTTATATTTTAATTAAATCATAACATTAGTTGGCACATTATTTTCATGATAGAAACTTGATATGTCCATCCATCCATTTTCCAACCTGCTTCTTGTACTGGGTTGTGGGGGATCTTGGAAGCAATGGGCATGAGGCAGGGAACAACCCTGGATGGGGGGCCAGCCCATTGCAGGACACACTCACATGCATAATTTAGGAACTCCAATCAGCCTCAGCATGTCTTTTGGACTGTGGGGGTAAACCAGAGTACCTAGAGGAAACCCCACGGCAACACAGGGAGAACATGCAAACTCCATACACATGTGACCCGGGCAGAGACTTGAACCCAAGTCCCAGAAGTGAGAGGCAACAGTGCTAACCACTGCACCACCATGCCACCCCCAACTTACTATGTATTACAATGAAATCTGTTTATTTTCAGATTACATGAGTCAATCCAAGGGGCGGCACACTGACCTCACACATCCAGGGATGGTATATTTGAGCCCCACCCCTTCCTGTGTGTGGTGTGTGGATGTTGTGTGTATTTCCTCTACATGTTCCACTTCTTTTTGGACTAAATGAAAAACGAAATGAAAAAATTGGGAAGGTGGAAAATAGGACAATCAGCAATGCAATACTGGTCAAGAGAGTGCAGCATAAGAATAAAAAGACATGACAATAAATAAGTAGTGTCAAAGCAAGCTTAGCTCTTATCCTGCCATGCTGCCATGGCAACGTGTCCTACATCGTAATCCAGCTCTTTGTTGCTTCACTAATTTACCTCACTATGACATTTATCATGTTTAATCCTGGCCAATAAAATGACAGCAGTCAGACACCAACATAAATCTGAATTATTTGATAATCAGGTGGCTGAATAACCTCTTGTAGTCATGCACACTTCTCAGACATTTACAGCTAACTGATAGAAGGATACAGATTCAGTTGGCAAGAATGATGTGACTTAAACTACTAGAAACATATATTTCACACAAAAAATTTAAGTACCTGTAACATTTTTTAGGCATATTGTAATTTAGAAATGTTAGTTTTATATATTATAGTTTAGTACTTATATATTGTATTACAACATTATTATTTTTTTAATCTGTACTTAGTTAATTAAAATTATTCAATTATACTAAATAAAAATAAGTTCAACTGACTTAGCCATAACCAAATTTCATAGTAGTAAACTTAATGCTTTTGGAAAAATCTACTCAAAAAATCAAAGTGTGTTAAACTCAAAAACAAATGAAAACCTATTCCATATAATGAATGGATTTAAAATAAATTCTCAAAAATATGGACAGCCTCCATTGTCACAAATAAAGTTATTTATTTAAGTTATAAAACAACTTGCATTTATCATTAACAATTTATCAAATGATATACTGTTTAAAGCACAAGTGAAAATTTTGAACACTTTAAGAACATATTTAAAATACGGTAAAACATTTGATCCAATATCAGTTCTCTCTCACAAAGCAGTTTACACCTTAAAAGCCTCACAATCATTAACTGTGCTTGAAAACCCTACACATCATCAGTGAAAACATCAGCCTGAACATGCTTCCATAACATGGTGTAGCAGAACATTAATCTGCATTCATTTTGATAACCAATACTGTACATACAGTACACTGGTTAAATTTTCAGACGACACCAAGGTGGGTGGTGTAGCAGATACTGAACTAGCAGCACAGACGTTACAACGGGATCTTGATTTAATTAGCGACTGGGCTGATACCTGACAGATAAAATTTAATGTAGACAAAAGTAAGGTAATCAATGCAGGGAGCAGCGATATAAAGTACATACACTCACCTAAAGGATTATTAGGAACACCATACTAATACGGTGTTTGACAAACAAACAAACAAACAAATTTATTTTTGTATAGCGCATTATCACAACATTACATTGTCTCAAAGCGCTTTACAGCAT
>JAODJW010000026.1:7741483-7751513 GCA_026777045.1 Hyperopisus bebe
GAACGCTGCTGCAGGTCGGCCCTTCCATCTCTTCAGGACATTTACATCAAGAGATGTAGAAGCAGGGCCTTCAGGATAATAAAGGACACATCCCACCCCAACAACAGCCTGTTTCAGCTTCTGAAATCAGGAAAGAGACTCAGGAGCATCATGGCCAGGACTGAGAGACTTAGGAGGAGTTTCTACCCCCAGGCCATAAGGTTTCTGAACCTGGATATGCCTTTGCATCGCACACCCTGATGTACATTGTATACTGCACATTGTGCTCTTGTACCCCTTACCAATCCGCACTGCTACACTAGTCACTTTTATATCTGGATACATTCATTTTGAACGTACTCCTCTGCTTGTATTTTTTTGTATTGTATTTGCATTTGTATTTTTTAGCTGCTTTCTGCACTTTTGCACTTTTATACTGACTTGCACAGTCTACAAAAGAACGGTTCAGGATGCATTTCACTACATGTTGTACTTTGTATAACTATGTACATGACAATTAAAGAATCTTGAATAAAACCCAAAAAGCCAGAAGGATCGTGAGGCCCTGCTTTCACGGTCTGTATTCATACTGAAAATCAAGATCAAGCGAGCTTTTGCCCTTCTGCTCCATGGGAGGTTTCTGTCCCCCCTGAGCTCACCTTAGGACACCTGCGTTACCGTTTGACAGGTGTACCTCCCCAGTCAAACTCCCCACTTGCCACTGTCCCCAGAGCGGGTCGCGCTCTGGCATGCGCCAGCGCCTTGACTCCAAAAGCGAGAGCCTGCTCAGAGCTCGCCTCCCCACCTACCCAGGTGAGTGAGGAAACGATAAGAGTAGTGGTATTTCACCAGCGGCCTAGGCCTCCCACTTATTCTACACCTCTCATGTCTCTTCACAGTGCCAGACTAGAGTCAAGCTCAAGAGTCTTCTTTCCCCGCTGATTCTGCCAAGCCCGTTCCCTTGGCTGTGGTTTCACTAGATAGAAGGTAGGGACAGTGGGAATCTCGTTCATCCATCCATGCGCCTCACTAATTAGATGACGAGGCATTTGGCTACCTTAATACGTGTTTGCTCTCGGCAATTTTATAAAGGCAAGTGAGATGTTTTTTGTTTAAGTAGTATTACTGAATATGCATTATTTTGTCTTCTAAAGTTGGTATTTTCACATTGGTTAACCTATGCTAGCAAGCTACCCTCACTACAGAGGGTAACAGAAATGGGTTATTCTGTTCGTGTTAAACTAGTGTTACAGATTCAATGCTTTTTAAAGACAAACGTAAACAACATAACTGTAATGACACATTTATCAGTGCATGTATGTGTATATTCGCGTGCATGGATTATAAGCCACAAACAATTTAAATATTAAATTATATTTTTTTCTGTCCTCAAAATTGAAATGGAAAATTCAGTTTAATTGTAAATTTGTCCTTATGTAATAGATTAAATCATACTGATACATCCTTTGATTGTTGCTTAGTCCTTTCAGTTACTAGTTGTGTAAAAAAAGAAAGCCATGTATTGCTGTAAATGTCATTTTTAAGTCATTTAAGCCACAAACCACTACACCCAATGAATTATTCATGGGTCCAGGGATATAACAATACATCTGATAGAGAAATTCAACATTAACACTCAAACATAAATAATTTACATGTCTGTATGTTTTGTTGTTCTTTTAGACAGAGTAGAGGCACCCTGTATGTGTTTTAGTAAACAGCATAAACAAAATGTGTATCTTAATTTTGTAGACTAAAGAACCTAAAACGTAAATATAAAACATACAAAAAATTACAGTATAAGTGGTACAACTGCTTCACTACTTTTTCTCATTTATTTTGATTTACTGTCTCTATTTCCATTGACAGTTGATCCATGCAGTGGCTGACAATTAGTCATCAAATATTGAGACTGGATATGCATGGCTGCTAAAATCAAAGTGTGAAAATGTACTCAAAGCTTGCCATTTGGCCTAATTAGATTTGAGCATGAATGACACAATTTTCTTGTTGAAATATCAGTTTCATTTATTCATGAATTTAATGTTTAATGTGTAACATGACAGCAGAATAATCCAAAAAATATATAGTTTATGTTACTGTTTTTATGATTGTGCAGATAAGCTTTGAAAAATTTAAAGCATGTATAATAGTGGGTATACAGTATATATAGAACAGTTATGCCTAATATGCTCCTTTTTGATTTTAGTAAGAATAATGTGTCTAAATTTGAATTATATTGTCTTTTTTAAATAAGCTGTGATACTTGTCTTAAGAAATCACTCTCAGTGATATAATCAGTACAGTGGTACCTCAGAATTCGAAATTAATCTGTTCAGAACTCCCATCCAGGGTGAAGATTTTAAAGAAACTCTGTTTTCAGCATCGACATGTAGACAGGGAAAATGGAGTTTTTGGCTCGAAACGTCAGATTGTGCGCCATTGTCAACTTTGTTTAACATCAGAGCGTGCACTGTTTGCTGTATACATTAGGCAAGTTTGAGCAATGGCGGACTTAGCCGAAATAGTGCTTGTGCTAACCTTGGTGACAGGACAGGACTTTATCTTACATGTGTACAGATAAATGTTGAGTCACTCTCGCATTATATTGATCAACACAGGCATTGGAATGTGCACCATGGTTTTCAACTTAACAGGACTGGCAAATAGGCTTCTGATTGGCTAACATGGCAGTATGGTTAGAGTTATAATGCTGCCTGTTGTTTTGGCATGCTTTTGACAGAGCATTTTAGCGGTTTCATGTGGACGGAAATTTTTTAGAAGACAATGTTTGTGTGGACGGGGATATTTTTTAAACGGAGGAGGAAAAACACCATTTTAAAATATACCCATGTACGTGTGGACAAGGCATCACTTTGTTTCCCCAGTCCGGTCATTGTATTGTCCGTCTGCATTTTGCCTGCCTTGCCTGTAATTAAACCCCGTATTCCCCGATACCCTGACGTCTGCGCCTTTGACTCCGTTCCGTCCCCATTGGGCGTAGCAATATTATTATAATTAAATGGATTATTGGTTTATTATTAATATTAAAACAATTAGAAATCTTTATTTTTAAATGTATTTTATTATATAATAATTACTGTTACTGTCTATCATTGTCTAAATGTATTTTTACTGTTTAAATATATGTATTTAGCTAGTGTAAACATGCACGATGCTATCACAGTGAATGCAAGGCTGAGACTGAAGCTTTACTCTTTGTTTCCACTGACAAACGTGCCGAGTGACTCATTTCCACGCACTGTTTGAGAACTTAAGTTATCTTAGGTCGCACACACACAGTTTGACTTCTGAGATTCAGATCGATTTCTAAGCAATTTTTTTTTTTAACTGGTTCGTTCGACTTTTAAGAAATTCGAGTTCTGAGTTTGAGAACTGAGGTACCACTGTAAATATAACATATTATTATGATTTTAAGTTAAAAAAAATCTTCTGTCATCATGATAACTGAGCAGAGAATTTATCCAATGAGAGTATAAATTCCATGAGCAATTAATGTCAGAAAGTAAAATGACCATTTATATACAAAACAATAACCACACATAAATGTTGCTAAATCAAAAAAAAAAAACCAAAACAATAATAGCAAAGGAAACAAGCTGGTAGCTTTAGTGTAGCATTGTAAAGAAATTAAATTAGCAGTATACCGAAACCCATTGATTCAGTGTTTTCAAATATACTACAAACATAAAATTCCAATTAATTCCCACATTTCCTCATTATTGGTCCTTTATGTGACAATAAAAAAAATCTGCAATTTGATGTCATGGTATTCGGAGGTGTAGTGATTTTTTTCTTTTAAGAAGTGCTGGTTCACACACAAATAGTACTGTCACAAAACTTCATTGAATAGCTGTCGTTGTGTGATGTTAACTACTGTGTTATGGGATCAATAAATCTTTAAACCAGAAGCTAGCCTGATTGCAAATTAGTCTTATAATAGCAAATTACCTCACCAGAAATATTTAATCATACTTATTATGATTAATGAGCATGTACCTTTGATTAAGTTTGCACTTTTTTACATTGGCAGTGTCACAAAGTAACTGCTGAATTCTCTGCTATGTACACGAGCAGGGCTGTAATTTTGCTATTGTGCTTGCATGGTGTATTATTCTTCTCAGTTCATCCCTACTCTGATGACTCTAATGTAATCTAAAATATTGTGCTAGTTAACAGATGTCTTGTTAAGAGCAGATTTGTTGTAACTGCACTCATATTTTGTAACTGTATAGAATTTATGCGCACCACAAATATAAAACTACATAAACAAACGTGTTGTACTGACTATGTTGGCTACATTTACCCAAACTGCTATGTCTTAGGTTCTAGATATTTTGGGAAAATCATGTACCTTGTGAAAAACAACAATGAATTTTCAGGTATAGGTCTTTGTTCAACCACGTTATTTTTTTGCACATATATTAGATATCAGTGTAGGCAAAACACTGTTGATTGGCATTGCAACATCGGTTTCCTAGGCAAACCAGAGAAAAAGTCTCTAGTTGCTTGGCAACAGATCATAATTGCCTGTGAAGGATCCATTTGAGTGCTATTATTCTGAGAGAACTGTTGGGTTGCGTTCTGGCATGCATGTGCAATCTGGACAGGCAATGAGGGAGTTGTAGGGACATCATAAAGCAGCTGTTTTGAAAGCGTTTCAAAATGTTACTTGTTTGCATTCAAATGATATGAAGGCGGGTATTATTCATAGAGGATTTTTGTTTCATCCCTATTCTAAAGGCTTAGCCTTTCACCAGCACTACAAAGGTCTCTCCAAAATATCTCTATCCATTTTGCACTGAGCTGAATGATTTTTGTTAAGCCATGTATGTGTATGACTATATTCATTAATTGATTAATAAATGCTGTACCGTACTCCTTTAGGTGAATCACCTTAAATCATAGCAGATACTACACACACACACACACACACACACACAGGTTTGTAATTATATCTTTGTAAGGCTCTCCATTCATTCTATGGCACCTTAACCATAAGTAACCAAACAAAACACAAGACTTTTGGCATTGTTACTTTTTTTGATTGAATTCACAGATCTTTCTGGGGACCTGAAAAATGGTTCCACAACATCAAGAAACAGGTTTTTATTACATTATGGGGGCATTTTTGTCTCCACAATGTAATACAAACCTAATACACACACACACACACACACACACACACACATTTATGCATATATATGAATTATAAAATTGTTAATGCTGTGGTGTAATTTGTACTCCCTCCATATCACATTATTGTTTTAAAATCATAACTCGTGAAAAGGCCTTTTTGAAAGAACTTGTAACAGTTGTAATGGAGCAGAATCTTGTATTGAGATCTCAGTTGAACAGTGCTCGCCAATGTGCCACCATACCCCCTCCTGCAAGTTACTTGTCATATGATTCTCTTAGATAAAAAGAACTCTACCAACACAGTGGAGCCAACATGTTCTTCTGGTGCACTTAGTGACTGGCAAATGGCTGATAGGTCTGCCAGTAGCAAGGCAAGGAACTGTAAAACACCCATTAATACAGTGTGAACATGTAGCCATTAGGGTGACAATGAGAAGACTTAATGGTCACTTATAATTTGGAAGTCTAATTCTTGAAGACAGTAGAAATTCTCCACAGTTAACAATTTTGGTCACACTACAATGGCATTTTTCCAAGTAAGCTACTTTATGAAACTTTGTCACAAACTATTTGTAATGGTATTGGAAGACAGGGGACAAAAAGACAGAAATGTACTCTTTACATGTACAAGCACTCGGTTATGCACTTCTGTCTTTGTACTTCTTTTTATAATGTCCATATATTCATAGTCTGGTTGATGTTGCCCCTGTTTGAATTAGCAGCTTTCTGAGGACCCTGTATTGGACAGACAGTTGGAATATGGATGGATGAAATTACTACTGTGATTGTGCTTCTCATGTTTAAAGTGACAGCAGCGCAAATCCTTGCTTACCATGTTTATCCCCATTTTCCAATGCATATAGATTAACTTCCACTACATCCCACACTCTAATATAAAAGTGGAAGATTATTGTATTGAGCAACAATGATGAATTTGGATCAAATTAAGTGGTAAATACAAAAACAGGAAAATCTGTAATTACAAGGAAATAAGGTACAGTATATGATTATTGTCTTTGAAAAAACAACCTGGGGTAGTTTTAAGATTGTATTTTAATAACATATGATGTTTCCTGACGGTATCTGTCACCTGTGTCAAATATCCCCCATATAATAATGCCTGCATGCTGTTCTTGTGCACATGGGAGGGGTAGGTGTAGATGTTGGCTGTGCTGATGGCTTGATGGAAATCAATGTCTCCTATAGGCAGGTTTTTGTGACCCTGCATGCTGTCCTACATTGCTTGCCAGTTAAGGAAGCTCTGTCCATGGGGATGGAAAGAAAAACAAGAGGCAAGCTCTCCAGTTTATCGACCCATAGTATTGACAAATGCGCTGTTGCCCTGTGGTGTGCAGAAAAGGCAAATGGCAGCATAGGGTTGCGAATGATTCCTGCAAGTGATCGGTCAATTGTGCCCATTAGAGTAGATGCTCATGCCGCAGAGGCATCTGGAGAGAAATGCCCTATTACTCCTGTCCTTGGGACAACACTTTGCACAGTGTTTGTGTCAAAGGAGATAAACATTGCTTTCTACTGCTGATGCAACACACAGTTTACTGTATAGCCTACTGCAGGCACTCTCACTGTAAACTGTGTGTTAATGACCAGGGGTGTAGTGTTTAATGCCTGACTGCTGCAGACAAAACAGGGAACTGATCAATTAAATATTTTTATGTCCATAAACAACTTGCATTTATTTTGCAATTATTTTCAGGAGTATGTGTGTGTGTCAAAAATCTTTATATTAAAAAAAACATCGCAAGATATCTGAAATACACTATTTGTGGTTCTTAAAATTTAACGATATATATATACATATATATATATATTAGTGCTGCCAAACGATTAAAATTTTTAATCAGATTAATCACAGGGTTGCTGTGGATTAATTTAGATTAATCACAATTAAATATCATTCATTTTTTATCTATATTAATCATTTTGCATGAGCAAACAGACTCAAGAAAAAAGGGAATATATATATGCACTTAACATGATTATTGAACATCTTGAACACGAGTCGGATGCATTCCATCTGCCACAGAAGTGCAATACCATGGACCCATATCAAAAAGCAAGATTTTTTTGCTTAGCCGGACAACTTGTTGTATTTAAGGTACCTCAGTTTAAATGGTCTTTATCTTCGTTCACTTACAATTAGCCCAAGCTACCATAAAACATTTAATGAGCCACAAATGAGAAGTAGTGCTTAAACAGTATAGAACTACAACTTTCCCTTCTGTTGATAAAGGGCGCAGCCATTTCAGATTCTGAACTCGGGATCCTCTGTGCTGCTCCGACATATTTCTCGGATCTCCAAGAAACAGGAGCGCGTTTGTTGTCACTTCCGGCTTCAAAACTCGGAATCCGACTTGGAATACAAGTTCCCAGGGCAAATGGAAACCACCAAAACTGCCCGAAATGAGTTGACAGAGACATTTCAGGGATTTTGAGTCATTCTGCGCTGCAGATGGGTTAATTGTGTTAAAAAAATTATTCAGATTAATCAGAATGATGGATTAATCCATGTTAACCCAATAATTTTGACAGCCCTACTATAAATCCATTTTGATATTGTGTTATAATTAACATCATACAAGGGAAACATCCCTTCCCATCCCTGAACCTCAACACATACGTGGTTCTAATTCCAGAACACTGGTACCAGTGGATGCTGGGAGCTGGGAACCCAAAGGCATTGCAGGTCAGTGTGGTGCCATTTTCCCACCTCACTATGGCAGAAGGTTTCTCTAGAATATTAGAGAGAGAGAACACTGAAGAACATGCCAAGATGATGAACGGAGAATGAGAATTGCCTTTAGTCTTCCAACATGGAGGGATGGTTTTGATCTAACCCAGTTCTCTGTTCTTGATCCAATAAGTCTTACAATATGATAACAATGTGATGTAGCTTCAAAACCAGAATTGTGTGACAGAGGACAAAGTCTTCTCTTTTATAATAAGATCATTTCAAAGTGTCATCAAAATAGGAACTAGTTGAACTTTCATCATAAAAGTGTGTGTGAACTCATTTCCTGATGAGCGGAATGTGGTGGCTTGCTTACGGTAGGTCTGCACTCTGAAGCTGATGGAATTCTCAATCCTTTCACTCCTGGCGTAGAAGGTATACCAGCCCTGTTCCTGAGATGTCATCCTTTTCAGCACAAGCTTTGCCACAAACCTGCCACAAAACAGGCCAGCTGATTCAGCACAAGAGGAAACTGCTCTTTGCCCCAATGCTAAGGGTTTAGTTTAGCTTTTCTCATGCAGGTTGTGGATCAGAGAAATTTATCAAAGAAATAAACTGAATAAATAGAACTTGAACTACCAAATGAAATAGTTTTGTACATGTATTGACAAAATGCCCATGTGTTTGAATTTAAGTGTGGAACTATAACTGACCTGTTGTTGTAGCGATTGAAGCTGCTTGACTCTGAGAACTTATTCTGTGATGCAGAGGTCGTCCATCCTTGATCCTTGATCTCAGGGTATGCTTCAATTTGGACGACAAGCTCCAGATCCTCCCCCTCATTCACCTTCACAGACATATCCTCTCGAGTAACTTTCGGTGAAAGCTCTGGTGAAAGCCTGATATACGGCTTATCTAAAGAGTAAAATAGACGTGTCATGAATTCATACTTACTATAGGACTTACTCACCTGGCACTATAAAATGATACATCTAGTGACATGAAAATTCTGTTAAAAATGTCAGTGTACTCTTTGGAACTTACCCACAACCTCCAAGTAGGTGGTCGTCCTGTTAACACCTGCTTCATTACTGCCAGTGCAGGTAATGTTTCCAGTATCGGAGAGGTTTACTGCAGGGATTGTTAATATGCTCTCAATGTCAAGACGGTTGCCCTCTGTATCCACTCCATTCACTATTTCTTCCACGTTCAGTTTCTAGGGAAGAGATATTAGCTTAGAGACAACAGCAATCACAACACAGGCAGGAAGTAACAAGTCATTAATGGAGCACCAATGTCTGTGGTGGCTGCTTTTGATTTCAGACAAGACCCAAATTCTTGTGTGGGGTGTGAACGTCTCTGTATCTGAGAGGCTTTGGAAAGTTCATGGAAAGTCTGCCACTTACAGTGCGGGAGGAGTGTTTCCATGTGACATTGTAATTGAAGTTGGGGTTGTGAGTTTTGCAGGAGATGCGAAGACTCTCTCCCACAATGCGAACGTACTCGACCTCATCCAGGAATACATATGGCGGGAAACGTAGCCCTGAAAAAAAAACATGAAAAGTCAAACTTTGTACTGCAAGGCTCCAGAAGCAAAGTAAACTACAACAAGCCATTTTGTCTTCGCATCAAGTGGAGTAATATAATTCATTGGCTCACTCTGAATGACGTTGATAGAGAAAGGTCTGGAGATTTTCTCCACCCCATTGATCCTGGCAGAGCAGACATAGTCCGCAATGAAGCTAGGCTGAAGGTTCCAGATGAAGATACCCTTCCTGGGGTCAGTGGTGTAATTCATGGCCTGGGGCACAGAGGTGCCATTGTCCATACGAAGGGAGAAGTCAGTGGCATCAGGGTCCGTCAGAAGACAAGGTAACAGGAGGTTATCGCCTTCTTTCTTTACTGGTCTGTACATGTATCCCGATGTGAAAAGGTTTTGTGGGTCTGTCAGAGGAAAACACATACTGAAAATGAAGGACAGCCTAACAGCCTGCACTTGAGGTGGAACTAGCAAGCTATTCATATTAGCTAGTGATAACAGAAGAAGTTTTATATTTTATATCCATCCATCCATCCATTTTCCAACCCGCTTATCCTACTGGGTCACAGGGGGTCCGGAGCCTATCCTGGAAACAATGGGCACGAGGCAGGGAACAACCCTGGACGGGGGGCCAGCCCATCGCAGGGCACACTCACACACCA
>JAODJW010000026.1:7787843-7800795 GCA_026777045.1 Hyperopisus bebe
AAGTCTCACATTAACAGACTTACAGGGATACCTCAATTGAGTTTGGAGGAGCCGACCATTCGGCATAACAATTGGTTGATAATCAGCATTAAATAATAATTAATTAAACTTTAATTAATTTCAAACAAATTGGTGGAGAATATTAAAATTTACTTGAGCTAATAATTCCTACACAGCCATCACGTACCACCCCATTTTCAAGTTTGTTTCCAACACTACTGTTTCTGAGAATGAACTCATGGGTTGATCCAGGCAATCTGGCCACAACATTAATGCAGGGGTGTCAGAAGCATTTTGAATGGGGGGGACACACTGGCATAAAACAAATATTTTATGTTAAATGTGGGGGGATTCAAACGAATAATTATGAAATGTGAGGGGGACACGTCCCCCTTAGATTTAATGGCAGTGACGCCCATGCATAAATGAGATGCATGTTCGAATCGCACATAATTTGTACATTAATAGAGTGAAAGTGCTTTCTATGTAGATAAGCAAATTTGTTCTCTGAAGGTGCTTTATAGCAATGTGCGTGCAGTCGATGGCTATGATTACACTGGGAAAACTGGACATTGCTGCAAATTGAGCTTTAATCTTTACCTGTTCAACCACAGTGTAAGTAAATTTTATATATCTGGGTGACAAGCAGAATATGTCGTCCCATACACCTGGCATGGCACAACTTGGTGTTGGCTGAGAAATACCCCATCAGTCCACAAGTTCTCGCTGAAAAGCACCTGTGGCTAAGAACCCGAGAGTGGACAGAACTTGTAAAGGAACAGGTATGGCGTAATTCCTCATTGTCTGCCTTTGTAATGCTGGCCCCATTTCAGCACACAACTCCAAAAGGATTGCTCTTTGAAATCTGAATCGACTTAGAAGCCAGTCATCATCATGGGCCAAGAAATCACTATGATCCACACTTCTCGAATTCTTCCATAAGCTATGTCTTCCAATAATGCAAGAGCTGCCATGGTAGTTGTAATAGTTTGGTCATTTTCTGCACCATTTTATTGTTACAAATTGATTAAAATCGGGTGCCGTACATTTGTAAACAACATACAATTAATGTCGGTGTATTGGATAAAGTCAGCGCCATGATTACGAGTATAAAAAGGGAAACTTTTCACTGGGTGCCGTCCGTTTACAAAACTGAGCAGAAACATGCGTACGCTGTGTCTGGAGCTGCCGTGAGAATGTGCATAGCTGTACGCCAAGATTTGTTTTTATACATGTCGACGTGAGCGTGTAAACAGACGTATGCAACATTTTCATGTGTATGCACCATTTATACATGAGGCCCCTGGTTATTATTGTGCATGCGCCATACAATCGCAAATACATAGTGATGTGATATCGTGCAGCCGTATTCAATATTAAAGAAAAGTATGACTACACCTGCTAGATGGTACAATTATCTATGCTTTAAACTGTATTCTCTTGTCTTATAACAAAAGTCGAAGCTGGTCTTATTTACTAAGAAGTCGAAATTTTTTATATTCTCAGGACAAAGCAATAATGCATGGTTCTCCTATTAGAGAGAGAGAGTGTGCGTGGTTTTCCTGTTAAAAGTGCTACGTGTGTGGTTCTTCTGTTAGAGGGAACTGCTTGTATGTTTATTCTGTTAGGGGGTGCTGCATGTATCGTTCTCCTGTTTGAGAGTGCTGCTTGTGTGTTTATCCTGTTAGAGGGCACTGCATGTGTGGTTCTCCTGTTAGAGGGCACTGCGTGTGTGGTTCTCCTGTTAGAGAGCACTGCTTGTGTGTTTCTCCTGTTAGAAGGCACTGCATGTGTGGTTTTCCTGTTACAGAGTGCTGCTTGTGTGGTTCTTGTTAGAGAGTGCTGCAAGCCTGCTTTCTGCTGTTATGTGTGTGAGGCAGTGTCAAGGTCTTGGGCCCTGCTGCCAGAACTGATTATCTTTACTGAATTCATACTGATCTAAACCAACATGACTTGTTGAATACATTAAAGAAATGTCATTCCATCAGGATTGGGCAGTGGATTACTGGAGAAAAACATGGTGCAAAATATTACTAAATATAAATAAACTATTTTCCAGCTACTGTAGTCAAACTTTTGACTGCCATTACCATATCCATGAGCACATATCCATTGTCTATATTAGTTACAGGTCTTGCCCTGCATAGTCTATGGTCTGGTATAAGCCACGTACTTGTGTGTTTCTGTTTCTTACTGCTATTCGCACTTTAACAGAGTTGGATTTAGTGAGAATATAAAAATGACTTGTAATCCTTTTGGGTATATTAGAATCAAAATCTAATCAAAGTGTTCTACATTGGTCTGTAATGAGATTAAGTAACTGTTATGGCAAACAATATAAGCTTTAGATAGATAGATAGATAGATAGACAGACAGACAGACAGACAGACAGAGATAGATAGATACAGTAGATAGATAGATAGATAGATAGATAGATAGATAGATAGATAGATGCTTTATTGTCATTGTAAGTAAAATGAGATTTAGTTTGGAACACGCCAGCAGATGCACAGTATATTTACAATTATTTTTACAAAACACTTGTTTTTGAGTTCACTGGGTCTGTATGATCATTTTAGCCAATGTACATATTTTCCTATAATGATAAGGTGTTCTGGGTTCCCCAAGGTTAAATAGATTTGAGGCATAAATAGAATGGGAGAGTATGTACAGTCACTATATATGTACAAAATATACATACAATAGGGTGCTTGTAAGTAAGTTCGCAGAGGTAGAGGTAGAGCTTTATTAAGAGCTTATTAGAGCTTTATTAGAGCTTTGCTAAGTAAATGCAATAATAATTTATGTAGCATACATATAGACATTCATCCATTTTCCATAACTGCCTAAACCAGGGGTGCCAAACTCAAGTCTTGGATGGCTGGAGCTCTGCACATTTTGGGGTTTGCCCTCATGTAACAACTCCTTGTACCTCCTTGTGCTAATTACCACACAGCTCTGGCGCTGAATGATTTGTGGTGGAGCAGGGAAAGAACGAAGTTACAAAGGGCTCTAGTCCTCCAGGACTGGAGTTTGACACTGCTGGCCTAAACAATTTGATGAATTTGGTGTCCATCCCAAACAAACACAGGGCACAAGACAGAGTACACTATGGATGGGTGGCCTAGTTTTTGTAGATACATGCCCTAGCAAAGGAGCAGGTCCAGATTCCATATATACAGAGTCCTAACAAGCCTTGCCCATGGTCTGTTCCTTACATACCTATAAATGGTGCATCCTTTATTTCTACTTATTTGAATCATACTGTTTTAAATGACAATTTAGGAGGGTAGATGTAGAATGGATAATATCAACTAAAGATTACAGATTAATGTCATTTCCACTGGACCTGATTTTATCACCAGACACAGCTTATATAAAATAATAAATATTCATAAATGCAAAATGCAAATAAATAATGGTTTAAAAAGTTCTCAAGAGTTATACAATGCATAATGCAATCACCAATTTAACTGCTAACAAGACACATTGATTACTCAGCAGCAACAATCACTGATAAAAACTACAAATAATTTGTTAATTAACTAGGAAAAACAGCTAATTATCTTAAATAGGTTCTGTAAGAAAAAGTATTCAGTGTGAAAAGCTCTGGCAACAAGACAAAAATGGAGAAATTGGTAAAGGTAATCCATTTGGGTAATACATGCTTTTTTTGGAGGGAGAAAATGTTGTTACTTATTTTGTTATTCATCCACTGCTTTGACCCAAAGCAACTAAAAGTCATATGCATTGTACAAGATGATTATCACATCCAGGTGCATGGTGGCTCAGTGGGGGGAGGGGGGTTCACATTTCATTTGGGTTTTGTGTATGGAGAGTGTGATGTTCTCTCCTGTTTTATGAAGTTTTCTTCTAGACACTATAGTTTCTTCCAGCTATCCAAAGACATGTAGTGAGATTAATTGTCAACTCTAAATTTCCTTATGATGGGCTGGCACCTTGCACAGGGTGTGCTCCAGCTTCGTGCCATGTGATGGACTGGTATTCCATCTAGGCTCTACCCCGGCCCTGCACCCTGTAATGCACTGGTATCACATCCAGGGTGTACCTCAGCCTTGTGCCCTTTGATGGACTGGCATCCCATCCAGAGTGTACCCCAGCCTTGTGCCCTGTGATGGACTGACATCCCGTCTAGGATCTACCTAGGCCCTGCGCCCTGTGATGCACTGGTATCCCATCCAGGGTTTACCCCAGTATTGTGCCCTTTGATGGACTGGCATCCCATCCAGAGTGTCCCAGCCTTGTGCCCTATGATGGACTGGCATCCCGTCTAGGGTCTACCCCGGCCCTGCGCCCTGTGATGCATTGGTACCCCATCCAGGGTGTGCCCCAGCCGTGTGTCCTGTGATGGAGTGGCACCCTGCCCAAGGTGTATTCCAGCCTTGTGTTCTGTGATGGACCGGCACCCTGCCCAGGGTATACCCAGCCATGTGCCCTGTGCTGCCTGGCATAGGCTTCAGGCCCCCCGTGACCCTGATTAAAATAAGTGGTTGGAAGACAGATGGGTTGTCACATCTAGAATTGATCTAGAATTCTGTTGACTAGTTACCAACTGTGGGTATTGTTGTTTCCCAATCAGTGTATTTAAGCTGGTTCTTCCTCCTCGGTCTTATTAGTCCATTCTCCTGATCTGGTTTTTCTGGCTTTCTTCTGTGATGTAGATTTGTTAGATTGGTGGATTTATTGGTGCATTTTGTTTGCTAAACACCCAGACTAAATTAATTCCCAAACCCAACCTTTAGGGATGCCGCTTGCCGCTCGCATCCTTAATAGCTGCTTCAGCTACGTACCATTGCTTTTACTATGCAGCAACCTTAGACAATTGGTACTGTCAGTTTGATAACTCAACAATTATTTGTAAATGGAGGCTTCAGAAGCCATCAAGGTAGTAGCAGTGGGTTGAAAGTGAGGCTGCAGAAGCCATGTTTTGAACACACTAATTCTGAAGGTGCTTATCATTTTAAAACTTCCCAGGAACATTGTATAGTTCAATGGTTCTCTGTGGAATGTGAAATGATTTCCTGAGTATTCTAAAATAAAGTTTATATCTCTTTTTTGTTAAAAGCCCCCTTCTTGGCAGATTTTACTGGTTACAATCCTGTAGCTAGTCAGCAAAATTTATTGTGGGGAATTCGGTGAAATATATCTTAGAAATATAATTATAGCTTAGCTTTTAATAAGAGTGTGTCACTTGGTCCTAGTCAGCGCTTCACACAGATCTGATGAACCTAATTATATTAAAACAAGTCACACAATGTTGGCCTTTTAATAAATGTTTTAGAGACTTAGGGAGAGTGTAGGCAGGGTAGACTTGGGGAGAGACTGTAGGCTCAGGCAATGTTACGGTAATGTTTTGGCATACTGTGGTATTTTCGTTGAATTTTTGTGGTTAGCTTTTTTGTCATTTATATGCATGCTCATCTTAAATAGACTAGCATTATAACAAACATCTTTAAATATGTGTTAAAGCACTAGTAGAACAACTTTTTTGTTTGTTTGCTAGTGTTCAGTTGCGATCAGAAGTTTGTGATCTGGTACATTATACAGATTTAAAATACACCATACTGCGCCTATGGAGCAGTTTTACCAGCTAACTTGAGCTTATGTATGTACAGTGATAGAAAATCTACGTAACAGTAACATTTGATCTCAGAAGAAAATCCCAATAGGATCTGTAGTTGTATGTCTGTCTGACATTACAGTAGTTGCTTAGTTATACTATTGGTGTGTGAGTTAAGGTTCTTGTTCTTATGTTATGGAAGACACGGGCCATAATGCAAATATGAAAGGATGCCACATTGTTTGATAGAAATGAAAATTATCAACCTATAAAGGGCTGAATTCAAGGACACCCCGAAAGTCAAAGTGAAAAAATTATGAAATAATGATGCGGCAGGGTAGTGCATTTTGGTGAAATTTCATTGCAGCAACTCAAAATCATACTCTGTAGTTTGTATGGCCCCTACCTGCTTGTATGCCTGCCTGACAATGTTAGGGCATGTTCCTAATGAGAGGATGAATGGTGTCCTGGGGGATTTCCTCCCAAATCTGGTCCAGGGCTTCACTGAACTCCCGGACAGTCTGAGGTGCAATCTGGCAGCGTTGGATGGACCAAAACATAATGTCTCAGAGGTGTTCTATTGGACTTAGATCAGGCATATGGGGGCCAGTCAAAGGTATCAATTCTTTCATCCTCCAGGGACTGCTGCAAACTTTCACCACATGAGGCCAGGCATTGTCATGCACCCGAAGGAACCCAGGACCCACAGCACCAGTGTAGGGTGTAACAATGGGTCCAAGGATTTTATCCGAATACCTAATTGCAGTCAAGGTGCTGTTATCTAGCGTGTGGAGGTCTGTGTGTCCCTTCATAGATATGCTTCCCCAGACCATCCACCACCAAAACGGTCATGCTGAACAAAGTTACAAGCAACATAACATTCTCCTCAACTTCTCCAGACCCTTTCACGTCTATCACATGTGCACAGGGCCAACCTGCTCTCATCCTTGAAAAGTAGAGGGCACCAGTGGAGGACCTGCCAATTCTGATATTCTGTGGCAAATGCCAATCAAGCTGCATGGTGCCAGGCAGTGAGCACAGGGTCCACTTTGTGGGTCATCTCATTGTTGCCCCACTAGTGCACCTATTTTTAATTTCATTAACACTAAAGCAGCTGAAACTGGTTAACAACTCCCTCTGCTACTTAACTGACCAGATAAATATCCCAGAAGTGTAATTGAATTTATGCTATACTCTGATTAAAAAGTGTTCCTTTAATTTCTTTGAGCAGTGTACAGTTGAGGACAAAATTATTAGCCCCCCTATGAAAATCTCATTGTTTTAAAAGTATTTCCCAAGGCAGTCAGTAGCCTGCCTGCCCGCCCCCTTTTGTAAATTTAGTCTTTGTTCATCCCCTTTTGTTTTTGACCCCTCGTGGTCCTTTTTGGTTTTGTTAAACCTCTGTCCTTTGAGCCGCAAGTGGGTTGTCCACCTTTTCTGCCTGCACTAGGCCACGTCCCCGCTCCAAGCCCGCCCAGATCTATGACAAATATGGTCCTGACGAACGTGGTTGCATGATGGCCTGGTTCAACAAGACTAGTTTATCCTGGAACACAGCAGTGTAAGAAGCAGACTGCAGGCTGGCGCTGCGCGTGATGGCTGGCTTCTTGGCAAAGAGATAAAAACATTGTGTAATTTATAACTATTTATTGTTTATGTATTGAATCGTTTTGTTATGAAATGCAGGTGACCGCAGCTACCCTCTCAAGCACTGGCTTCTCACCCCCCTGTCAAACCCCCAGAGTGCACAGGAAAATCACTATAATGATGCTCACACTCCTGCGTGCACCATTGTGGAGCGTGCCATCAGCCTACTGAAATGCAGATGGCAATGTTTAGACGCATCAGGTGGCCTGTTTTTACACCTATGGAAACCTGTTTCTGCCACTGTGGGGAAAAAAATATAATTTAAGATGAAATTTTGACGTTTTGACGTAATGTATATATATTTTTTTCCACAGTGGCGGAAACGGGCTTCCATACCCACAAGCACATCTATCTCGGTTTCAGAAAAAATTATTTTCTTACTTTTTCCCTCGGTTGCCATGATGCCATGAGTTTTTCAGGTTTACATTGGATGCTTAAATATGCATGAGGTGATTTGCATTGACCATGTATGGTTAAATGGGGGCGTGTAGAGGGCGGAATATGAGGCAAATCCACATGCATACAATCCCAGGTAGTGTGTGATTTATACAGCATATATTGCTTGGAGGTGTCCATGCGCACGTTTTTATAAATGTGACTTTCTTTGCGTACATCATTTTCGTCGTTTGAGTGCACGTACACCTAGTATGAGTTCTATGCAAACTTTTATGAGACCCCAGATCTGTTTCCTCTGCAGAGAAACACTCTTTTAAATCTGCCTGTTAAATCCACTGTTGTAATAGCAATCTGCCAAGGTGTAAGCATGCCTAACTTTTAAAATAAATGTAGGATGACACTGATTGGTTTATAGCAGTGTTAATTTTGACAGCAAATTTTTATTTAGTCTTAGTCATGATCTTCTGACTAAAATGTAATTGTTTCAGTTATAATTTAGTCATCTAAATTATTTTAGTTTTAGTCTTTAGTTGACTAAATATCATAAGATTACACTCAACTAAAACTACAGTTGATTTAGTTGACTAAAATTAAAAGTCCAAAGTGTAATGTTTAAAGTTTCCCTTTGATTTCTGAAAGTCATTATTTTCACCAAGATGAAATGAAACCATGTTAAGTAATTGTATTAAGGTCTGTGTGAGGATAGGCGATAAGAGAGGAGGGAGACCCTGGAATGCGGTAGCACAAAGGTCAATTGGTAAACCAGGAGCAAACAAGACCAAGGGGGAGATCCAGAGGCGAGGTTGAAATGAAAGCAGGGAGTTGGTGTCTGGGGAAGTCAGTCCTACACAGAGAGATGAGACAAGGTGATGATGGGAAGGGAGGAACAAGGTCAATGGGACAGCAGGGAAGGCAGACAGGAGAAGGCAGGTCGATGGGGCAGGCGTGACACGCAGGGCAGGCGAAACAGCAGGGCAGGATACAGCAGGCAGGGTAAGTGGGGAGAACAAGAGACAAAGAAGCGCTTGGTAAGGCTCATTGAAACAATGGCAACAATACTTCGCAATGATCACTCTGCTTAGCCTGCTTTAAGAAGCAGGGTGATTAGCCAGCAATCGCCTGCAGGTGTCCAGCCCTGCCCGTGTGGGCGTGACAGTCTGACTGTGTAGTACACAAAGACACAGATTATTTTTGGGGTATTGTAGCTGCCCCGCCCGGCGGCAGGAGTCCAGGAGGGCTCGAACCCAGAATACATTGGAGCCATCCTGCAAGGTGCAAGGAGGAGGAACTGACATGTCAGTAGGGGGATGCGACATGCTCTACCACACTAACTTCAGGAGGGAAGCATGGAATGTGGGGCAGATACGATACACACTAGGCAGTTACAAATGGAAAGAGTTGGGTTCCACATGTTTGGAGATCTAGCAAGGTCCCATTGACTCACACGATAGGGAGGGGTAGCATGTCGGCGCTTGTCAGCGTGGACCTTCTGTCTTGTGGATTGTCTAGAGAGGGTGAGCTGGGTTCGACGCCAGACCTCCCGGGCGCCCTGGAACCATTCATCTACCCGAGGTACATCACAGCTTATCGAATCCCAGGGAAAGAGCTGCAGGTGATACCCCAACACAAACTGAAATGGTGACAGGTTAGTGAACAGGTTCACTAGGGTGTTTAATGTGTATTTGGCCCACACAGGGTGCGTACCCCACTCGGCGGGTTTCTCTTTGCATAGCAGCCTCAAAGCCTTGGACACTTCTTGGTTGGTCCTTTCTCAGGCCGTTTGATTGGGGGTGGTATGCAGAAGTAAGGCTGAGGGAGATATTCAGCTTGGTGCAGAAGGAGCGAAACACCTGAGAGGAGAACTGGGGACCCCAATCGGATACCACATCTTCAGGGATGCCGTAGTACTGGAACACCCAGATAAGTAAAATATCTTAGCTAAGTCTGCTGCAGTTGGAAGCTTGGGGAGAGAAATTAGGCGACATCTTGGAGAAGCGATCAACTACGGTAAGTATTATGGTGTTACCCTTTGAGAGGTGAAGATCAGTGATGAAGTCCATCGTGAGGTGTGACTAAGGACGTGGAGGGATCGGCAGAGGTTTAAGAAACTTGGCAGGTGGTTGGTGCGAAGCCTTTCGTTGGGCACATTCTGGACAGGAGGCCACGTATCGCGCCACCTCCACTCTCAATCCTGACCACCAGTATCTCCGTGCCACCAACCGTAGAGTAGCGGAGACCCCCATGTGTCCTGAACTACAGGTGTGTACCCACCTGATCACGGCTGACCTATGTGGGGTGGGCACATACAGCCTTCCTGTGGGCATCCGGTAGGTGGAGCAGAGCATTCATTGATAGCTCGAAGAGTTTCCTCCAGGGACCAGGAGATGATGGCCACAAAGCAAGAAGGGACTAGGATGGAGGCGGTTCAGTCCACTGCTGCCGGGGGTCGTATTGCCGGGATAGTGCTTCGACCTTAACGCTCTTCGGCCCCGGGAGGTAAGTTACTGTAAAATTAAAGTGAACAAAGAACATGGCCCAGTGGGCTTGCCGTGGGTTCAGTCATTTTGCGTTCTGCAAATACTCCAGGTTCTGGTGATTGGTGAAGACCTGGAAGGGGTGTCAAGCCCCTTCCAGCCAATGTCACCACTCCTCCAAAGCCAGTTTGATGGCCAGAAGTTCCCGGTCCCCTACATCATAAGTACATTTGGCAGGGGTGAGTTTCTTGGAGAAATATGCACAGGGATGTCGGCAACCAGTTACCAGATCTCTCTGTAGGAGGATGGCTCCAACTCCGGCTTCAGAGGCATCCACCTCCACCTCAAAGGGGTTCTCAGGACATGGTTGGTGGAGGACAGGAGCAGAGCAGAAAGCACGCTTGAGCCTCTGGAAGCCAAGGTCAGCTTCCAGAGTTCACTGGAGACGGGTACCTTTTCCTCGGGTGAGGGAGGTGGGAGGTGTGGCTACCTGGCTGAAATTTCTTATGAACGGGCAGTAAAAATTAGCAAATCCAAGAAATCGCTGTAGTTCCTTAACTGTATGCGGTCGTAGCAAATCTTGAATAGTGACAACTTTCTGCCCCCAGTCTGATGACATAACCCAGAAACTACCTGTGTCTGATGGAATTCACACTTCTCCCCTTCCACAAATAGATGATGTTCACACAGCCTCTGGAGAACCTGGCAAATATGGTTTACGTGCAGGGAGAGGGAAGGACAATATATTAATATGTTGTCAATATATATGACAATAAACTAGGTAACCATGCCGCGAAATACGGAGTACATGAATGCCTGAAAGATCAACGGGCTGTTGGCTAGGGCATAAGGCATAACTCAGTACTCGTACTGTCTGGTGCGGGTTATAAAGGAGGTCTTCCATTTGTCTCCTTTCTGAATAGACCTACATACAAGGTTATAAGCACTGCGGAGGTGGAGTTTAGTGAAAACCTTAGCCTCACGGAGCTGTTGCAATGCGGAGGGAATCAAAGGTAATGGTTTTCGTCATTTCACCGTAATAGCATTGAGAGCTCGACAGTCTATGCACGGATGTAAGCCTCCGTCCTTCTTCACGAAGAAGAAGCCTGCTGTAGTAGGGGAGGTAGATGGAAGGATAATACCTTGCTATAGGCCCTCCAGAATATAATCCTTCATTGCTGCTTCTTCGGTTATGGACAAGGGGTAGAAGTGGCACCCCCTCTAGGAGATCAATAGCGCAGTCACATTCCCTGTGAGGGGGAAACTGGAAGACTAGCGATTTACTGAAGACATCTCCGAAGTCTGCATACTTGGCGGGGATGACAGAGAGATCCTCTGGGTCTGGGCATTCCACTACTGAGACGCAACAGGGTAAAGTGACACACCAGGAAAAACATTGGGTTTACCAGGCAACAAGCTCACCAGAGGACCAGTGGATTTGTGGGTCATGCTCCTGTAGCCACAGGAGACCCAGAATACTAGGATCCTTGGTTCTGGGAAGATCTAGGAAGTTTAATTTTTTCACATGGAAAATACCCACTCATAGAGTCACCGAGCCTGTCCTATGGGTGATCTTACTCCCCTGTAGGGTTTCACCACTAACACCCAGCACTGCATTGGGAGTGAAGAGAGCCTGCAGAGGAATCTGTAACTTCTGAGCAAGAGCCTGATCCATAAAGTTCCCAGCCGCCCTTGAATCTATTAGAGACTGTGTACAAGTCTGTTCCCCAGCAAATGTTCCTTCAATTGGCATGGTAAACTGAGCTTGGGAAACACCCAGAAAAACTGATATGCCTACCTTAGCAGAGGGTTTGGGATAGAAGCAGGGAGCGCCTGAGTTGCATGGGTTCCAGGCGCTCCGCTGTGGCAGCGGTGGGTGTCACACTTATGCGAGTCCGCTGGAGACGACACTCTCTTAGGCTGTTATCCAGTGCAGCAGAGAGCCCAATAAAATCCTCAAAGGATAGGGAAGAGCCCTGGAACATGAGTTCATCCTGTATATCCAGGTTCAAAGTGCGACGATAGAGGATCCACAGACAGTCCTTTGGCCTGCACAGTCCTGCCGCGATGGTGCGGAACTCTGGAAAATTCTGTGACGGTCCTGGAGCCTTGCCTGAGGTCAAGCAGTCATGCCCCTAGGCTGCATCCCATGGTGGCATGATCAAAGATCTCCTTGAAGGCCGTCTGGAAGTCCCGGGTGGAATCCAAAAGTGGACTGTCATCAGTCCAGAGAGCCGTAGCCCTATTGTGTGCTCATCCAGTAAGCAGTGAAATAACAAAGCGTACTCTACAAAGCGCTCTGGGTGTTCTTCAATGTCCAGCCCACACTGCATTAAACACGCTTTGCAGTGGTCTGGGTTACCATCGTACTTTTCAGCCATGGCAACCGGGACAGGAGCGGACACTCATGGGGGAGAATTGGGCAGCTGAGTCCAGGCTGCCTGTCTCTCCAGGAGCTGTGAGACGAGCGCAGTTACTGTAGCTGGTCTAACTGCTGCTGAAGGTGGTGGGACCCTGCGGGGTCCATTCTCCTTAGGTGAAGTACACTGCTCAAAAAAATTAAAGGAACACTTTGAAAACACATCAGATCTCAATGGGAAAAAAAATCATGCTTGATATCTATACTGATATGGACGGGGTAATGAAAGGATGCCACATTATTTGATGGAAATCAAAATTATCAACCTACAGAGAGCTGAATTCAAAGACATCCCAAAAATCAAAGTGAAAAAATTAGGGCTGCCCCCGACTAAAGATATTCCTAGTCGACTAACACTCCTGCATTTTAGCGATTAGTCGAATAATCGTTCATTTATGATATTAATATAATAACTTGCGTATATACAAGGAAAGG
>JAODJW010000026.1:7815062-7827942 GCA_026777045.1 Hyperopisus bebe
CTTTTGCAGGTGAGCTATAGTGTTGTGCTAAACTGTAAGAGTGTTTTGCCAAATGATCTTAGAGTTTTGAGAATGTATTTTCTGTTTCAAGAAATGAGCCAAACCAATGGAGAAAAACTGTAAGTGCAGCGGGCATGACAGCGCTGATAATCCATAACTCAAAACTTTTTCTGTGCTGTTTTTGTCTAAAGGGCTTGTTGGGAGAATCAACTCTCCAGTTACCAGGGACAGAATAACTTTCAGTATTTATTTCCTAAATGAAGCTGTATACTGATCTCTGAATGCCAGATTTGCTTTATTGCACATCAAACAATTATCAGCCAGATAGTACCCTCAAATGGAGTAAATTCCCCAATCAAAAAAGTATATCATACTTTTACCCACACTGCTTAAAAAATCCCAATACACTTGTAAAATATATTTTCCAAAAGATTGTAAAGACCACATTTCATGCATTAGTACACTGTATTTAAAGAAATGTGTGATCATGTCCCAGTCAGTGAAAGTGTGTTTTCTACCCCTAGGCCCCAGAGGGTTAATCCATTGACATCTCACTGTTTTGTTGGTGCAGCTTTCCATTTGCATTATGCAAACTTAAGTGACTTTGTTTGGCTGCTGCAGATTAACAAAATGTTGGATGCAATAAATGAAGAGATCTTTTCCAAAGCGTGATAAATGCCAAATAAAAAAAAATGAGTTTGTCGTGCCATTTTGCTGTGCACTGAACCTATTCAGGGGCATGGTGGTGCAGTGGTTAGCACTGTTGCCTCACACCTCTAGGACCCGGGTTCGAGTTTCCCCCTGGGTTACGTGTGTGGAGTTTACATGTTCTCCCCATGTCATCGTGGGGTTTCCTCCGGCTACTCCGGTTTCCCCCCACAGTCCAAAAACATGCTGAGGCTACTTGGGGATACTAAATTGCCCGTAGGTGTGCATGTGAGAGTGAAAGGTGTGTGAGTGTGTCCTGCAATGGGCTGGCCCCTTTTCCAGGGTTGTTCCCTGCCTCGTGCCCATTGCTTCCGGGATAGGCTCCGGACCCCCCGCAACCCAATAGGATAAAGCGGGTTGGAAGATGGATGGATGGATGAACCTATTCACTGCTCCATCAACATTTCATGCCAAATCGCTATATTCCCTTGTTTAAGATGTACTGCAAGATGCTGTTTCTTTCCGCAATAAGCGCCGTACCTATTTTTTGTCAAAACGCAATATGTACTCTTGACCGATCAGAATTCGGTGATCGTGCGACTTAATCGAATTTGGCGGTGCTCTGAGGCGATATTTTTGTTGCAATCTTGTTTAGTGTCCTCCTCAAAATGAATGGTTTAAACCCTTTTGATGGCATCGATGAGCCAGTGACACCTAAAGCTGGAGGTAGAAAACGCCAACTTTACAAAGAAAACCACAAAAAAACAACAAAAAAAGAGGGTTTGTCACCCAGGTGGTGCGTTAATATCTACTGTGGGATGTCAGCACAAGGCTGCTGTGACCGGTTTCTGTCAAGCGGAGAAGCTGTCACCAGACTATTTGTTTTATGTAGTGGACGATATTGAAACATGAAATTGCCAATATTTATTTTATTGTACTATTTAGTTTATGTTATTTATTTATTTAATGCATTTGCACTTATTTTGATTTATATTTATTTATTGTACGAGTTTTTGATGTCATATGTTGCATGTTCACACATAACACACATAAACAACTTTTTGGAAATAAATAGATGGATTTATAGCGTTTTGGAAAAGAATAGATGGATTTATAGTGTGTTGAAAAAAATAATAAACTTTGAATTTATAATCAACAATACCATTGTTTGATTTAACAATCATTGTTCAACATGTTCAGACTGAGCCAACAAACCATTTTAACAGGAAAAATTAAATACTAACAAAATGTGTGTGTCACGTTCGGGCAAGAAGGACAGCGGAGATCCAGAATTACAGGGATCAGAAGGGTTTATTGAGGGACGTGAGCAAGGAGCAACGAAGGAGAGTAGTCCCGTCACGAGGAGGGAAACCGACTCTTCTGCCCGGGTGGAATGGGACAGGGCAGGTGACACGAGGGGGGTCTCCCACTCGTGGATCCGGTGCGGAGGTACAAAAGCGGCGCGCTGCAATCGGGGTCTTGGTACGTTGTCCGGGGTCAAAGCCAGGGGGGTCCGTCTGACGAAAAGGCACTGGGACAAGGAACACGAGGCAGGGGACGAAGGATGTGGCAGGACAGGTAAGTCAAGGATGGGAGCAGGTCTAAGGAGGGAAGGTAAGGAGGTAAGGATCACACACCGGGTTGACAGGTCAGGCAGGGCGATGTGGGTAAACGAAAGACAGGCAAAACGCTCGGTAAGGCACGGTAACATCGGCTCAACATTTCGCAAGGAGGTTAAACAGGGTTAATTAGCTGTAGATGTGGTGGACCTGTCGGACCCCGCCCCTTTGGGCGTGACAGTGTGGGTATAGGTAAAGGAATGTAATTTTCCTGAAAACTATCATAATGGATTTATGCTGTTTTGGAAAAGAGCTCTTCAAATATTGTGAATGGAAGAAATCGAATTTAATAGCAACACTAATGTGTTCAACATTACACTAGCATGTTTTACTTATTCATGGTGTATTGGAGGTAATATCTACAATCCAGTCAATGAATAGGTATAATCTCTCCAGTGTGTCCTGGATCCCCCCGAGGTCTCCTTCTCATTGGATATGTCTGACGCACCTCCCTAGCAAAGGCATCTAGAGGCATCCTAGATAGATGTCCAGATCACTTCAGCTGGCTCCTTTTAGTGACACGGAACAGCAGCTCCACTTTTAGCCCCTCACTAGTGTCCAAGCTCCTCACCCTGTGGTCTCTTCTCCCATGTACTTTTTCGACTTATGCATATTCTCCAATCAGCTTAAGTCTCGGGTTTAAGAGCTAATATACACTTCTGGTGGAGAAGTACCAAAATATGTACGTATTGCATGCTAGTGTCCCTTATGCACATTCTGCCACCGACTTAAGCGCAGCAGTCTAAGCAATGATGCACAGACCTTTCTCTCACCAGCCACCTTTTCCAGCTTCACTGAGGGGATCCTAAGGTGTTCCCAGGCCACCTGAGAGATATAATCGCTCCAGCGTGTCATGGGTCTGTCCCAGGGCCTCCTCCTGGTTGGACATGCTCGAAACATCTCCCCAGGGAGCTGTCCAGAAGGCATCCAAGATGCCCAAACAACCTCAACTGGTCCCCCTTCGATGGGGTGAAGCAGTGGGTCTACTTTGAGCCCCTCCCAAATATTCAAGCTCCTCACCCTATCTCTGAGGCTGTGCCCAGACACCCTATGGAGAAAACTCATTTCTGCCACTTATATCTGCAATCTCATTCTTTTGGTCACTACACGGAGCTCATGACCATAGGTGTGGGTAGGAATGTAGATCGAGTGGTAAATTGAAAGCTTTGCCTTCCACCTCAGCTCTCTCTTCACCACAACTGAACAATAGTGTCTGGATTACTGCCGATGCTGCACCAATCCACCTGTCGATCCCCCATTCCCTTCTTTCCTCACTCGTGAACAAGATATAAAAATTATATAATGCAATTATATATACTTAAATATTTCTATATACTAAGTATTGCAGCGCCGGCAAGATTAGCATATCCCAGCATGCTCTTGGGCAGTTGTAAATAGCTCTTCTTTGTGTTGTGTTACTGTTAATACTTGTATTCTCCTATTGTCACATGTGTGTTTGCCCTGTCTTGTGTAAACCCTGTCCGATCCCCATGTATCTTTAGGATTGTGTAAATTACCCACCATGTGTGAGCTTTATCATTCAGTGTCTGACCTCTTTGTGTTTCCAAGTATATGGTTGGTTTGGTGCTTGTTGGGTCTTGTTAGTCCTGCTAATGACGCAATAAAAGAACATGGTTTGTCCCTGTAACTAAGTCTCCTCATCATTCACCACTCTCATGGTGCCTTGGACTGCCTGGAGCTACAGTATATTACCACAGGCAGGATTCAAATGACATCTGCCTTGCTAACATGCCTAGCAGGTGAATCAAGTAGGCTAAATGACTGGTCAATTAAAAAAATAATCCTTCGAAATGAAATAAGTAAAAAATAGGTTCAAAGGAGGTAGTGTGTCCTCACAATCCTAAACCGCAGTGCATTTACTTGTTCTCTTGTGTGAGTGGGACAGACAGAAACACCCTCATCTTGAAATACTTCAACTGACTGACACTGAATGAATTGCATGTTTCTGGGTGGATCGTGAAACACTTTGCTCTGAACCAGTACTGGACGCATTTACCCTGTATTTTCATACACATAATGTACATACACTCCATCAACTAGGTCAGGGGCCCCCAACAGACACATGACTAGGGAACTTGCCTAATTGGTGACCATTCTATGCTGGGGGGTGGGGGGGTGGAGGTAGATGTGTGGGTTTTTAGTAGCAGTGAGTAGCAACTAGTTTGTAATAATACATCAAGCCTATGATGTAGTGCGTCACAAATATGCTCGGACCCATTGTGGGTTTGATCACTGAGCCTTTATTGAGCCCGTCAGAGACATCAGATATACAGTAGGGAGCGGACAGAGACATGGTCATGCAAGCAGGGTCGAAAGCTGGGAAATCAGGAACAAATGGCAGGCAAGAATCAGGATCCAGGTTCGTGGTCGGGTCGCAGGTGAGAGGGTTGATCACCAGGGATCTCCATCTGAACACACAGACAGGGCACACGGGGAACTCACAAGGAGGGAGGTTGAGACGGGCTGCAAGGAGAGTCGGGCAGGGCAAGCAGGACGGAAAAGAGCTAGATGGGAGACAGGGGAAGTAACGCTCAGTATGTCTCTATACATCAATAATACCTTGCATCGGGCTGCGGTCATTGTCATGCTTTTATTTAATGTGGTTACTGGGTATTGGTCGGGGGCAGCTGCTTCCCATTGCCGGTGCGCCGGTGGGGTGTGACATAGTGTATAAACTTGTTTGGACTATAAGGTTGACTACATTATTATTTTATCAGCAATACATTGTACACTTTCAATCCATGCAATTAATAGTACTGATATTTACACCCGTATCTATTGCTTAGACATATTTGTATAATTACAGAATTGTTCTGAATGAAGAAGGGAAAAAACTTATATGGATTTGTTTTTAAATACAATATGGGTCATTTTCATGAGCTCATTACTGTAACCTGTTAGTTTTCTTAAATTTTTAATTTGATGATAAATGAAAATGAGTTTGACGATAGACACATTATTGTATGATCGTAGGTTTATTATATTAATTGGCTGTTGTGGTTCACTTGCAGTAAAGTTGAAAGATTTCAAAATATTTTATCTAGTTTTGTGTTATTTGATCTTAAAACGGCAATGGCAGTGCCTATTTGGGGAAACGGATTGAAGGATCATTAAAGCAATGCTATAAAGTACCTATGAAAAAGTATTCACCCCCCTTAGATGTTTTACCCTTTTATTGCTTTTATAAATCAATCATGATAACATAATTTGGCTTTTTTTTACAAAAAAACACAAAAAACTCACTTTGTCAAAGTGAAAACTGATTTCTACAAAATAATGACAAATAAATATAAATATGTAACATAAAATAAGTGATTGCATAAATATTCACCCCCTTTAAAGTGACTGACCTAATTCAGCAGAGGTCCAGCCAATTGGGGCTAGTAGTCTCACAACTAGTGGAATGGAGATCACCTAAGTGCAGTGACTGTGTCTCGAGTGATTGTAGTATAAAGACACCTGTGTCTGGAAGGTCCCTTCACTAGTTAATCAGTATTCCTGGCTACCATTACAGCATGAAGACAAAAGAACACTTCAAGCAAATTAAAAAAAAAGGTTATTGAAAAGTATAAGTCAGGGGATAGATACAAAAAAAAATCCCCTGGAGTTCAGTTAAATCCATCTTCAAGAAATGGAAGGAATATGGCACATGTGTAAATCTACCTAGATTGGGCTGTCCTCACAAACTGAGTGACCGTGCAAGAAGGAGAGTATTTTTTTTTTGTCAAAAATGTCACGCCCACAGGGGCAGGGCAGCACAGCGATAGACTATCGCCGCTCAATTAGCAGGAGGATCCAATCATTACTTAAGATGATCGCAACTTCCCGGAAGTTGCGAAGTATTGTTGCCATTTTTGAATGTGCCTTACCGAGTGTTTTGCCTGTCTTCTGTCTCCCCCGCTTGTCTTGCCTACCGTGTCCTGCCCTGCTGTGTCGCTTGCCCTGCCTTCTCCTCGCCCCTCTTCGACCTGCCTGATCCCATTTGACCTGCCCTTCTGCTCCGTCCTGTCCTGCTGCCCTGACGATCCGCCTCCTTCTCCTTCATCATCCCCCCCGTCCTGTCTATCTGTGTAGGACTGACTCTCCTGGTGATCAACCTCCGCCCATTTCACGACAACTCTTTTGGATTACCCTTTTGGCTTTGTTTGCACCCGGCATTTCTAATAAAGCAGTCTCCTGCATTACAGGGTTCACCTGTTCCTTGGCTGCACAGCCTAACAAAAAAAGCCAAATTATGGTGATCATGATTGATTTATAAAAGCAATAAAAGGGTAAAACATCCAAGGGGGTGTCAGCAAAAATCAATGTGAGTGAAGCATCACACAGCCTTTGAAACACTACATGGAGGGATTGCATATGTTCAGACCAAGAAGCCGAATATATTAATACATCATCAAGGTATGCCTTACAGTATAGTATACCCGTCAACACCATATTCATAAGGCGCTGAAATGTTGCTGGGGTGTTCTGCAACCCAAAGGCAATCAGTATTCCATGAAACTGTCAGGCTTCACAAACACAGAGATCTCAGTGGCTCTAGACATTAGTGCAACCTGCCAGTAACCTGTATCTAGACACAAAACTGGAATCCAAATTTGTGCTAGGCATCTGATTAACAACTACTTCTGGAAATGGAAGAATTTTTCCTCCCCCTATATCGTTTCCCAAAAGTAAGGCAACACCTTTCACAGGCAGCTGAGAACGAACATCCACTTTAAAGAAACCAGAGACCAAATCGCTTTTTAAATGCACCATGTGCGGCGGAACTCTGGTAACCCCCATCTCAATTCCCTGCACCAGCACATCGACATCGGCATCTTCCTTACAACCAGTAAGGGACACCACTCCATTTAAAACAAATGGTTCATAACCAGAATCGATTTCATCCAAGGATTTCTTCAAAGACGAAGTACACACCAATCCAACTTTCTTTGGTAAATTCTGTGAGGCTTGTTTATTTCTCCTTACACAAGGACATGCCACAATTAAATGACCAAGTTCATGACAATAATAACACCCACGAGGATCGAATTCCATGGCATTCTTCTCAGGCTTAGAATTCCCCCAACTTCATTTCGGACTCGAAGATGACCTATGAAAGCGACAAGGGGGAGAAGATGGAAGACAAACAAAAACATTTTTGTGTGTCAAAACATACTGATCAGCAAAAACAGCAGCTTGAGCTAATGTTACAACCTGTCGATCGTTTAGATTGCTACAGCTTCAGGAATACAATTTTTAAAAAGTCCTCCAACAATACTAATTCTCGTAAATGCTCACGAGATTGAACATGCTCTGATGTACACCAACGGTCAAAAAGGCTCTCTTTCGCTCAAGCAAATTCAACATGTGTGATATTATCATTCTTTCAAAGACAATGACATTTTTGTCTTCAGGCACTAATTCAAAAGCATTTAAGATTGCCGTTTTATCTGTATTGTAATCAGAGCTCTGCTCAACAGTAAGTGCAAAATAGAGTTCTTGAGCTTTGCCAGACAACACATATTGCAAAAGGAAACTCCAAACTCCAACTGGCCATTTTAATGTAATTGCAACCCTCTCAAAATGACTAAAATACTTCTCAACCTCCCGTTCATTAAACAGAGTGACGAGATGAATATTACGTGACACATCAAAAACTTGATCCACCGGCTCAAACAGAGGAGGTGGATAAATGGAATAGACAGAAGGGACCTTATGAGCAAGAACAGAGCAAGGTGGTGAGTGTGAAACAAGTGGAATAGGAAGGGAAACCCCTAAAAGCCCCTGAACTACCTCTTCTTTACTGGCAGCTAATTCCAACTTTTTCAATGCAAATTCACGCTCTCTCGCTCCACAAACTCCAACCTTTTCAAGTCAAGCTCAATCTCCAATATACGAATTTGCAACTCTTTCTAAACTACCTTCTCCCTCAATACACAACTCTCTCGTACAGTACTCAATTTAGCCGCTTCGAATTTCATCTGACGTTCTCGATGTGAATATTCTCACAAATTTAATTCAACATCAGATACATTACCTGCTCCAGACCCTAGAGGAGACGTTTGGCCGTAAACCATAGCCACAAAAACGTTACTTTCAAACAAACCTCACTTTATCACCTTAAACAATGTTTCTTTTAACCCTCTGCAGCCCAGGGGTAGGATCGCGTTTCACCGTTGCACTGTTAGTCAAATTACCATGCGAATGCGATCTGAATACGCACTAATGCGGCTGTTTAGAATGTGAATAGCGATCTTTGGGTGACAGCGGTACTACACGCCCCCAATCCAGGTAAAACAAAGTAAGATGACATGGTTTACTTTTTTGCCGATTTAACCTAACTTTAAAAACTTTAATACTTCTGACATTGGACGTTTTAAAAAGAAGACAGATTACGGATTTAGCTAGTGTTTTTTTCATGATTCTACATTAAGATTTCAGCGAGATATAAACTGAAATAGACGCGAAAAGTATGCAACATCGTCAACGACATAATCGGCCTCAGAGGGCTCTCACTCGTTACCTCAATCGAATACTCATCCGCTATCTGGAAGTTCTCTTTTATGTAGTGCAACAATATATCATGACATGGGCTCTGAATAAATTCCTCTACTAAGGACACAGTCACCTGCTTTAGACAATCAAACACAAAAAATGGTCAGAATCAGTTTGGCAATACTACTTAAAATAATTAACTGCACTAAGTCCCAATGCAAAAATGAGCCAAAAAAAGTTATACATATGTATCCAAAAAGAAACTGAAAACTAACATGCTCCCTTCCATAATATGCCGCCCAAAAACATCCATTGTCCAGCCCAAACAACGGCACAGGCTAAATACTTGGACATGGAAAAAGAGAGAGAAAAAAAAACCCACACTCCTAATTATGCAAATACTTTCCACCTAAGTCACAATAAAACAAACTTGGCCTTGTTAACCAGAATATAGGCATCCAAAAAAAAAATAATAATTATTAAATGTGTCATTTAATCCACCTGATCTATTAGCACAGGAACTCTGACCCCTAAACCTACCTATCACAAAACCCTCCTACATAAGCCTTCTTTTCTTCAAAGACCGTTACCAATTGAAGGTTCACAATCACAGCTAGCCAATTATAAAACACTGTAACCCCCCAGGTTAGCCCTTCAAAAACACCACCCAAACAAAAGCCCCAAAAACAAATAAACCAAACAACAAAAGTGCTCCGATGGAAGAATTACAAGAATCCAGCTGGAGACACCTAACTCACCAGAGTTCCCGAATGAATGCGCTTCCGCCAGCTGAATGAAATTCCCATGATAACTTTCCCTTGAGGAGCCTCCAATTTTTTAAGTGCCAGTCCAGGGATAGGACACCTTAACAAAGAAAACGAGATGGTGAAAAACCTCCAACACACGACAAACAACATAACCAGTAAAACAAAAGGTTTATTACAAATAATATGCTCATAAATGGCTCGTATTACAAAAGACGAAAAATACGACCAAATAAGCCACAACGCCAAAGCCATGCCTGTCTCTCACACAAGCAGCAAACGGTCATGACAACAGAACATGACTAGTGCAGCCATCTTCAAGTGAACAGCACCCCTTTATACAGCCATGCACCCAATCATCGATGGCAGAACCGGGAACAATTAACCACCACCATCACCGGAATGTCCAGCAACACAATACAGTCACAGAGCAAAGCACCATAAATACACTGAGACATAACACATCAAACAAATAATAAACATCCAACAACCAGAGACATAGGAACAGTATTGTTTTTATGTAATGCTGAGAGATCTCACGAGAGCTGTGCGTAATCCAACATGGCAATGCCCTACTAAAAAAAAGAAACAAAACTTACTTCGATAGCCAAATTAACCAAGCCAAAATAATAGTAATAGTATCTATAATACTTTAGTGGATAGATAAGTTCACTCATTACATCCTGGACAAAGAAACCTTAGAAGATTTACAGGATTATGTGGATGAGTGTTATGAGCGACTCATCATGAAGGAGAACCATCCATGAAGAGAAACTGCTCGGACTGTACTTCAAACAGCCCCTCAAACAGCCCTTCGTCGCCGGATAAGGAATATGGAGATATCCTAGATTCTATTAATAACAAACTTTCCAGTTTTAATGCCCGACTGGCTCTGGTAGAAATCCTACACAAGGAATTTCAAGCACTACGGGAATCTCTGGAGTACAGTCAACAACAGGTTGAATAGCTCGCATCTGAAAACAAGATTCTCAGAGACTCCGTAAAATCTCTCACGAAAGGTATGGCAAAACTCTACAGAAAATAAGCGCATGAAAGAGTCCCTGCTCGATATTCAACCACGAAGTATGCGGGATAATTTAGTGTTCGCCGGAATTCCGGAGTGCACAGAGGAAGACGCAGAAGCTACCATCAGAAACTTCATACAACAAGAACTTAAACTTCCTCGGGACACCGTCAACAACATCACGTTTCATCGGGTCCACCACATAGAAGGGGCTAGGAAAGAAGCTCAACATCCAAGACCTATCGTGGCCAAGTTTGAACATTTCAAACAAAATGCACAACGACCAATCAGTGTCAACGACCAATTTCCCAAAGAAATCCTCGATCGACGCAGAATCCTGTTCCCGCTCAGGAAAAAATTCATTGCGGAGGGAGCCCGGGCTATCATTGCGGTAGACAGACTGTATACTCGGCCCCAGAGGGTTAATGGACAACTGTTTCGTGACCAGAACACCACCGCTTGGCTCTACTGAAACCACTTCCGACTAAGGTAACATGCATTTAACAAACTACCTTTAAAGTTTGGCAGTTAATACAGGTTTTTAGCACACACCGCACACTAGCCGGCTTTGGATAAGGGTTATTAATGCCGGGACACTTTATATCCCTTACTGTTTTTCAACCCCCTTGTTTAATGTCTCACCACAGTCGCAATTGTTGTTGTTGTTGTTATGGTCATCATTGTCACTTGGATTGCTATGGTAGTTGTAGCATATCGGTATTGATGCTCAAAAATATTTTATCTGGAAGCAGTCTACCAGATACTATACACCCACACATACACGTAGGTAGTCACACACTCGCATTCGCATGCATAGACACCCACTCAAAAATGCAAGCACTCCCTCATCTTAACATCATACATGTATACATTCATACACTCACATATACACATGCCCACTCAAGCTCAGACAAATCTCCTTACCTTAATAGCACACATGGAGACATTCACACATTGACACTCGCATACACATGCATCCTGACATATTCACACTCATACACACACAGTCATTCACATACTCACACATCCGTCCATTTTAACATTAGATTGTACTCAGGGGGCTTAAGTTAGGACAGCATGAACTCATTAAACTTTGTCAACGTGCGTAGTATTGGCTCATTTGCCAAGAGACATAAAATCTTAGAATATCTATCAACATTACAGGCAGACATTGTCCTACTGCAGGAAACTCACTTAGTCAAAACAGGACAGTGTACATTAAATTCACCAGAATTTCCACATGTATACTTAGCTAGTTATAATTCAAAACAAAGAGGTGTAGCAATTTTAATTAACAAAAGAATATGTTTCAACTGTAAAGACACTATCGCAGACCCAGAAGGTAGATTCATAATTATTAAAATTTCAGCATATAACAAAGAGATATGTATTGCCAATATATATGGTCCAAATAGTGATGACCCCTCCTTCTTCCACCACCTTTTTGCTGCAATATCATTACACTCAGACATAGAATTTATACTGGGAGGGGACTTCAACTTAGTACTTAACCCAGAATCTGACAGACGTAGTACAGCGGCTAGTTACGTACTTGTCATCTGAAACAGTAAAACAATATATGAATGATTTCGGCCTATGCGATGTCTGGCGTACTTTTCACGGTCACGCTCAGAGAATACACTTTTTTCTCACCAGTCCATCATTCTTACTCCCGGATAGACTTCTTTCTTACCAGCAATACAGTCATGAAAGATATATGTGACACACAAATTCACCCTATAACAATCAGTGACCATGCACCTGTCACTATGACGGTCACTGTAAAAGTTAGTGCACCACCTTTTAAACGGTGGAGACTGAATACATCATTACTAACAGACTCAGAGTTTCTAGAAATTATTAAAAAAGATTGGACAACATTTATTGAAACAAATGACCTGCCATGTATCTCTGCGTGCATTCTCTGGGAAACAGCAAAGGCTGTAATACGAGGCAGAATAATTTTATATTCAGTACATAAAAAGAAAAAGGAAAAAGCACTCGAAACAGAACTAGAACAGAAAATTAAAACTTTGGAATCAGCACATGTTGCCTCTAGGGCTGTCAAAATTAATGGGTTAATGTTGATTAATCCATCATTATGATTAATCTGATTAAATATTTTAACACAATTAACCCATCTGCAGTGCAGAATGACTGAAAATACCTGAAATGTCTCTGTCAACCCATTTCGGGCAGTTTTGGTGCGTTCCATTTGCACTGGGGACTCATATTCCGAGTTTTGAAGCTGGAAGTGACAACATGCGCGCTCCCGTTTCTCGGAGATCCGAGAAATATCTCGGAGCAGCACAGAGGATCCCGAGTTC
>JAODJW010000026.1:7858940-7870145 GCA_026777045.1 Hyperopisus bebe
CGGGCTCAGCAGGGCAGGTGGGTTAGGTACGGGAGCTGGTCTGAGGAAGGAAGGTAAGCAGGTAAGGAGAGCACTAATGGGTGACAGACAAGGAGGGTATGGTGGCGATGGTGGCGCAGGAGGTAGTGCTACCGTTCGGCAACCGGAGGGTTGCAGGTTCGAGCCCTGGGTCCTCCTGTTCCCATCGAAGTGTCCTTGAGCAAGACACTGAACCCCGAATTGCTCCCAGTGAGCTGGTTGGCGCCCTGCGTGGTAGCCTCCGCCACTGGTGTATGATTGTGGTGTATGAATGGGTGAATGCGAGGCATGAATTGTAAAGCGCTTTGGGAAAAAAGCACTATACAAATGCAGTCCATTTAAATGCAGGCAGACGAGAAACAAGAAAAACACTCAGCACAGCAATGGAACATTGGCTCAATACTTCACACTGGAGCTTTGCAATGACTTGGCTTATAAAGGGAGCTAATCGTCAGTAGATGAGCCACACCCATCAGGTCCCGCCTCTGTGGGTGTGACAATAAGTATGATGCGATCTGGCAATGAGGGCATTGTCAACCGTGTATCTTTCTCATGTACCTCAGTTTATATCTCGCTGAAATAGTTATGTAGAATCATGAAAAAAACACTGACTAAATCCGTAATATGTCTTCTTTTCAAAACTTCCATTGTTGGAAGTATTAAAGTTTTTAAAATTAGGTTAAATAGGCAAAAAAGCAAACTGCATCACCTTTCTTTGTCTTACTTGCATCGGGAGCGTGTAGTACCGCTCTTAGCTGAAGTTCACTATTCATGTTCTAAATACGCTGGGTTTGAACCGGCGACCACATGATTACAGGCACACAGGCTTAGCCCACTGAGTCATGAACACAGGCATGAGCATCGCTGCTGAAAATGGCAACATTGGCGTAAAGCTTCAGCGACAGAGATGTATCCGTGTGCTATATTGTAGCCGATCGGTGTAAACACTACCCAGACATGTGCTCTTGTTTATTTCGGTCACCATGGGCATATTCACATATTTCTTTACCCAATACTAACTGTCGGATTTTCATGTTATTATCATGCGAATAGTGCGATTTGCAAGTGGGAAGGCGATCAGAGCTGCTTTGAGACGCAGACGCTTAAGTCAGTCACTCATGTCCTTTCTATTTGTATCATGAAGCTGTAAAAATATATTTAGTTTCTAACTATACATATATATTTGAAAAGTAGACTATCAAAGGTTTCTGAGAGTGTTTTTTAAATGTTTATATGACAAAAACTGGCAGTTATTTAAACGGTTTAGCAAAATTTCTGTCAGGTCCCGCCGGTGGGTCCACCGACTCCAAGGGGTTAAGCAGGATAAAACTACAACTTTCCCTTATGTTGATAAAGAGTGCAGCCATCTTGGATTCTGAACTTGGGATCCTCTGTGCTGTCCGAGATTTTTCTCAGATCTCCAAGAAACAGGAACATGCATGTTGTCACTCTGGCTTCAAAACGCACCATTATTGTCCCCTCTTCCTTTCTCCTCGCCCCCTTCAGTGTCCCCTCTGGCTTCTGCCTCACGGTCGCCGAGGGTCCCTCAGGTTCCGGCCTCACGGTTGCTTGTGGCCCCTGCGGCTCCCACCTTCAACCCACCGGGGTTCCTTACAGCTCCCTGGTTCCTCCTGCCCTTTGGTTTTGCCCCTTTTGCTTCTCCCTTCCTTGGTTTTGTTCCCCATTTGCCTGGCCCCTCTATGTTTTCGCTGTTGTTCTTCTGTTGTTTCCATCTGTGGTGTCCCTGTGTCTGTCTGCATTCCCTGTGGTTTGTCAGTTGTTGTGGTTGTTTTCTTTGTGCCTGTTTTGTGTGTCAGTCCTATTCCAGTTGTTCCATTGATGTTTCTTGCTTTTGTTTCCCAAGGTGCTGTCCTGTCCTGCCCTGAGTCCTGTGGTGTCCCCAGTTTTGTCTCTCCGGTCCCTTTAGGCGTGCCTGGAGTGTGCTCCTTTGGGGGAGGGTTCTGTCATGCCCTGCTCATGCTGATCCTCCTGTGTGCCACACCCCCCTCGCTACCTTGTGTGGATTTCCCGTGTCATCAGCTTTTTCGAGTTGTGTTAATTAGTCTGGTTTATTTAAGTCAGTTAATATAGGCCTAAATCTGCATGTCTATCTGCGGCCACTAGTAGAGGTCACATAGGCACTGTTTTGTGCACACGAACCCTGGGTGATTCTCAAGGTATGGTGTAGGGAGGCAGGAACTATGTGTCATGAACCTCTGAAAATGTAACTGTCCTTGACAAAGAGCTTGTTTCTCATCTTATAGTGGCCAACTGTGGCCAGTCTGTGTGTAGTCATTTCAGCATATGCAGAGCAAGCAGCTTCAAAGTCAGCAACTGGTAATGATCGCAATGTGGAGGAAATCAGTGCAATGGGTTCAGGTTTCTCATCAGCAGAGGGGTAACTAATGCCTCTCAAACCTAGAAAGATTACTTCCTATATGGAGTGAGATCTTGTTGCGGGGGAGAAGGTAGGACAGTGTGTCTTCAGAAAAAAGAATGTTTTAGCTTATCAATATACATGTTACTGATTTTATAAAAACAGATATGATCTGGTGTTCGGATATTTTCCGTTTATAATAGAAATACATAAGCTTTGTTATAGCTTTTAGCTAAGAACAAAGAGTGCGCAAACAGCCTCAAACTGAAAACTTTGTGATGCTAAGTAGTTTGCTACCCCATACCTAAGATCATTAGGTGATAAATGAGTGTTCCTTAAAACGCTTTGTAACTAAAATACAGTAGATCATAACCACATTCATAAATAAATGAGTGATCCGACCCACTCCTTATTTTCTGCCATTAATTTAAACCTTTGCCTGCTATTTTGTCAGAGATATACAACTCACCCGAAATGGATCACAAAAACGCACTGATGCTCATTTTTTGGATGATGTAATAATAATAATAATAATAATAGGTTAATGTTGCAATATAAAATTATAATGTAGGCTATACATTTGTAAAATTTTTAAAGATTGTTACATGACGGATCGTTATGTGATGAATATTTTTGGCATTATTACATGATGCAATGTTACAGGGTAGTTAATTGCTTCCTGAGTAAAACAACTGACAATACCTAACAAGTGAAGATGCTTATTATACCCAGAATATTAGTACTTACCTTTAACTTGATGTTAAAACTGTAATCACAGTGTGTATATGGGGAATTGGTAGAAGAATCATTAAATTAGAGCTACAACTGACATGATTTTAATATACCTTATAACTTAAGAAAATGTCAAATGCTCTGCACAAAATTCAATTACTGTATTACATCTTGTAGACAGAATTGTTCTGGGGTGGCTTTCCTGAAAGATTTGTAATGCATAAAGTAGTTTGTTATCTAGTACTTAAGATCGATCATTAATTAGCAACCGTTTCCCAAAACCCTTGGGAACTAAAGTAGTTTGTTGTTCATAGATTTATGAATCCTCTGACTCACTCGTTATTTTCTACGCCCTTCTTTATTTGAACTTTTGCCTGCTGTCCTGTCACAAAGACACGGAAATTGGTCACAATAGATGACAAAAACACATTGATGCTCTTTTTTAGACAATGTAATAATGCTGATGATGTAATAAGAGGTGAATACTGCAACATAAAACTATATTGTTGACTGTAAATTAGTGCAAATGGGGCTCCATGTTGTAACACCTGTATGCCATTTGAGTACAAAACAGGTTTGTGCACCATTCAGAACTGACTTGAAAATGACCTTGAAAATCAAATCCATTTCATAAATCGGTTGAAAACACAGTACAGAATTCCAATTTGACTTTGCATATACGGAAGTAAAATTAAAATGGAATTGATTTCACATAAATTCATATACATAATGTAAGTGCAGCTAGCTTTAACTATACAGTTTAATATTTCAATATGAATTACCCAGCATGTTAACATAAACAGTAAATACTGAATCCCACCCATACCCCCCATCACGCGATGATGAATATTGACAGTAGAAAATTACCCATTGGCCATCCCCCCCATTCCAGCACCTGCCTGAAAAGTCTACTGTACTTTTATTCATAATGAATGCAACATTTAAAGTGTCACCTATAGAATAAATAATTTAATTGTGACTTTGTGTATCATGGTGAAAGAGCATGGGAGTACACATGATGCTTATATCTGGTCCAGCTTTGGAGTGTGTCAGATGGGAAAGGATGGTGTATTTGCTGATGGCTGGTTACTGAAAGACAGCAAGTATCCTCTTAGCGAATACCCGCTGATTCCAGTGTTGAATGCTGAGTGTTGAATGTTCTTGGGAACTCTAACATTTCCCACTGAATGTTGCTGTGGGTAATATACTGCATAACATTGCAGTTATTATTTTATTAAAATATATTTTTGACCACCTCCTCAATGTATATGTTTATAACTATGGTTAATAATCTGCTTTCTTTAGTTTTAATTCAGGAGTAAAAATCAGCCTTTTAAGTTGAAAGAAATAATGATTTGGTATTTATCGTGATAAATATCGATATTGACTGATATGAATTTTTTATTGTGATAACATTTTTGGCCATACCATCCAGCTCTACTATGATGTTAACCTTGAGTGATTGGCTTAGATATGGCTGGAGTCAACCTGTGCCTGGATAAATAGGCCTAAATCCTTAATTCTTTGCAACTTCACCTGCTTCCGTACCTCCCTTAAAGTCTCTTACAGTCAGAATGACCAAATCTAAGTGTAGGTTTGAATGTATTGTAATTTGTTAAGCAGTTTGGAGGGTAAGCCATAAAGGATGCTGTTGCAGTAGTCAAGGCGGGATGTGTTGAAGGCATGAATTAAGGTTTCAGCAGCAGAGAAGGAAAGTGATGGGCGGAGGCGAGCTATGTTTAAGTAGGTTACCACCATGCTTTCATTTTCAAAATAAAAGAGTTTCTGCATATTTCAGTTAGGTTCACAATATAAATCCATGTTTTACTTTGAGAGCATATCCTCTTCTCTGGCTTGATGAATTAAACACTCCAGCTCTCCAGCTGCTTGCTCTCTAGCTCTCTGCTAGTTCTCTGGTTGCTAGCTTACCAGCTCGCCTGCTGCTAGCTCTCTGGCTGCTAGCTCTCCAGCTCTCTGGCTCTGCGGATGCAAATGCGCCGGATGTCTGGCTGCTAGCCCGCCAGCTCTCCGGCTGTTGCTCTCCGGCTCTCCAGGCGTAATTGCTCCAGCTCTCCGGCTACTAGCTCACCAGCTGCTAGCTCTCTGGCTGCTAGCTCTCCAGCTCCCCGGCTCTCCGGTTGCAAACACTCCGGCTGTCCGGCTGCTAGCCCACTGGCTCTTCGTCTGCTAGCTCACCAGCTGCTAGCTCTCCAGCTCCCTGGCTCTCCAGCTGCAAACACCCCGGCAAACACTGGCTGTCCAGCTGCTAGCTGTCTGGCTACTAGCTCACCAGCTCCCCGGCTGCTGGCTCTCCAGCTCTCCAGCCCTCCGGTTGCAAACACACTGACTGTCTGGCTGCTAGCCCACCAGCTCTCCGGCTCTTCAGTTGCAATCGTTCCAGCTCTCTGGCTGCTAGCTCTCCAGCTCCCCGGCTCTCCGGCTGCAAATACTCCGGCAAACACTTCGGCTGCTAGCTCTCCAGCTCCCCGGCTCTCCAGCTGTTGCTCTCCGCCTGCTAACTCACCAGCTCCCCAGCTGCTAGCTCTCTGGCTGCTAGCTTTCGACACCATAACAAACAACATGTGAACCCATCCAATGTCCGTCATGTCCATCGAACCCTGCAACCAATCACATTACAACAGCATCTGAAGCTGGCTCTGCTGAATACCTGCTCTCTCAGTAACAAAAGCATCATTCTAAATGAATTCATCACTGGCACCAACTTGGACTTCCTCTGCCTCACTGAAAACCTGGCACAAACCCTTGGATTATCTTGAGCGTAACCAAAGCACACCTGCTGGCTTCACTTACATCGACAAACCCCACCTTGAAAAGCGTGGTGGTGGTGTAGCAGCCATATACAGAAAGGACATAAAAACAGAACCCATTTCCTTCCTTCCCTATTGTATATTGTATATCCTTATATTCTTCACTGACTTCTCCACTTTTCTGACACAGCTTTGTGCCTCGTTGCCATCCGTTCTCCTCTTTGGTGATTTCAACTTTCATGTTGATGATACAAACTGTAAATCTCCCATGGAATTCCTGGAATTACTTCAATGCTTCAACTTCATTCAGCATTTAAATTTCCCCACTCAGAGTCATCACCATATACTGGACCTGGTCTGCACTACTAGACTCACTCTTCACTAACTCTCAAGCATCAATCTTCATATTTCAGATCACCTGGCAGTCATCATGGACATTACGATCCCCTCTCCACCTTCAAAACTAAGTCACCCCATAACTTTCAGAAATCTCAAATCAATGTCATCATCTACTTTCTCAAATCTTTTAACCAGCACTCTGCAATCCTCTCCTCCCCCTCTGTCTGACAGTCCACATGATCTGATTAAATACTACAATGACACACTCTCCTCCTGCCTTGACCAACTTGCACCCGCCAGAACAAAAAATGTCAGTTTCACCCACTCAGCTCCCTGGTACACTCCTGAACTACACAAAATGAAATCCCATAAACGCCAACTTGAAAGACTATTCAAAAAAAGTGGATTAACAGTTTATCTCCAAACATACAAGGACTATCTTCAACAGTATAAGGAAGCCCTCACTGCTGCACGATCTAAATATTACTCACAACTTATACATTCTGATCCAACAACCCCAAGGTGTTCTTTTCCACCATAAATGAACTATTCAAATCATATACTGGCACATCTAACTTATTCTCCACTAACAACTGCTCAAACTTCTTGACATTTTTCCAACAAAAAATAGAAACCATCTACATCAGCCTGGCCTCACCGCTAGCTCCCCACACCTCCTCTTCCCCTACCTTCTCAGCTGTTGTCCCACTTACTCACCTGTCTCCCTTACAGGACTCACTGAAATCATCTCCAGCGCCAAAACCACTACTTGCATCCTTGACCCTGTCCCGTCCAACCTTATCAAAGACTGACTTTCAGCAATTGCTCTACTCATTTTATCTATCACTAACTCCTCCCTCAGTTCTGGGAGCGCTGTCGCAGCTCAAATAAAAACCCACCTAAATTCCAACAACCTGTTTGAAACATTTCAGTCAGGATTTTGCTCTTATCACAGCACAGAACTTCTCAAAATCACCAATGACATTCTCCTCTCTTCTGACACCGGACATCTCAGCTTTCTCATTCTTCTTGACCTCACTGCAGCCTTCGACACTATTAACCACAACATCCTCCTCTCTTACCTAGAATTGTCTTTCAATATCACTGGCCCTGCTCTTTCTTGGTTAAAATTTTACCTTCTCAACAGACAACAATTCATCCATTTCAACAACTGCTCCTCTCCTTCTGCTGCCTTGTCCCAGGGCATTCTCCAAGGTTCTGTGATGGGGCCTCTTCTTTTTATCATTTACATCCTTTCTCTTGGAAACATCATTTGTTGCCACAACCTCTGCTTCCCTTGTTATGCAGACGATGTTCAGATTTACATCACCACAAAATCTATTACCCTCCAAACCAACTCTACTCTCTCCAACTGCCTTACAGAGATAAAAGCCTGGATGCAAGTCAACTTTCTTCAACTAAACTATAACAAGTCTGACATGATAATCATTGGACCCAAATCCCTCACTGAGCTCACACAAAACTTCCACCTCTCTCTTGACCACTCCAACCTCACTCCATTCCCATCACATCCAGAACCTCGGAGTCACTTTTGACAGCAACTTTTCCTTTGTAACCCACATTAACAACATCACCAAATCTGCTTTTTTCCATCTAAGAAACATAGCTCGCCTCCGCCCATCACTTTCCATCTCTGCTGCTGAAACCTTAATTCATGCCTTCAACACATCCCGCCTTGACTACTGCAGCAGCATCCTTTATGGCTTACCCTCCAAACTGCTTAATAAATTACAATACATTCAAAATTCTACAGCACAGCTTCTCACACACTCCCAATTGCGAGATCATATCACTCCTGTCCTCCAAAACCTCCACTGGCTTCCTATTACCCATCGCATACAGTTCAAAATTCTTCTCCTCACCTTCAAAGCTCTCCATAACCAGGCGCCCTCCTACCTTTCGGAACTACTCCACACTCCTTCTTGTAATCTTCGCTACGCTGATGCCAGCCTTCTGCATCCTCCTGTCAGGACAAAGCACCAAACCTGGGGTGACCAAGCCTTCTCTGTAGCCGCCCCTTCCCCCTGGAATTCGCTACCACAACCCATCAGACAATGTACAGACCTGGCAACTTTGAAGTCTCTTCTCAAAACCCATCTCTTCAAATCTGCTTATAACCTCTAACCACTGCTCTCTGACCCACATGCATGTGTTCATCTGGTTATTCATTTGTTCTTACTTATGCTGTTTTCCTATGTAAGTTTTCAATACATTTTGTTTTAAACTTTTGATTTTATGTAAGTGTTTTTAATGTATATTTTAACTTTACTGTATCTCCAAATTCTATCTAAAGCATCTTTGAGTACCTTGAAAAGCACTCTATAAATAAAATGTATTATTATTATTATGCGTTTTGCATGGCTATGCCTTCTTTTTTAAGTGTGGTGGGCGTGTCTATGCTGAGGACAGAATACATGTAACTCAAAAGTGCATAACTTTTTAAGTTCTTTTTTTTATTTGAGCACTTAATGGAAGGATGTACACCTAAAAGAATGAGAGTAAGAAGAAAGATGATGGCAAGAAAATACATGCAACAATACATACATGAATACAGTAATACTACTACTAAATGTAGTAATACAGTAACATTAGTACTAATAATATAGTAATATACTACTAAAAAAATCTAATTGAAAGTAGGATTTAAGAAAGTGCCCAGTGCTACTTTTTGAGACACAGAGGATGTCAGTGAGATATTTGATTGAAATGAGTTTCTGTTTTTGGAGCATAAATATACTAATTGGAAGCACAGCATTATTTGGATAATATTTTTGGTAATTTTATTGATAAAATTATCATTTAAATTGCCTAAATTGTCTTCTGACTCCTCTCTTCCCTACTTCTCCCATATATATGCCAAAATGTGTATGTCCAAGAACTGGAAAAAGGAGTTTAAAAAAGAATGCATTTTTGCTCCTAGTTTTTTCTTATATTTAATCCCTACCAGAGACCACATGTTCTAAAGTAATAATGAATGGTATGAGCAGTAGTTGATTTGAAAAATTAGCAACTGTGTGAGCAGCCTTCCAGACAGTGGATGTTTTAATGAGGAAATATTAACAGTAATGGCATGCAATTTTGGCAGGGTGTGCTCACCTTGCTCTTTGCAGTGCTCTCAAGTGTCACCGGTAGTGTTTGCTGGAGATGTGCCTAACATCACCTTGGTAACCGTAATCATAAAAGACTCCAAAGTGTGAAAAAAGAAAATTAGAGTCCAGTTTTAATAAGAGGCCTAATGATAAATCAATGTTCTAAGGCATAAAAAGAGAATTACTTTTATATGAACACCATCTATGTGAAAGTGAGGAAGATTAGGTAACTGCCTATTAGCAACATACAAGCTCAGAAAATAATGAGGCTTGGAAGGCTTATATTTCTTATATGTATTACTTCTGGTTTAGACAAAAACTAAAACACCTGCTGTTTTACAAAAAAACACATAAAGTCTAAATTTTTATCAGAAAGTGTATGCATTTTGATACAGTCTCATACAAACAATTTATGTTCATAATCTCCTTCGATGGATTTATTACTGGACACATTTTCCACATGACTAATGCAGAAAAAGAGAAAAAGCATTTTAAAAGCTGGTATTTCTTTCATTGCCCTCAGTGTGGAAGTGTGTGTCCGGTCCCATCCAACTTGTCCCCTGCCTCATACCTTTTGTGTCCCGAGCAAGCTCTAGAGAGAAGATATTTCTGATATTTATCTGATGATCAAAATGTGGTTTATGGTGGTTGATTACTTTATATACAGTTCCTTATGACTTATGACACAAATACATTTCTTTCCTTATGTATGGAGTGAAACCTTTAAAACAACCTTGTGTAAATAAGCACTGTCATTTTCCATACTAAGATATAGGCAGGGATAAGGCCGAATGCTGTAGATGAGGCATGTGTGAGGCTGGGAAGATCACACCAAGCTCATGGCTGTAAGGTGGTGAAAGAGAGACACCTTGTTGTCGATTCTCCCATGCAGATAGGTTGCACAGCTACATTTTTCTTTTCACTATCACTTCTTATTCTGCCATTGACTGAAGTTTGGGGTTTAGGTCAGATTTGCACATTGGAGTCTATTCTCCCATCAGGTTCATAAGGTAGAGAGTTATACATACTCTCCTATCATCAGCACGGTAATGCCCTCTAAGCATAATGCAAAAAAGAAGGAGCGGCCATGTAAGAAGTCTAATTAAATCATCAAGAAAGAAAAAGGGGTTACGCTCTGAATGATTTTGGCAACAAGCTAAACATGGAACATGAGCTCTTTAATTTACATTGTGAGTCTAATTGAAATTCACAGAAACCCTTTTATTCTGAAAAGGAAAGCTTGGGGGTAGCCTACTATGTCTACACTTGGTCATTTTCATAAACATCCTTCGACAAAAACAATGTTACAGTGAAATACAATATTTGAATTTTGTCTAGAGCAATAAACATTACATTACCTTTTTAGTTACATTAAAATTGTCATTTTAAGCTCTGATTTAATGATCCCTCAATCGTTATGTAACCACTTTGGGATGAAATAATTTCAACAATTTCATCAATTTAAATACTGTCCAGGGTATACCCCAGGCTTGTGCTGTGTACTACTTGGGACAGGCTCCAGAGGTCTCATTTATCAAAGTAGGCATAGATCAATGTTTACATGCGTGCATACAGCTCATGGGTATGCACAGGCAAATTGGTATTTATCAGATATGCATATGAACAGCCATACAAAGTGAATTTTACTAAGTCTCACACATTATAAATGTTACTGAGCATGCACAACAAATCTAATTTAAATAAACACCCTCTGTTAACCATATATGTACATACACTCACCTAAAGGATTATTAGGAACACCGTACTAAAACGGTGTTTGACCCACTTTCGCCTTCAGAACTGCCTTAATTCTACGTGGCATTGATTCAACAAGGTGCTGAAAGCATTCTTTAGAAATGTT
>JAODJW010000026.1:7878274-7893609 GCA_026777045.1 Hyperopisus bebe
GTTGGTTGCTTTCTGGACACCACCATGATTACACATTTATATGGTAGCCGCTTAGAGCCAAATTTTTTGCCACCTGTCTAGACTATATTCCATCATTGATACAACATTAATAACGTGCCATAATTTGACTTGCATACACTGCTGATTTCTAAAGGCTGCTGCTCAGTGGTGGCCACTAGCGTCTTGAGCTGAAACTATGCTAAAAGACAGCTTAAGAGTGGTCCAGACCAACCTTACGAACGTGGGACTTACGTAAGATATACTTAGTGTACAAACGCTTTGGGAAACGTTCCATAATGTTAAGAGAGAGGTTAAGGTAAACTTAAGAACTACTTAGCGATAAGAAGCTTTTGAGAAACCGGGCCCAGATCAAGATCCCAGACGTTTAAATGACTTGATGCTATACTCTGATTTAAAAGTGTTTCTTAAAATTTTTTGAGAAGTATACATTTTCCCCAATTTTGTGAGACTTTCCAGCTTTGGCTATGAGCTGTGCTACACTGTATAATGCCTCAACAGCTTTAGCATTCATGCTTCCTGTACAAGCAGATACAAGAGTCTATTTTCTGCTCTGGTATTCTTTGTTCTCAAAAAACTGAACTGGCTTGGAAACATATTTGGTATGTTTTGTCTGTAGGTGATGATGTAATTTATTTGGCTTCAGAGCTTCATTTAATGAAACTTCTGAGTACAAATCACATAAGGGCAGACGCAATTTTTTATAACCCACATATGTGAAGCCAAGTACCTGGTACTAACAGTTGAATTTTCTTCATTTTGGCTATTTTTTGTAGTCTTGATGTCAAAGACGGGGGTTTGTTTGACTTTAAGACTAGCTGATGAAGTATCTGTATCTTTCCTTTTGGGAGACCCTGTGTCTTATCCATGATGTGTTACAGTATGTACCTTCAGCACATAACTGAATTTTGATTTACATTGCAGTCACTTAATTAGTTGCGCATATTACTGAATTTTATGCCCCCTCAAGTGAAGTGTTACCATATTGAACAAAAGTAAAATCTGGAACCTGTACTACATCAATAACATTTTGATACATAATATTTCCTGAACTATTTTTTCCCTATTGGTGTTAATGTCCATCCTTTCTGACTGCATGACATGTTACATACTGTGTAGTCTGCAATAGGGCAGTTCAATAGCAGACCTAATTCTGTTACCATAACATCATGTATATGTTGAAGAGGGCAACATATGCACTGTTATGCAGCACAGTCTGACAGTTGGGATTCAACAGCAGAGAACTGGTAGTATTTTAGACAAAGCAGGTCACTTCTTCTGGTAACATTTTACATGAGAGGGCACAAATAATTTCAATGTTAACATAAAATCTAATGTTTGTTCATTATTAATGAATCATAGCACAATTTTTATCTCAAGTAGCTACTATTTTTATTCATGAGCTGTACTTGAGTAGTAATTGAGTTACTATTAAGTTACTAAGGGGACTGTACTGTAAAGTTCTAATGAACTAATCTGAAAATATATTTTTCAGCACGATAATGGCCTTTGACACAAAAATAAAATTATCCAGGACTGGATAATTAAGAACATTAAAGAATGTACCTTAATGCAGTGGATAGCTGAGTTACCAAATCTCAATCCAGTTGTGCACAATTGTAAGAAGCAATGGCATTCAGCATCCACATGGGACACCTGAGCCCATGCACTTACAAACTAAAGCTATACTGTGAGCTGGAGGAGGTGCAACACAATATTAGAAAGACATCCCAGATGTTTAGTACATTCACAGTATATTCCCACCAGGGTAATTATTTTCTCATAGTATTTTAAATACATTATACTTCTGTATATCAAATCAAGATAAGGATTCTGAAGTAGCTGTATTAAAGACTTCACTGAATATCAATATTAAATGATTGTGCTTAGATCACTGGACGTTCACTGATTGAAGTCATATCATGAAGTGGCTGCATGATTATAAGACATCTGTATTGTAAACCATTTGGTTAATAATGATTATTTAAATAACTATGTCCTAAAATGAAAATAAAGCAAAAGAAAGATTGCTAGTTATCACGGTTCTGTGCCTGATGACATGAAGAATTATTGTGGAACAAACACCAAACGCATTTTTTAAGATATGAACTCATGTTTAATTTACTAAGAATAATCTAGGAAAAGTTTTATTTCTACTTTTGAAAAACAGATTAACTAAATAAGTTGTAAAATAAGCTGAAATATGAATATGTGAAATCATTTGTCCAAATGAAATAATAGCTTAATAAACTAATAATGAAATAGTGAGGTCTCAGTCAAAATGTTGATCTGACTTTTGATCCAGAACAGGTAATGACTCCCACTTCAATATGTCAGCCTCCTCTATGCAAGTCATAAAGCAGCATATGCAGCCCTTTTGTTTTCCCTTTTGTGTCATTAGTGTTATTAACAGGAACAATTCTAACACCTTAAACCAAAAAGCTGTAATGTTCCTAACAGAGTTACTGCTCTGTCATAAAATTGTAAAGCTGAAGTTTTCAAATGCAGTCTATGTTTTACAAAATGTTGGATAAACAGATGTAGTTTATATAAACGTATTTGGTTTCAAATAGTTTTTATAACAATTCTTAAGTATTTATTTCAGTGTACTTATGTGTACTGTGTCATGTATTGAATTAGGGACATTGGTGATTTCATGTTTGTTAAAGTTTCCACTTTTTAATACCTGAATAAAACAATGTTAATTTCTTTTATACAAATCAATCTAGATGAAACATCTCACAAGAAATGCAGGTTTTTTTTTAAGTGAATTGTTAAATCTACTTAAGTATTACATAAAACCTACTGCAATAGACACAAAATAAAACAAATAATACTCACTACTTGCAGTCTATACATGTCTTTGCTGGCTTTATTGAAGAACTCCCGCACACATATTGATTGCATTTTACACAGGTGTCTTTTATTTTCATTACATTTGCCAACCTGGAGTTGAGTCGTTTTTCCCAGCAGTAGACAAGTAGAAAATAAAAAAATGTATAATCTAAACACAATTGTATTATGGAATGAATGTTATGCTAACATGATGGCCCTTTAGCCAAAACAAGAGGTGTCATACGCAGAATACGTTGCAGCTGGCGGTTAAAGGAGGTTGAAAAATGCCGGTGGTTCTAGTGTTAATTGCTATGGCTCTCTCACCATACCTTTTTTTGTGACAATGACTATATATTCATCATCCATGTTCAAACTCTTTACATAGAATGGGGTCACAGGAACTTGTAACTTTGTGGTATAGTTTACAAGATGGGAATATCCATAACAGGATGCCAGTCCATTGCAGGGCAGAGAGACGCACATTATCACCAATACCCATGCACATTATGGGTAGTTCAGAGACTTCATTTCCTGGGCATGATTTATTAATGCAGGAATACCAAAAAAAAAAAACATAAAACACGGGGAGAACATGCAAACTCCATACATGCATGTTAATGGGAATTTTAAACTCACAATCCTTGAGGTATGAGGCAAGAGTACTGCCCACTGGGCCATCATGTCATTCCAACAGATTTGTATGTCATTGCAGATTAAGTGATAAAAAATTATAAAACAGATATAATAACCATGGATGGATCTTTATCAAACTTTGCAGAGGCACTGAGGTGACGGGTCTGAAAAATTTGAGACAGATCGCCCAAAAATTGAAGCAGCACTGCATAGTGATAGCAAAAACAATGGGCAGTTTTGACTGTTGACCTCATTAAGATGACAACTCAAAAACCACTTGCTAGATCTTTTTCAAATTTTGCAGAGACATTATATGGGTGCCAAACTGCAACAGAATTTTGAGTCATACTGCCCTAAAACTGAAGAAATTCTGCTCATGGCAGCAAAGGAAAGGGTGAAAGCAGACAACATTTGACCTTGTGAATGTGATAAATGTCATGATGTGGGTTGGGCAAGACATGACTGATGCAGCAGCTTCGAAACAGATAAGAACTTCATTTGGGGGATACACTAGACCTTACATATGATGACAATAACCAAGCTGGGGAACACTGTAAGAGCAGGCACATTTATACACTGGTATCATCGATGAGAGACAGTGTACAAGGTAAACACATTAGGACAGAGAACAATAAGGTAAACATCAAAAATGGGATACAGCTGGGGAGAATTAAGAGGGTGACGGAGGCGCAGCAGTGACCTCCACTGGCCCAATTGGGAAGGGATGGGACAGATCATGGTAATTTCCCCCCTGAGGTGTGCACTCTGGTCATGGGAAGTACTGCCATGACCGGGGCAGTTAACATGGGACCAGGAAAAAAGGGAACCATATTTGGAGTCAGGAAATAACAAGACTAGGGGAATTGGACAGAAAAACTGATATAGCAACCAGAGAAGCAAGACAGGACCAGATGAGAGAAGGAGAGTTGAGACAACAGTAAAACTGTGGGGGAATGGACTGGGCAAAGACATCAAGACCAAGGGAATCAAGAACAACAGGTGGTGCGCAAGAAGGCAGACATGGGCCACAATGGGGAAGACCAGGATGACAGAACCTCAGCCAGGACAGACACTAGGCAACTGAGATGGGGAACAGGGACCATGGGAAAAGAGGAACAGACAAACCACACACATACTACACCATAACATAAACAATAGCACCAACAACCAAGGTCAGTGAGTAGACACAAGGGGCAAGAACGAGGGGGCCAGACAAGGTGGTAAACAGACAGGGAACCAGGACAGACAACACCAAGGAACTAGACAGGGTGGTGCACAGAGAGGAAACCATGGCAGATGGGACCTGGGAACACCAACTGGGAGAAGTGACAGAGACAAGGACAGGTACAAAGGGCATAGACTATGGTAACACTGGGGCACAAAAGGGCATTGGAGAATGGAGTTCGGCCAGATAGGAGAGCATGGAGGACGCCAGGGTCACTCCTAAAGCCTCAAGGACCCAGGTAAAAGACAGGGAGTGTCAATTGCCAGGGTACCCATTGGTTGAGATGATTCAGTTGGGGAGTTGGGCTCCAGAGAGAGAAACAGTTGGTGGAACAGCAGGCAAGGTGGACCTTGGCGGGACACCAGGAAGCATCGGTAGGACACTAGAAGATGAAGCAGGCACAGATGGAGAAGGAAGAGACATGGTGGGTGCCAGCAAGACTGCAGGCTAGGAGTATCTCCATGAGACAACACACAAGGTGAGATCAAGCTTACCAAGGGAGGCCCAGAGAAAACAAGTCATGGTCAGGCAGCCAATGAACCAGGGCCCAGTTGGGTCACTGGGGAATCCAGGTCAGGGCTGACTGTGATATGCATAGGACATAGGGAGTTAGCCACCTGAGAAACTGCCACTGAGAGCACTGGGGCCAGCAGGACTGCTGGGACTTCCGGGACTGGCGGAGCATACTCCTCAGGGTCAGGCATGGGAGGCGCGGGCAGAGTAGCCTCCTCCGGTCTGGACACAGGTGGCTTGGATAGAATGGCCTCCCCCGAATCTGAGACAGAGATGGGTTGCTGGACTACAGTGGGCAGAGCAGTGTGTTCTGAGACAGAGATGGGCTCTGGAGGCACTGCAGAGGCAGAGATAGACTCTTACTGCACAGGGTCATGTGAGACGGGATAAGTTGGTAAAACCAGCTATGACCTGGAGTTGCAGTGAGCTGCGCAAAGCTGGCGGGCTGAGCAGTGGCAAGCTATGGAAAGCCAGCAGGTTGAACAGTGGCAAGCTGTAGAAAGCTGGCAAGTTCTGCAGCAAAGAACTGTTGGGCTGAGTGGTGGCGAGCTGTGAAGAACCAGCGGGCTAAGCAGCAGCTGGCAACTTCATGCTTCCGGAGAACAACTGATGAAGTGGCAGGCGCTGTCTGCTGAAACACGGTGGGCGAGCTAGACACTGCCCTTCTCCTCTTGCTGTTTCCCCGAACCATGGTAGAGGTCTTCTTTATATTATTATAGTTCTAGTAATAGGAGTCCCAGGTATCCTCCGCTATGTCCAGGTCGCAGTTGCGAGGGACCCGGGATGGGGATTCTCAGAAGAACCTGGATGGGGGCTCCAATAAGCAGATGGACAAGTAAAGCCTGGATAGCTCACGGGAAAAGCTGCTGGGTTGCTTACAGAGCTCAGTCAATCTGTTATGACCTGGGATGGGCAAGACACAACAATAAAAGAGGACTTTATTTGGGGGATACGCTAGACCTTACATGTGATGACAATAATCAACCTAATGAATACTTTAAGAGCAGGCACATTTATACACTGGTATCGTCCATGAGAGACAGGTGTACGAGATAAACACATTAGGGCAGGGAACAATAAGGAAAACATGAACAATGTGATACAACTGGGGAAAGTTAGGAGGGTGACAGAGGGCCAGCAAAATTAAAGCAGCGTCACATAGTGATAGCAAACAGAAGGTCAGCTCAGACACTTGAACTTGTCAGCATGATAACTCAAAAAAACAGAGAATTTTATGGGTGATGATCTGGACCTCTTCAAATTTTGAGAAAAATCACACTAAAAACACCAACATTGAAGCACAACAGGGCTAGCAACCTTCATCCTAAATAAGCATGGGAGATGCAAAAAGCCAGTAGGTTTAACTTCACACGTAATTTCACACAAAACTGCACCCCCACCCCAAAACAATGGACAATGAACAGGTCAATGTTTTAGTTGTTAGTTATTGGGGGGATTGATCTCGCAGCCGGAAATACAGGACAAATCATGTCCCATATCGACTCAAAACAGTACACAACATTTTACATACACAGCTCACGACATTTAAATTTCATTATTAAATCTGGCCAACAAATTAATCTATAATTTTCCACAGAATAAAAAAAGATGCAGTGTTATATGGCTAATAAACACTGGCAAGTTTCACTGCAGACACCAGTGATATCATGAATCCAAATGAAGTTTTAGGCACTGCAAAGATCTAATGTACTGTAAATGCACACCTCACACAGCTGCCCCGGTGTGGTTAGCACCAGAAGTAAAGGATAGTGATACATTCTTGCATTCATTATAAGGGTTGAAAAGTAAGTCTCTAGTCTTCTCAACAAACAAAAACCAATGTACTTTTTTATTTTCACATAAAATATAGTTTTAATGCCAATGTATAATCACAATGACCATTTCCATGTGAAATTTCAGTGTGGACGATTAAATTAAGGAACGACATGTTTTTAAACTGACCCAGTGGAGATGCCTTACTTACATGTTTGTTTTCAGGCATCAGGCAAGAAAAAATCACTTGTTTGCCAATATTCAGTTATTGCTTGCTGGTTAGTGTACATAGAATTGGTATATCAAAGGCGAAAGAGCCAAGAGTTAATACTTTCATTTGTTTGTCAGTGCAATGGATCAGTATTGTCTTGGAACTGGGAAATATAATGATTAATGTTTGCATCCGAGTATATCGTGAAATATCCATGATTAAGAACTTTGCTTAACATGCACATCAGTGGTGACTGTTGACCAAAATATTTAGCAATGTAAAGTTTAGACTAATCCCCCACAGGGAGAATTTCAGAAATTATTATATACTAGTCATTTCTAATCATGTTATAGCAAATATTACAATTTTCAAAACACAGTAGCCCTAAATATTTTCCATTGGTTGTTAATTTCAACCAAATATAGCGCCCCATTTATCCTTTTTCCCGAGCCTTCAATTGTGTAGCTATTAGCTTGATGAGCTAATATTTAGAAAATAATGCTGACAAAAATTATGTTTTTAACAGTTTTCAACAGGTGCATTCTTTTCTGAAATATAGGGATTATTGATATACAAGTAAAATTGAGTGACTTGATTAAAATATGAGTAGGGTACACAGTTTTACAGTATTGTTTTGCTCTACATTACATGTGCAACACAAACACACCAACCAAAGCCAGAACATCGTCATAGCAGAAAAGCACATCTGTCAAGTCTATAGTTTCTTTTTTTTGTCAGAGTTTTCACTCTCATCGTGTCCCCTAAATGCCAGCTCCTGTCGTACCAAGAGTGAAATCGCATCAATCAACCTTTTCAGAATCTCATAGTTTTTCCTCATCATGTCATTGTGCTTGGCTAACTCGAAACACACGCCTTCATCAGTCAAACTATCAATCCTCACTAGGGTTGCCACTTTCAATCTGAAGAAGTAAGGCCCCCACCTTCCTGTTTCACAGTGCGAAAATTTCTGGTGGGGGGATCGGGGATGGTCTATCTTATGTGAGACAACTAGCAACTCTAACCCTCACATTTCCCAGAAGACTTACTGTAATTGCACAACTGCACTGACATATTTTTGCACAATAAAACACAATAAAACAAAATCAAAATAAAATATTAAACATTATTTACAGTTTACACATGGGATTAGCTACTTTTGGATCTTTCAGTACATCAATGGCTTGTGCACAACCCAACAAGGAATACTGGCAATTACTTGACATTTGATCATCTATTATTTTATGAACAGATATATGTTATACAGACCCAGTGATTCATGAGCAGACACCAATTTAAATGACCCAACTCAGCCAACTTACTATATTAATTGTGATCTGAGATACCATGTTTATCTCTTACACATGTATTAAATTTGACCATGTTATATACATTTGTCTTCTATTAAAGTTTACGTGTTTACTGAAGTACATAAAATACATGTGTTTACTGAACTGGACAGGCTTCTACTAATGTTATTTTTTGATGGAATTCATACACTGTGATATGATGTTCATTATTTATTTACTTACATACTTATTTAGGAATATGACTCAAAATGCCAGCTCCTGTCGTACCAAGAGTGAAATCGCATCAATCAACCAGGTGCTGGCAAATGGTATTCAATCAGCTGAAATACACTCACATTACACATCTCATTGTTTCCCTCCACTAGCTTCCTCGATGCTCACAACAACTTCAAATCCTTCGTACTTGCTTTCGAGCTGTTAATAGAACAGCTTCGACCAACAGTCACTCTTCAGGACCCATTTTATATCCTGTCCTCTCTGATCAGCAAGTGGAGGGCACCTGGTGAATCCCCCACTGGGTGAAAACAAGTTTCATATTACACATTATTTATCCCTGGTCCATAATGGAATGAACTGCTCAACTATATCTAGTCTAATGTATCACTACTGTAAAAAGATGCCTTAAGGCCCATTTCTTCCAGAACACCTCAACTAACCTCATCCTCTACCACTAATCCTCATTGCTTAAAGCTATATTTTTGTATACTTGTGGGCCCTATTTTGCACCTGCAGAAAGCACAAAAAATCCTTCAGGTTCATTATCAGAATCATGTATTGAAGATAGGTCGATCGACAAACATAGGTATTTAAACACGCCAGGTTAAGCAGTGAGATTCTGTGTTGTGTTTTCCCCATCTTCTGACATCATTATACCACTTTTGGCACTGAGTATAGTTGTTTTTGGTGGCCTGTCTTAATTTTAGTTTTAGTCTAGTCTTTGCGTCAAGCTATCATTTTAGTTAGTTATTAGTCTTAGTCACGTCCATAATCATTGTAGTCTAGTCAAGTTTCAGTCAACTAAAAGTCTGAGCATTTTAGTCATATTTTAGTCAGAATTATCCATGACCATTTTAGTCTAGTTTTAGTCAACAAAAAATGATGACTTTTTACTCTAGTTTTAGTCAACAAAAACTGATGACATTTTAGTCTAGTTTTAGTCAATGAAAATAATATTTTAGTCTCTTTATTTTAGTAATGCAATTCTATTTTACCTAGTCAATATAGTACAAGTACCTACTAGAATAGACAAAAACAAAATTTAGCCCTCGGTGACTGAAACTATTGGTTGTAATTTGGCTGTTTATTATCAGCTACAATTGTTTAACAGCTAAAATAGGCCTCACAAAACCATAAGGGATGCATCGTGCTCTGAATCATTCATGAGCATCCTTTCCACAAGAACATCATCTCACAGTTAGCAGGTATTTACATGAGCTGTAGCAACGGCGTATACCTCTACGTGGATGGTAACTAGCCTGGCAAGGCAGACCCACGCATGATGTTCCGAAAAAAAAACGCTCTTTCAATGTTTCAAACACTACCCCTTTAGACAAATATCTAGTCATGCAGTAATGAGAGCTTGAAAGTTTAGATCACCAGGATTCAAGACAACTGAGCTGCCGTTCTCAGTTTGCTATTTAGCTTTAGCTTGCTAAAATGCCTACATAGCTTCAAAGTGTTCCCTTTACCCACGTATTCTTATCAGAAAGGATGTTTTGTACAGATCGCCAAGTGTCCACGCTTATGAAATATAATTTTCTCCAAAACGTCTAAAGCTAACATCTATTGCTAATGATAACATGTTAACCACAGTTGGCATGAGCTTTCTAAAATAATGTTAATGTCTTTACTTACCTCAATGTCATTGTGGAATGCCTTGAGATGTTTTTTAAGGTTTGTATTGTTTTTTTCCCCGATATCTTGTGGCCGCAATTCTCCGCCATCTGTGCGTCCGAATGGGAGACACAGGAAACAGAAATACCACATAATAATAATAACATAAAATAGACATTTTAATATAGTTTTTATTTTGTAAACCAAATTGTCTCGTTTTTGTCAACAATATTACTATATATTTCGTTATAGTTATCGTCACATGACCAGCATTTACGTTGCGTCTCATCTTGTCTTCGTCACGTCCAAAAGGTTCATTGACGATATTTCGTCAAAAATTTTGTTGACGAATACAACACTAGCACTGAGTGGATGATCTAGTGGTGCCACAAAATGAGGACATACTCACTGATACCTCATCCCAAGCCTGCTTCACCCCAAAAAGCTTAGGTGAAAGAGTGGTGCTCCCGTAAATGATGTGCATGAGCATTTTCACTTCAAGCATGAGCAGGTCCATTTTTTCGGCTGAAAACTGTTCTGGCTTGCCAGGTAAACATTCCATTATAATAGCAATCTGCCATAACTCATGCACCCCTGCCTTTTAAAGGTGAGGTGACAAGCCATTCTGATTGGTTTATTGCATGCGTTTATTGTTTTACGTCCAAAACATACGTCTGAATAATTAAGAGAGTTAGGACAACGTTTTTGCATCTTGTGCTACCTTGAATTCTGTTTTATCTACCTTCAAAATAGCAAAATAGATTTGGAAACACCCATAACTGTTAGTCGCACCTTGCACCTTATGTTAGATCATCAAAATAGATCCCTGTGATATACTCTCTGCCTTGCCTGTATGCCACTTTGCATAAAGGCACTGAAAAAATATATATTGCAATTTATAATAATGGGTAACACTTTACATTAACTGCACCTTCATATACTTTTATATTGCATTCATAAAACGTTCAGTGCACCTTCATAATGCAAGTACACCTTAACATCCTATCATCCCTTAAGAGCTGTAATATACATTAATAACAAACATTATTATTGAATAATCATGTAATGTTTGTTACTAATGTATATTATAGCTGTTAAGAGATGTTAGGATGTTAAGGTGTACTTGCATGCTGCTTATGAATGTTCTATGAATGCATTATGGATGCATTATGAAGGTGCACTGAATGTTCTATGAATGCATAATGAATGCATTTTGAAAGGTACACCTAATGTAAAGTGTTACCCAATAATGTTTATTATATTCCCTGGATAGTGTATACATAGGGTTTTGGTAGTAGTCCACTGCCGCCTGAGATGCTTTCTTATTAATGCAGTAACAGAGAAAGTATTTTATAGATTGTTTTCAAAATTTGCAGACATATTATATTGGTGACGAGTTGGAATTTTTTAAATTTGTGGACGAATTGCATGTAAAATTAAGCAGTACTGCAGGAAGCAGAAGCTTTCAAGGAAAGCCATCAAAGAACATTATTTACAGATCTAAGTATTTTTAGCTCTTGAATCTTTCACTTCAATTCGCCCATGCACTTAGCTACATATTTTATTGATTTACGTTTATTCTCCCATCGACTTAAGTGTGGAGTTTAAGTGCACTCAGCCGATTTATGTGCTTTGTACAGAGAAACACCAAAATATGGGCATGCCACATGCAATTGACTTAAACGTATTCTGCCACTGACGTAAGTGAATTTTTCACTACATGCTTTGGAGAGCTGTATTAAGTCATGTGCCCCTACATGGCCAAATGTGATATTGCAGTTTTTAAAAAGCCAAATGTAACAAAACAAAACTTTTGCAACATGTATCATGCAGTCTGAATCAAATATTACAATCCAAAACAAGACAGGCAGGTGTTCAGGTGATGTTCGTATATACTCATCAGATTCATTGTTGCAAAGGCAGAAAAGGGTCAGGGCAACAGGCAGGCAGAGTACAGACAGGTAAAGGAATATAATAGGACAGAACTGCTCAAACTTGCAATAGTATGTGGAAGATCTCGCGTCTGCCTGGCATATCAGATTGCGAAAGACTGCCTGAATCACTATGCAGCACTGCTTCAGTCTTGTCTCAACCTTATAACATACAAAAAGATCTGTTAAACAGTTTTAGTTATTGCACTAACAGGACAAATGTCTGAAACTCCCCATTTTTTTGCTATCACAATGCAACACTGCTTCAATTTTAGGGCAAGCTGTCTCAGAATTTGATTACTTCCAATTTGTCATGCCTAAAATGTGCCCGCAAAGTTTGAGATTGTACCGTACAATACTTTTAGAGTTACTGTGTTCACCAGATTAAGTGAGTTCTACTTTTGTCATTTCCTTCATTTGCTGACACACTGCTGCTAAATTTTTGGGACAATTTGTCTGAAACCAGGTGTCGACCAGGTGTTACCCAATAATGCACGTGTATACGTGTGTAAGGATGCCGATGAAAATGGAGGATGGCGTTTCGGTAAGTTTTCAGACATAGCAATGGCTTTACTGTTCAAAAAATGGGAAAAGACAGCATGTGATTATATACACACACAGGTTCAGACGATGGATGCCCGGCCGAAGAACTGGCCGCAAATATCGAGAAGCTTCTCAACGAGGGAATTATGGAGGAGAAGGAGCCAGCGGTGACGGTTGGAGCCGTGAAGACTGCAGCTGAGCCGCGATGAGACAGTGGGGTGCTACGCACAGTTCATTTTATTATAGGGGCAGTGGCATGGATTATGGACACTGTAATAGATGATGATTGTGAGGCATGTGCCGCATACTGCACCAACTTACGCTAGCACATGTGTTACAATGGTCCGCCGCCATAATATCTGCTTTATAATTTTGAACGGGTTGCAAAAAAGCTGTGCACACCACGGTTGGCGGATATAATAGTAAACTATCACGGCGTTTACCCCAAATCCGCCACCCTCCTCAATTGTTCAAAGGGCTATTGATACAGTTGTAAATAAGCTGAAACATGTTAGCGATATACGCAGCACGCTAGATGGGGGTAATGCGTGATGTTATAGTCCCTCAACACGAGTGAGGTGTATGACGCTGTTCTGGCTTACTGACGTGTGGAGCGGCACTAGCCACCCCGACAGGCGTGAATGTCTTTTTAAATTTTATGGGCCTGTTTTTATTTTGTTACGTGTAAGTAAAAAAAAAAAAATAGTGTTTGAAATGTTTCTTTACTTTTTTACTCTATCTACCTCCATGAATCCTGCAAAGCTACTATTATTGGTTAAATTGTTGATTTGTAGATGTTAATTGCCCCCGGTAGTTTTGTGTGTGTGTGTGTGTGTCACCCAGTATATTTCCCCATTATGTTTCCCTTAATCATTCCTCATGTGTTCCACCTGCTTAGCACCCTATTCATGTCAGACTCTTTTGTTGGTTTCTGTCTAATATATATTGATCCTTGTTAAACTCTGATGTTTCTTTGGTCTCCCTGTTGTAATTCCTAGCCCAGCCTGATCCATGCGCACACCCTTGAAGTTTGATTTACATTTTCTGTTCAGGGTTCTGCTTTGTTGTTTCTGCTGCCCTGACACTATATTGTTTTTAAATTAGGAGTCCAAATCACACAGATATCCATTTAAATGCATTTGTAAAAGTGGGGTCAGAATTATAATGCATCCACCCGTCCATCCATTCATTTTCTGAAACTGTGTGTCCTATTCAGGGTACAGAACGGCAAAACGAGCATGAAAGTGAAGGGGATCACGTTGCATAACACTAATTCAAAAGTTGTCAACATTGCACTGTTGACCGTTGAAAATCACTTGACGATCTTATGGAAAAAGCCTGCGACAATAACTAAGTCGAAAAAGCTTTCACCAAGTACACGCATCACAGAAACCTTAGTGTTATATATCTGGTGCAGAATCTTCCAAGGTAAGAAAAGTCGGACCATCAATCTTAACTCTTTGAAGTGTAAGGCCTCTCAGCCACTTTCGGGGTAGTCTGACATGCCTTGACATTTTAAAATATTTCATCTATCTAAAAAACAATTATCCCTAAGGGTTACATGGGCTTTTATCCAGCACAAACTCAGCACCAATAATCCGAGACCACTTAAAATGTTATTATTCTATTTTTTGTTAAAATTAACTTTAAACATATACCTCTCAAAAACCTATTTTCATACATGCTGAGAAATTGTAAAAAATCACATTATAGACATTTCTAGCCAAGACTTTTGAGCTCTGAGGCTTATAGACACAGGGGTTGGCTACACATAGATGAAAGTGACATTCTGAAATTTTATGTGGTTTGATTACTAAAGTGTTAGAACTTTAGAGTGACACTCTTTTTCTCAAAGTCAGTGGCCTTCACAATGAATATTGATGAGATAGGTGTCCTCACACCTTTAGTAGTTTGCATACTGTCAATGGCCCATCAGTCTGGAATATCACTGCACTCCACACCCATCACTTTGGAAAGGCAGTTTGAAACGCAAGAAAAGTAGCAACAATAAAACCCCTTTCACAGTTTATTGGTAGATGGAATGAAAAATTAAAAACTGACCATATAAATATACAATGCGATAAATATGATGCCGTTACTATTATATTATTAATCTTTCTCGTGTATTTCAGTTTATATCTCCCTGAAATCATTATGTAGAATCATGAAAGAAACATTGACTAAATCCGTAATCTGTCTTCTTTTCAAGACATCCATTGTCGGAAGTATTAAAGTTTTTAAAATTAGGTTAAATAGGTAAAAATGCAACCGTGTCACCTTTCTTAGTTTTACTTGCATTGAGAGCGTATACACCATGTTCCAAATTATTATACAAATTGTATTTAAGTGTCATAAAATTTAAATATTTTGTTTTTCAATTAAACTCTTGGATGGTATTGTGTCTCAAGGCTCTTTGGATCACTCAAATCAATCTCGGACACCTGTGATAATTAGTTTGCCAGGTGAGCACAATTAAAGGAAAAACTACTAAAGAAGGATGTTCCACATTATTA
>JAODJW010000026.1:7946645-7960462 GCA_026777045.1 Hyperopisus bebe
TTTCTGTAATTATCATTTTCATGAAGTTTGCGCATTTCACATTTTTGAAATTTGCTTGTGAATCTAAATAGTTTTATTTAATAGTTTAATAGTTAATGAATTACAGAAACATTAAAATATATAAAATTAAAAATGAACTATCGGCAATTCTCTGATACCTCTAAGAATTTTTTGACATTGTGATACAATACACTCTGAAACTATACCAATTTTACAGTGGCACTCCAGCATTTAATGCAGAGTAAGTGCTTTAATTTTCTGATTGACAGATGGCTGTCACATTAGTTAAGAATGGTAAGTGAATGGTTGGACTGAGGAATAACTTCCTCTTGACCCTGCTCTAACCTTTGACCTCTGATCTGACTCCTCTTTCCTTTTAGCCTCACACAAAGCTATCACCACAGGTGCAGCACAAAGAGTACTCAGAAAATACCAAAGGCTTCCAAATGTTAATTGTTCTTTCTAGCCACAAGCTATAAAAGGACAATACATAACAAGCATATTATCCTGTTTCTGTCATTTTCTTATGGACACAAAAAGCTAACAACTGGGAGCAGAATTCTGATCATTTTAAGTGTGTACAATTTAATATCAAAAATAGAAATGCTTTATTCCTTAAAGGAAAAAAAAACAAAAAAAAATTCTTGAGAAAATGCAGTATACAAAACCAAAATAAAAAACTTGCCTACCAACTATGAACTGATAATTCATAGAATTGTTTTGACTGGAATGCAATAGCTTATCTTTTAAGTAATTTGTTCATTTAATATCCAGATACTTTTTAGATATTATGAGGTGAGGTTGAGGTTTCTTTGTGCTATAAATGAGCTACAAAGGAAAAACAAACATACATATCAGCAAATTCATCTATTTTTACTATTCATTTAGTTTAGCTTATTATAGAAAGAGATTATAAATGCCATATTACTTGAGTTAGAGCTAGAAAAAATTTATTTACTTTGTGCCTAACCGATACTTACCAATGGAATGCTGGGATCTGTTATTTTAGAGAAGAATCAGAATACATGAAGAAGTATAATGTTGGCACAATGCACAGCAGTGCAACAACATGATTATCATAGCTTATCAAGAAAATTAGTTGTTTCATTGGAGAATACTTCCAGCATGCATAAGCTTGTAAACTTGTTTACAAAGGTCATTGTTTACAGAATTATTTAAAGACAGGCGTATGATTTCAAACACCTGTTTCGACGTATTTGTTTAAGATCAAAAATCTGTTTTCCAATAACATGGCAATATGACTATTAAAGCAATTTAAAAGATGGAATTCCATTTTGCGTTCTCTTCAGAGAATTTGGAGATGGTCATAATCTAAATATTAAAAGTGATTTGCAGTTTTTCAGAGGTCATCCTGGAAAGCCAAAGGTTATGACTTCTGGTCATTATTCATTGGCCAAGTACCCTGATGGGTAATATGACACTTTGTAGCGAAAGACTGTGGGATAATTCTTCTAACAGAATACTGTGATTATGTTACTCCTAGCAGAGGTGACATTTCGATAAAGACACTTTCGATGGGTGCTACACTTCCAAAAATCCATCTGTTTCAACTTATTTTGTCTAATAACATTACAAATAATTCACACACACCATAAGATTATCTTTAGATACACTGTTACTGTCACTATGGAGTTTCAGAATTATGTAAAATAAAGACAAGTATGAAACATACATGACAGTTATTGCAGAAAAACAGTAACAAAAAAATCGTAGATGAGTATTCACTTATTTATATTCTACCTTAAATCCAACTGCTACTCTCATTCATCTGTTGGAACTCTATGGAAGGAAAGTTTTACTTTGCTGAAGATGTTGCCTCTGGCAAAATGCTAGCTGTTCCTTCATTGTGATGCTGACAAGCAATTGACATATCTATGAGACGTGAGCTGGAGGAGCACAAGCAGATGACCTACTGGGGTAGAAAAAAGACTGCTAATTCCCTCTTCTACAAGGGAGCTGTGTTTGGGCATCACTCTAACTAGTGCTCTGATCAGCATTGGGCAGTGAGGTGGAAGGTCATTCAAATGGGGTCATTCCCACTGCCTGTCAAGTACAGTTCCACCATATAAAAAATAGCAGGTCATCTGAACATGAATATTGCACACGGAACGACAGATACACTTTAAAATGATGATTTACTGACAGAGTGCCAGTGCTGCCTTGTGCATTTTGAGTGACAGCATGCTTGCGGAAGTGGGTGTGGGTGGGGGCAGGGTGTGATGGGAGCCCCACTTTAGTACTGAATTGCCTTCTCCACTCCAATCAGCTTGGTGGAAGTTTAATGAAGTGCCTTTCTCTCTGCTCCCCTTCACACTTCCCATCTGCAGAAAGAGCCTCATGCGGGAGCCTGACAGCCACACAATCAGTTTGCCTTTCACAACTGGCCCTGTTTTAACCTTGCAGAGAAAGACCTTCACATACATGCCGGCCTTGGCAATTAGACAGAGGAGCAATATTTGAGACAGACAAAGAGTTTGGGATTCAGCCATACAGGTGTTTTTAAGTTCTTGACAGATAGAGATTCAAAATCACAAGCAGCATTATTCGTCTTTCTCTTTTTATCCGTCTTCTCACTCTGCCGATTCCACAAGGGTAAGAAAGCCACTGAGCTCAGTTAATTAGAGGAGTTGGAGAGTCTAATGTGAACGCTTATTCTTCTGTGCCCAGAACGCACACTTCACAAGAACAATGTATGCCATTGCTGACCAATAACATAGTGCATTTTACACTGTAAAATAAAAAGCACAAATCAGTCATTGCATCGTGGTGAATTTTGGATAGCCGAAAAAGAGAATGCCAGAACTTTTCAAAGAGGTCTAAGAACAAGCTCAAATGCAAAAGTTCTTTATTTTGTAGATTGAAGAAAAAAAATCACACATATGCACAGATATACAGACAAACCTGCAGACAAACATATAATTTAATGCACACAAAAGATAACTTTTGCAGGGTGTAGGAACATGTGGCGCTGGGTGAAATACTTGTTTTAAAGAATGGAAGTATGAAAAAACAGATGCAGCAATTAGAAGCCTATTGCTGCTCAATGGAGACATGACAGGAGTGGATGACAGTGGCTTTCACCCTCACACCCCCTTGTCTCCAACATGAGTCCTTTAACAATCCCTGTCAGGAACACTCTTTGAGAAGTGCTTGCTCTAGACAATGGCTCTTCACCCTTATTTTGCGCTGTAAGTAGTGGTGCAGAATGCTGGAAGGAGCTGAAAACACGCAGTAATGTGAGAAAGACGGGCAGCCATTGTGGGAAGTGTGAAAACCAGAAGGACCCCTTTCAGGGGCTTGCCTGAAAGTGCTATGAAGACCTTTAGTCCTTTGCTCTCCCTGAATCCCCAATTAGACAAACATTAACATCAATTAAGCTTTTATACGACACAGGTTCCATATAATTACCTTAATGGGTTGACGCTTTCTTTAGCAGCAATTTCTTAAACAAACTTGGGCCTTTGTGCATTGGGCTAAGAAAATTTTCAGCAGGGAGTATTTGCTTTTGTCAAGCTTTCTAAAGAGACAGCTGAATTGTTCTATTTAACAACAAACACCTTCAGAGAGGACCCTCGAGCAGGCCCAGTTCCCACCACATCTGACTGCCGCGTTCCAAGATGATTATCCATCACAGACAAAAAAATCTGACCAGCCCAGCGAGCGAGGACACATGTGGAGAGGGCAGGACACAAAAGGGTAAGCAAGCAGACTGGCCCAGAAAAAGCTCCTTCTGACTGAATTAGCTCTCTATTTTACATCCCAAATAACTAGATCCGTTCCTTGTCCAAAGAAACAAAGAACACGTATAAGAAAAACAGGATCTTAGTCATAAACAAGGCAAATCCATGCTGGTAAATTGTAAAAGGACCACTGCTAATTAAACATAGACTGATCACACTCTTCCTGTTTCTATTGCCATACCTATGTTCGTCCAAAGATTTAACTAGGCCTCGTTTTTTTACTTAGCATTGCAATAATACAAGCTCATGAACATGCTATTGAGTATGTTTTTCTGTTTTAATAAATTCCAAATTTCCACAGTATTTTATTGCACTTGTCTATTTATGCAAATAAAATATAATGAATGGTTGGATTTCTTCTTAAGTTGAAAAAATTGGATATTTTTGCTCAGATCTCAGGGAAACATATTTTTCCTCATCTAACCTATATACATAGGATTATATATCTATCAAGTTGTTGCTGTGCCAAAGTTTCCATTGATACTAATGCTTTTGTGACCATTTCTGCTGCTGCTATTTCTATAAGTAATACCAACAACGCCTGACATTAGACGCCATAGTAGCAGATGTACAATATATTATTGGTATCACCCCTCAAGAGGGCGATACACCTCCATTATTACAGATTCTCAATGGGTGGTCAGCATATGAACATCTTCACCATGCCCACCATGGAAATGATGTATGTAACATTACATGATAATTACTATGTACAAAACCACATTAAATATTCTACTATCACATAATATACTTGGAAGCTTTAGGAAATGCTATTTGTAAAATAATTGTACTTATTATTACCTCTAATTAAATCTTTACACAGTTTTTACATTTTTTGTTCATTTATAGCACAGGATATGGGACAATCTACCTACATGGCTTTCCCTTAAAATTGTTTTGCATTTTGGAGAATACCTTTTAGTTAATTACTGTGTTTACATCTGCATTCACAAAGGTTTATTGGGTTTTTTGGTGCAGACATGTGTTTCAAACAGCTGTGCCCAGCAACTTTAAATTACTGAGTTCTCTCAAACAATATCCTTATGGGTAATGTGAAACAAGACTGATTACTTATGGATTAGTGTTGAATATGATGGAGAAAATCAACAGAGGCTTCTATATGTATGGGCTTTGTTTTTTGTTAGAATGAAAGCTTCACTCATCTGTCTTCCAGAGGGCAGTGGTTGGATGGTCAGTTGCGGCCAACAATGACACGTCAAAAACTAATCTCCCTACAGCATTCTGTGGCAAAACAAACAAACGAACAAACAAATAACACTTCAGGGACAGTGACGGCTATATACACAAACAAGTGACTCACAAAACAGTATTTGTCTGAGCAGCACTAATCATAAGGTCGTATCAGTATTGAGAGCATTTCAGTCAATTCACAATAGATTCAAAATTGTTTATCAGTGTTGCATATCACATTACAACACGAACTCTTTTAAGACTGTAATGTAGAAAATCAACTCAGAAATAACTATATTACATAGATGAAGCAGGTATTATATAGGAAAAAATTAGCTAAACCATACATGATAACAGATAACCACATGCAAGCCTATTTAAATGTAATGTAGAATCACTTTTACGACACAGTAACTTATACATACATATATAAATATATCTATATGTATGTATGTATGTGTGTGTGTGTCTGTGCACGTGTGTATTGTGTTTATATTACATTGTGGGGACTGTCATTTTGACATTGTGGAGACCATTTTTCAGGTCCCCACAGAAATCTGTAAACTGACATGTTTGGGCTGGATATGGTAGTCATGTTGGGATTAGAGTTTTCTCCCTATAAATGAATGGACAGTCCTCACAAAGATATAATTACAAACCTGTGTACACACACACACACACACACACATACACACATATAATGTATGCATGTATAAAAAAATCTAGCAAATCTGCTGCATTATTTTGGTTTGCTTTGATTAGTCTGTTCACCAGTCATGAAATTCAGGCATTCTGGGCAAATTTATATACTAATATTTCCATTAATTTTAATATATCTGTGTTTTTTACATTATAAAATGAAACATTAATGGGTGCTATGTAAAATATATAATGCAAATTAAAATAAATGCCATGAGCATTTAATGTTTTTGTCTATAGTTTGGAAATGTTATACTTTTAAAAATTTAAACATAAAATGAGCACGCAGTGTGATCCTTCTTATTACAAAGAATATTTCTAGTAATTTATTCATTTGTGTACAAATAATTACCAACAATGTAATAAACATTAGATGAAATATTTGCGTTTATACAAAAAAGAAATGCATGGTCTGATGGGGTTACTAATGTAAAATGAGGCATGACTGGATAAAACATGCTCTTTGGTTCCAAATAGAAAGATGTGAGTTAAAATGAATGTAATTGTTGGTTCTTGCTCATGCAATCAACACATATTGGCCCGATAATTCTATCTTAAGTTAACTAGATTTATGCAATGACTTTTGTGTGTTATGTTTTACATGCTATAGTCTAGCAGTTCTCTTTCCCACAGGGAAGAGTCTGGTGCAACATTGTTTGAGTTTTGAATCTAATCCTGATTTTAAAAAAGTACATTTACCATCATAAATCTATAAATTTTATTGAAGTTATGAAACTGGACAGTCTTCCTGCATATTTCAAACAAATAAAACCTGAATTTTGGTGTAATTCATTTAAGCTGTAATGGTTTACCTAGAGTAAATTTTAAACAATTCTAAATTTGTTATGGCATATTCTCCTTAGATCTCTGTCACCTATAAATTTCTAAACCTATTCAATTACATCTATTGCACTGAGACAGGTGAAGAATTTGCTTTATTTTGCACCACGAAAATGTTTTAGATTTATTTTAAAAATACCGCAGTGTGTGCTCAATCACATATGTGAAGTATTTTTACTAGTTGTCAGGTAAATGTATATTTTTTGTTTTTTGCAGTTCTGTACTATTACAAAAATTGAATGAGCTGGACACTGGACAATTCTAAATGAACAAGATTATACACCAAGACAGTGCTACACAATTTGAGCTGCTGAATAAGGACAAAAATATAAATATTTAAAAAATGCATGTATTTTTCGATTAAAGTGTTGTTTTAAAATACACATAGGTAAATTATATATTAAATATATAATTTTCAATAATTAGAGTAATGATGGAAAAATAAATGGTTTAAAAATCTGTATAAGCAGTAGTGAATAAGCAGTCTGTCAATGCTTTAATAATTGCCTAGAGGGATTAGTAAGACCATTGTTTTGAATTGCATCTTCCTCCCGCTTTTGGAGGTGTTCAAACATGGCTTTGGTCCATTACCTTCACACACTCCTCCACATCACTAGAAGTGTCTGAGGCCTGTCAGTCTGGAGTGGCATGAGTAAATGAAATAAAGCTTTTGGGGGGGGGGGTTGTAGCACACTGGTGGTACCAGCAGGAAACCCATGTTAGTCTGCACAGAATTGTCATTTCCATCACCACCCAAGGCAATGCAAACCAATTTCAAAGAGCAGATTGACTGCTTTAGCCCCCCTTTTAAGTGAAACTTCAACCCTGAGCAGATGTCATAGGAGAGGGAAACGCAGGCCAAAGATGAGACAGTGCGCAGAGCAGGAGGTGTGAGGCTTTGTTGTAGGACCACTGTGAATGGACCAGACACTGCAGGGATTTTCTGCATGTGCATAGGATGTCTTAGATTGCATAAAAATTAATATTATCAGCTTAATAGAGAGAAATCCCACCATCTTCATTTGAGTACTGCTTACAAAAGTATCCTGGCTTCAGAAACCGAGTTCATTTTACATCAAAACCAACAGTCATTTTTTAAATCCATGGGGTGATGGAGAGGCATGTGGAGTTACTGGAAGGTTAAGAAAACGTTGGGTTTCCAAACATAGCTGTTTAGAGGAGTGGAAATCTGAACAGCTAGTGCTTAATGGTCAGAACCCTGTGAATAAACAAACCTCAGTGTATATTTCTGTTGAGCAGCTGGAGCGTACATTTTCAAACATTCCAATCTCTCTGAAACTTACACTCACTTAAATATCCCTAACAAAATAAATTCTTACAGAATTTATTGATAATGGCACAATCTTAATCACAATGTTAATCAAGGCATATGTAACAGTCACAAGCTGAACCATTGCTTCAAAAAAATTAAAATGAAATTAATCAGGATCTTAAGAACTCAAAAAACAAAGAGGGAATAAAGACACATTTCGGGAAGGGTAGTGCTATATATTATCTTCCACATCTTTTTTATGTTAAATTTTAATCTATAAAATCTATAAATACATTTTTGCTATATTCTATTTTTTATTGTTTATTTAGCATTAGATATTATGATTAATATTAAGACTTTAGGATGGTGGCACTTTTTAAAGTTAACCAGCATATTTAAGTAAAGCAATTCATGAAAGCATTCCATCAGAGCAAAAGAAAATTAAAACATGGTATAGGCTTCTTAAGTACTGTAAAACCATGTTCATGGCCACTTTATTCACATATAATTGAGTAAGTTAGGTTTCAGTTTAAAGTGTTGAAACAAAGCATAGCTTCTTTGCCTGTAACACAAGCAGATTTCAACAGTACATTTTCAAGACCTCTATCTCTCTGTTAGAAACCTTATCTAATCCGGTTTATCCTTCAGAAGTGCCTGGCAACTAATCCCATGGGACAAATCTAATACAATTGGGAAAAACTGAATATACTCCATTCAGTGTGAATGGATGAGTCGTTAGTCAGGATGAATAACAATAAAATACTCATATCTTACACCATAAAGCTTGTGTTCCAATAAAAACAATAAAAATGGGTTAAATCCTTTGAGCCTATTTGCATACCCCCAAGACACCTATGTTCCAGATATGTTTGGGTCTTGAACGACCCTAAAAGTAAGCACAGAGCCAGCTGATATAAACAAATTTCTGTTTTACCGCAAACTGGACAGTCACCCTCTAATTATATACTGCTGATGGACACATTCCAAATGGAGACACATGAGATGATTTTCTTGTCACATGCCACATAACAAAATAATGCTTGATTTTTAATGATACATTATAACAAGGCTAATGCTTATTTATTAAAATGTTCTTAAATAGTTACTGATCTAGCATTCATATTTGAACATAATGCTGGAAAAAATGTTCATATTTAAACATAAAAAGCTGGAAAACAAGTTATAAAAAACACTAAAAGTAAAACCAAATCCAAATGATTTTTAAAAATAACTTCACTATTACACAGAGGAATGATATCTACTGTATAAGGAATGAATAAAGGAAAAAAATACTACAGTTATATTTTGCAAGTAAAAAACTGTTTTGTAACTTTTAGTGGAGCATGCTGGAAATCTATCTGCATAATAATTTTCCTGCAATTGTGCCCAAGGGACTGCTGACATTTTGACTGCCACTGCCTCTGAACAATTAGTCAAAACAATTAGCGACATACTGCTGGTTAACAATAAAAACAACAAATATTTTTAACGCATTAACAAACACAATCCAACTATTTACAGCCCACTAGTGGGCTAATTTGCTACTGCAATGTCCAACATAATTTTGCATTCTCATTATGAAACTGCCTCTGATGCAAGCACAATTATTCATATGCATAACAATTTGTGCTGGACACCAGTGGCTCAATGGATGGAACTGTGAGTTCTGGTTTCAGTCTCTGCCCCAGGCTGTGTGCAATTACCATATGCTTGTGCTAGTTTCCTCTGATCACATTGATATTGTGGTTTAGGTAGACCAGTGTCTCTCTGTTGTCTTTAGTGTGTAATTGTGAGCTCTGTAATAAACTCATATCATGCAGACTGTCCTCTACCTTGTTCCCACTAATTCCTGTGATAGGTTCCATCTTCTGGAGCATTTTTCATATTTCGCTATATTTATGTCTAAAGGCTTCCCTCCATCCGTCTTCTAACCACTTAGCCATGGTCTGGGTCACCTGGAGCTTATCCCAGGCAACACAGACTTGAGTACACTCCAGTCTATTTCACAGCACATATACTCACATCCTCTATATAGAGAAACCAGTTAGCCTAAATGCATGTCTTTGGACTGTGAGAGAAAATCCACATGACATGGGGAGAAGATGCAAACAGGCATAGAAAAAAAGTATGATTCATACCCTCAACCTGGGAGATGCGAGGCCACAGTGTGACCTACTGAGCCACCCTCTAAATGTTTAAAATGAAAATTAATAAACTTTTTCAAAGGGAAGGGGATGTATTCTAATGGATCTCCAACAAAATATATGTATATGTAACATTAATTCCAAGACTTAATTCCATAAAACATTCATTGTACTTCGAAAAAGACATGCCTTATTAAGCATAGAAACATAGGGTTGACCCCATTTTGATTTCCATGAAAGACATTTTTTGCCATCAAAATGCAGGATCAGACAGAGTACAGCACCAATAGAGCAGTCAAAGATAAGGGCCTTACTCAAGAGCCCAAATATGATAGGAATCCTCTGTCACACACAGGATACAAATCAACAACTTGCCAGACACATATCCGTAAAGCAATGAGCTACACACCATTCCATTCCTAAATCTCCTTCAGGATCCATAGTGTCTGTTTGTCTGTCTGTCTGTCTATCTATCTATCATCTATCTATCTATCTATCTATCTGTCTGTCTGTCTGTCTGTCTGTCTGTCTGTCTGCAGATTTGCAACTTCATTAGAAGAACAAAGGAGCCTTCACCACCTGTATGGCTGAATGTATAGTACACTAAAAGGTAGAATTAAAGTAGTAGTTTAAAGTTTTTTTTCACAATGACACATTTTTTGTGTTCATATTAGCTCTAGTGGACTAAAATGACGGTTTACCGGGCATTGGTCTGAGGAGCTATAGCAGGAACGGGAGACATATTTTACAATTCTGCACAGAGAAATCACTCTAATGTAATGCTGATTGTTCCTCCTTCATGTAAGCTCCTTGCAAAACATGCAGCTACATACAAATGAGATTTTTTGTTATGAGCTTAATTCTCATTCAAATACTAAAGAAAGCAGTTGCAGTATGACAGTCATATTTCCATTTATGCCTTGTCCAAAGATCTCTGCATCTCTGAGAACTCCCCTGGAATTCTAAGCGCAGAGAGTGGCAGTATCATCTAGGCCACCTGCATTCATTACAGTGATCTGCAGACTGGAGCAGAGAAGCCACACTAGAGTTATGAGGAGCATGATGACAATAATGATGATACTGAGTACTTAATCAGGGGTATTCGAAACATGCATAGAAATCGGTCATCAGGCAAGGGAGTATTATCTGTGAACATCACAATCTAATTAATTAGGCAAATCTAGGTTCAGGACCTGACAAACTGCATACTGGAGAATATGTTCATAAGAAAAGGTAATTCTTGAACTTTTTTTTCCTTTACAAAAACAGACTTTGTGATGTTAGCCATCCTTCCATTCTAACCGATTATCCTCATCAGTGTTGTATGTAAGGAAGGGGCTCATCCTAGCCAACAGAGAACACGCACACAGCAGAAGCAACAGTGTTAACCACTGAGTAACCATAGCAAAGCAAATATAGCAAAACTGATGCTTTTGAAAGATGCTGCTATTATTATTATCCATCCATTTTCTAACCCGCTTATCCTACTGGGTCGCAGGGGGTCTGGAGCCTATCCCGGAAGCAATGGGCACGAGGCAGGGAACAACCCTGGACAGGGTGCCAGCCCATCGCAGGGCACATGCACACACCCAGAGGTGTGAGGCAACAGTGCTAACCACCGCACCACCATGCCACCCCATTATTATTATTATTATTATTATTATTATTATTATTATTATTATCATCATCATCATCATCTCCAATTCTAGCCTAAAATTACATTTTTAAGCATAATAATAATTGATATAACAAAAAAAGCAAAACACATGCTATTGTGGACCATGTATTTTCTTTTACCTGTTTGTATCTGTACTCGTATTTTTAAAAGTACAGCTAAAACTGACCTTGTGTCACTGTGTGAGCCAGCAAAAAGTGTAAACCCAGCTGGGTTGTTCAGTTTTACTCATGCATTTTCCCCATCCTGGGGTTTTATCCTAATTAATGATGACCAGCTGCCTCTAATTGGAACTACAGAACTTAGTCTATATAAGAGGCAGCTATTCAGAGACTGGGGAGAAAGCAAGCTGTCAAGAAGGAATATTTCTGTGAAAGAGGCTGCCTGTTTTTAAAAAGGCTTCTGTTATGTTTACCGCAGGCAGGAATAGGGCTTTTTTGGATACATGGACAGAGATGGGTGTAACAAAACACATCTGTTTTATCATCAGCATGTTTTAAATATGTAGAAAAAAAAGGGTTGCAAATAGGTAGCTGAACTCTTTTCCTGCTCTGTCTGGAGAGGAAGTCAGCATAGACTAGTTATCTTCAGAGTTTGTGGATCAAAATTAACATGAAGCTTCTGGTATTTATACTTAGCTAGGCCCAAAAACAACCTCTTTTTGGACTGTATTTATGAGCAAATCATTATACCCAATATCCCACAAAACAACCCCAAATCTCATTGTTACATTGCTGAATGGCTTTCCTCCCTTCCTCAGGGCATAGGCTACACATTAAATTTTGAGACCTCCTTGACTTTCCTATAGTTGATGTAGATAAAATCAGGCTTTGGAACTAGCATCATGGGGCTGCTTCAGTCACTATAGATAGGAATAGAATAGTGATATAGACAGTGCTCAGGTTATTAACAAGATCCGTTCCCTAAGTCTGTCCAAGTCGAATTTGTAGGAAAGTCAGAAAAATAATACAATATGTAATAACAGTAATAATTCTGTAAGAATAACTACATATGACACTGTTCTGTACCTTGAGCCGAGGAACCGCTGAAGTCATGCAGTGTTTTCACAAGCATCACAAAATAGTTTGTGTGTTCATTGTTACAAACCATATCATTTAAAAACAAATTTTTAACATAATAGACTTAACCCGGGGACTGCCTGTGCTTTTTTCATCTCCATGGGGAAATTCTCTTTTTCTTACCCCATCTTGCTCTGCATGAAACACATATACAGGTGAGAACATCTTGGGGGTCAATGCACAGGGTCAGTCCATGTCTGGCACTACTGGAGCAATTGAGGATAAGAGTCTTACTCAAGCCATGGAATTCCCCTACAAGATTCAACTATGTGATTCCTTTTTTAGTCTGATTTCTAACATTTTTCAAATATTTTCCAAGCAACATCTCTGGAACTTGACAATGCTATAAGGATCTAATGATGACTCCTGATGGGGATGGCATGTGGTTATATGCTCTGCGCTGATATTTTTGCAGTGCGTCCTCTTGTCAGGTCAGTAAAGCTCCTAATCTGCTTCCCCAATAACTGTGTGGCTACAGATAGATTTTTCTATTTTGTTTAAGTAATTTAAATTAAAGCAATAACACTTTCTCTCCAGACTCAAAACTGCATTCCTTATTTTCATTATTGTATGCCATTTCCTGTGTCTTTTGGGCATAGAGCAAATGCTTTCTACACCACATGCAGAATTATTAGGCAAGTGTATATTTTGCTTGTATCATTACTTAGCAATAGTTTCAGTTCAGAATAATCTCCAATTAAGAATGGACTGTTTTAAAATAGAGCATGTTCAGAATTCACTCAGTATTTTCTGTTTAGAGTGAAACGGGAAACTGTGGATACTTTCCTGTTTAGAATAAATATGCAAATTATTATTACTATTAAAATCGGCCAGTGAAGGACCTTACAGTGAACATAGAAAAAAAATAGCGAGAGTCACAGGGATACAAAACAATTGAAATTGTCAAACTTTTTGTTATGACTGGGAAGTAGACAGGAGGCAGACCCCATATTGCAGGAGAACATGAGCTTTATTAGATAGCCAGGTGCAGACAAAGCCAAGTCGGAAATCCAAAGTCATGGTCGGAATGGAAGCAGGAGGTCCAAAGCCGAGAAGGTCAGTCCTACAGGTAGGCACGTGTAGGAATTATTAGCTCATGTAAATTTTAATATTCTCCACCAATATGTTTGAAATGAATTAAAGTTTAATTAATTA
>JAODJW010000026.1:7960562-7971700 GCA_026777045.1 Hyperopisus bebe
TGCCTAGGCCAATGTCTGCCTCTCGTACCAGGCTCGGCCTTCTCTCAGGCCACCTGGAATTTAAGCCCTGTGATATGTGCATGTGTGATCCTACACACGGGACGAGATGACGAAGGGGAAGGAGGAACGATGGTGATGGGTTGGGAGCGCAGGACAGGGCAGGCGAGAGAGGGCAGGCAGGCAGGGCAGGTGAGACAAGCAGGCAGGATGCAGCAGGCAGGGCAAGTGGGAAAGACAAAAGACAGAATAACGCTTGGTAATGTTCCTAAACATGGCAACAATACTTTGCAACATATTAGCGACCAACATCTACTTTAAGAAGTGGAGCTAACAGGAGGAAATTGCCTGCAGCTGCTATGTCCCACCTGTGCGAGCATGACAGAACCCCCCCTGATGGCCGCCTCCTGGAGGCCAGACAGGTCGGTCCAAATCAACGGCCGGGGAGCAGGCTTGGATGGGTGGGTGTGGTGGAAATCAGCGATCATGCCAGGGTCCAGGACATCCTTCGCAGGCACCCAGAAGCGTTCCTTCAGACCGAACCCCTCCCAATCCACCAGATATTGAAGAACTGAAGTCTAGGAGGGCGCGAACTTGATACACCCTTGAGCCATCCTGTAAGGTGCGAGGAGGTGGAAGAGCGACATCATCCGACGGGTGCACTGGGCTGTACCACACCGGTTTCAGGAGCGAAACGTGGAATGTTGGACAGATGCGGTACATGCTCGGGAGCAGAAGGCAGAAACAGTTTGGACCCAGCTGCTGCGTAATCTTGAAAGGGCCGATAAAGCGAGCCGACAAATTGCTTTTTATTGGATATAGCCCGATTATATGCTGTGGGCCTTTTAATTTGTTTGTTTGCAATTTCACTGCGTTTTGTTAGACTACATATTTCAGGATGTTTTATTATAGTCTTAGTAAATATGTATATAGTTTAGCCTAACCCAGCCACTTAAGGTAACAAGCCAGCTCAACGTGGTGTCTGTCCCAAGGGAGGGTTGGCGTCAAGAAATAATCTTCACTGCATCACTGATGTCAAAATGTGGGAAATATGTGGTTGTATAAATAAATGCGTTCAAGTAGGTTAATGATTCTGTGCTTCTAAATTGTATAAAAAGTTAGACTACATGACATTTGAATGGGCTATTCCCGGATGCATGGACACATTATGAGAATGAGAAAGACGGTGCGTGCACACTAATTAACCTATACTCTAGTCACTTAGACAATACACTGTAATTTTTACAACAGAAATGGATGAGATGGGCAGGCAGCTGGAGGTGGAATTTTTGTCCTTGGTAAAACTCTGACAGTCTCCACACTGGTAACGACGTTCTTTTCTAGGCATAGCCAAACAAATCTCCTCCTGTCTGAAAAGGTGTAGAAAACGCAATTTAGCCATTAAAACTTTACGTTTTTTGTGAGGGACAGTCAAATTCTCTTGTTAAGTTTTTTGTGTTCTTGCTCCTACACTTTAAAACTCGTTTCAGCGCTGCCACATATACGTATGCGTGCGTGTGTGTCGGTGCGCGTATGCGGGAGGGGAGGGGAGGGGGGGCCCGATCGGTGTTTTGCCCCCGGGGCCTTGTGTGCAGTTGTTCTGCCACTGGTTCAACCTCTTGGCATTCTGGAGGTACTCAAAATTGCTGTGGCCTGTGAAGACCTGGAAACAGTGTCGAGCCCCTTCCAGTCAGTGCCTCCACTCCTCCAGAGTGAGTTTGATGGCCAGGAGCTCTCGATCCCCTACATCGTAATTGCGCTCAACTGAAGAAAGTTTCCTAGAGAAATAGGCACATGAATGACAGCGACCAGTTACCGGGTGTCTCTGGAGGAGGACAGCTCCCACTCTTGCTTCGGGGGCATCCACCTCCACCTTGAAGGGGAGTTCTGGATGTGGTTGCTGGAGGACGTGAGCAGAGCAGAAGGCACGCTTCAGTCTCCGGAAGGCAAGTCCAGTCCACAGGAGACGGGTCTTGCCTCCATGCGTGAGAAAAGTAAGTGGTGCTGAAGCTCCTTGATGGTGCGTGGTTGGAGCCACTCTTTAACCCTCTGGAGCCCAGGGGTAGGCCCCTAGGCCCCAGAGGGTTAATACTTCCAACAGTGGATGTTTTGAAAAGAAGACCGATTATGGATTTAGCCAGCATTTTTTTCATGATTCTACATTAAGATTTCAGCGAGATATAAACTGAAATAGACACGAAAAGTATGCGATGTCATCGACGACATACTCGGCCCCAGAGGGTTAATGGCGGTGACCTTTCCCTCATCCATGGCAACCACACCTGGCTGTATGAAGTAGCCTAAAAATTTTACCTTGGTCCGGTGAAACATTTTTCACCCTTCACGTAGAAATGGTGCTCTCGCAACCACTGAAGGACCAGATGGACATGTTCAACATGCTGAGAAAAGGAAGGAGACTAAACCAGGATGTCGTTGATATAGACCACCACGAACCAGTTAATTATGTCTTTGCAAACCATATACATAAAAGCTTGGAATATAGACGGACTATTGGCTAGCCCATATGGCATCACCCGATATTCATATTGTCCCATGTTGGAGATGAAGGAGGTATTCCATTCATCCTCTCGCTGACTCTTGATCAGATTATAGGTGCTGCGCAGGTCTAGCTTTGTGAATACATTTGCCTCGCGGAGTTGTTCCAATGCTGAGGGGATCAAGGGCAATGGTTCTCGATGCTTAATGGTAATGGCGTTGAACGCCCGGTAATCAATACATGGGCGTAATCCCTTGTCCTTCTTTACAAAGAAGAACCCTGCAACTGGAAAGGTTGATGGATGGATGATTCCTTGTTTCAGGTCCTCACGGATATAGGCATCCATGGCCTCCTGCTCATTCAGGGACAAGGGGTAGTGGCGACCTTTAGGGAGTGATGCCCTCTCAAGGAGGTCAGTGGCACAGTCACATTCCATATGAGGTGGTAGCTGTTAGGTAGGGAAAGACATCAGAAGAAACACGTGGCTGACCAGGCAGTGAGCTCACCCATAGACCAGTCGATGTGGGGGTTATGTTCTTGTAACTACGGGTGGCCCTGGATTAAGGGATCCCTAGTATTGGGAAGTACCAGTAACTCAATGATCTCAACGTAGACGACCCCCACTCTCAAGGTCAAAGATCCTGTGCAATGAGTGACCCTCCCTCCATGCAGGGGCTTTCCACTTATGCCCAGGACTTCAACAGGAGTTGAGAGTGCCCGCAGGGGAATCTTTAATTGTCTGGCCACAGTAAAGTCCCTAAAATTTTCTGCTGCTCCCGAATCTATCAGTGCTCTAGTGGCTATCTGTTCCCCCCATAGGTAATAACAACAGGCATGGTAAATTGGACCTGGAACACACCCACAAAAGCAGATATTCCTACCTTCACGGAGTTTTCTGGGCATGACGGGCAAACAGGGCAGGTTTGGATAGCATGTCCCTGCTCCCTGCAGTACAGGCAGAGTCTGTGTACTGTGTGATGGCACCTCTCAGCCGTGGTGAGGGGAGAGCACCCAAGATGCATGGGTTCCATGCCATCATCCATGAGGGAGCGGGCTGCAGGCATCACTTCCGGGCGGGTTTCTCAGCGATGGCGCTCCTTTACGGCATTGTCTAGGGTGACTCTTTCCTCGAAAGATAGCGCGGTACCATGGGAGGCCAGCTCGTCTTGAATCTCTGGGTCTCAAGACCTCATATTGCTGTAGAACAGGAGCTTTATTAGATTGCCAGGTGCAGCCAAGTCGGAAATCCAAAGTCGTGGTCGGAATGGAAGCAGGAGGTCAAAAGCCGGGGAGGTTAGTCCTACAGATAGACACGGGACGAGATGACGAAGGGGAACATGGAACGATGCTGATTAGTCGGGAGTGCAGGACAGAGCCGGCAAGGAAGGGCAGGCGGGAGAGGGTCGGCAGGCAGGGCAGGTGAGAAAAGCAGGCAAGATGCAGCAGGCAGGGCAAGCGGGAAAGACAAAAGTCAGAATAATGCTCAGTAATGCTCCTAAACATGGCAAAAAAACTTCGCAATGCATGTGAGCAATCATCCGCTTTAAGAGGAAATTGCCTGTAGCTGCTACGTCCCACCCGTGTGGGCGTGACACTTTTAAAACATGATCATGTACAGTTTAGTGTTTTGTGGTCAACCGCCAAAGAAGATGGAAGAAGCATATATACAAATCAACTGCCAAAAATATATGTCAAATTAAAGGGAAGACTTCCAGAAACTCTTTATAACCAAATGGCACCATTTTCAATACTGCAACCTGAATGGAATCTCCCAAAGTACTAGGTACATTGTGCTATGTGACATTGCTAAGGTCACAAAGGCAGAAACATGACCTCCACTCAATAAGGCACATGTCAAGAATGGGCAAGGACATGTCTCAGAACTGATTTTAAAAAGGTTTTGTGGTTCAAACACGTGTATTTCTGCACAGAGAGCAAATAATACAGACACAGGTCTCATATCCCTCCTCTCTGCACCTATGTAACAATATATAACATGTTATGAGAAACTCGAACACCCAGTCAATCATAACAAATTTCAGATATACACATAGTTAATTAACTTAGAAAATAAAATATCGCGAGTAGACCACACATACCTCTCACCGTCATGACACGTTTCAAAGAGAGTAAAACAGGGGTGCGAATAATACCAAAACAGAAGTGGGAGATTTTTACAAAACAAAGTCATATTCTGCTTTAACCAAAATAACAGAACATGTTCTTATGCAAAAACAAAAAAATAAACAGGTAAATAGACAACCAAAATTCACCCCTCTACTGTAATCCCCAATAATCCGCTTTGCATGTCGGACAAGTGTGGTGTGGTCTATCCAAACAGAAGTCCCATAATAAATCACAGAAAATAATAATAAAATACAAGTCTCAGGATATATTTTAAACAATTTTCATAACAAATCTAGTGTAACCAAGACACCCTGGTACACTAGACCTACAGTAAGCAAGGGGTGGTTCTGACAGATAGGGGCAGATTTTGTGTCCGGCAACAACAAAAGCACAACCTCTTACAGTCTTTTTATGCCAGGGGTGGCCAATCTTATCCGCAAAGGGCCGGTGTGTATGCAGGTTTTTGCTGCAACTCCCTAATTAGATTACTAATTAGAGGTGATACTAACAAGTGATACTAACTTTCAGAGGCTGTTTCTGACTTGCTCTGGTCATATGTACATTCCAATGATATTTTATCAAGTCATGTCAAATAGGGGGGCGGCATGGTGGTGCAGTGGTTTGCACTGTTGCCTCACACCTCTGGGGCCTGGGTTCGAGTCTCCGCCTGGGTCGCACGTGTGTGGAGTTTGCATGTTCTCCCCATGTCGTCGTGGGGTTTCCTCCAGGTGCTCCAGTTTCCCCCCACAGTCCAAAGACATGCTGAGGCTAATTGGAGTTACTGAATTGCCCATAGGTGTGCATGTGTGAGTGACTGGTGTGTGCATGTGCCCTGCGATGGGCTGGCCCCCCATCCAGGGTTGTTCTCTGCCTCATGCCCATTGCTTCCAGGATTGGCTCCAGACACCCCACAACCCAGTAGGATAAGCAGGTTAGAAAATGGATGGATGGATGGATGTCAAATAGGTCTTTAATGTCATTTTTTAACCATACAGTTAGTACAGTACACAGTTAAAAATGAAACAGAATTTCTCTCTGACCAAGGTGCTACATAAATTAACACAAGACTAACACATAACCTAACAACGTAGAGTGCATAGTGTGCAATTTGTGCAAACATTGCTGGACAGTGCAAAAAAGACAGGACAGCTGACATTGACAAGTACAAACGGCAGTAACTCCCAAATGAGTTAACATGTTTTCTTGTGTTTTCAACAACATATCCAAGTTTAGTATAGCAGAGCTGACAGACAGTCTTGGGTTTTTCAACTACTTTGATGTTGGTGTTTTATTAGGAAACCAAAATGATCCCAAACTACCAATTATGACTGGCCATAATCACCATTAGCTGTAACAAACTCACACCTACAATTAACGTAATGTGCTCCGCGTTGGATATCTACTTGAGAATTTAGGTTCTGCCAGTGTCAATAAAAGTATTCATTCATTTAATTGTGCATACCAAATCGAAAAGGATGTACTATACGGTACATGCATATGTGGAACGTTACAGCCCTAAAAGGGATCTCTCTGCAAGTAGCTCAGAACATTGAAAGGCAGTACTCCTGCCCAACAATCCTGAAACACTTTGGGGGGCCCTTCAATCCTCTGAAAAAACATGTGGTCAGGGCTGTGTTTTTGACCACTCCTTGAAAACAAGTGAAATGAAGGGAGTTTTGGAAGGAGAGCGTTTTAGGGTATATAGTTTAAGAATTGGGGAAAGGAAGATTTTGGGTTTGTAGGGGCAGACAGCCAAATGGTTTTCCTGCCAAATGGACTACTGCAGCCAGGAATGGTGGCTGCAGAGCGAATGTGACATAGCTTTAGGCAAGCTAAAGATGAACTCTTCCAGCACCACCTGCTCTTTAATTTAGAATACTTTTCAGCTCTCTGCTTGCGACCACTGTCCTCAGCAATCTAGGAAGTTCTAGGCAAAGCGATCTTTAAGCTTGCAATAGGTAACCTTATGCAGCATCTTCTGGTGTCTCCACCATCAATAGGCCTACGCAATAAAAAAGAACACTTTCCATTCTGATATACTGCCTGAACTTGGGACATCATGCCACAGGCAACCACTTGATCCTTTTGGGACAGAAATATCTTACCAGCGGAAAAATGGTAAGAAGCAACTCTTGTTCTAAGATATTTTGCATGCATCCATTATAATTGCAGCATCTTTTCATCCTTAATTTAGTTAGGTATTCTCGGCTCAAGTTCATGTCAGTTAAAAGAGTTATGTCTCAATGTCTTTTCCAGTTATTTAAATTAAATCCATCCTTATCTCATTCTGCTAAATTCCATTTGTAACTGACTTTGTTAAGCCTAATAATGACTATATATCTTCAGTGAAAAAAATATTTAACTATTTGGTTTTTTTACAGCTTACATTGTAAAATAATATATTGTAATACATTGTAATAATATATTTTGATATAATGCAAGGTCTTCACAAAAATCCGGACAGCTCACCTCTTAGCCTGCTCCCCGGACGATGACCATTTGGTGTTATCTTAGATAATTATCTTAAAATCTACTGCTAATAGCATTTAGGTTGATTTACTGGCTGAATCATAAAATCCAAAAATCTTAACATTTCTGACCAATTTCTAAGTGATTTTCTCCTGTTATCAGGGTTTCTCAAACAAAGCATAATCATCAAAAGCAGGCTCAGCTTTGGGGCTTAACCATATGATACAGGGAAGTTGGCAAATGTACTCACACTTCACTGTAGTCATTTTGCTTACAATCATACATTAAGAACTGCAAACACGTAAGCCTCCTCATACTATATGAGAAGACACAGACCAGTGATGCACTGGCCTTCTCTTTGGGGCATTCTCCTATCTTATGTGTTGGCTTGGATAGTCTCCCCTTGTATAAGCGGTTGTCAGATGGATGGATGAATGGATGGTTTTCCTGTCACAAAAACAAACCTTGAAACAAATATTTACTGGGTAAAACAAGTAATCCTAAAACAGTACAAAGTTCGAAACAATAAAATTTATTATTAAAAAAGTCATCCATTAAAGGACAAATCAGTCAGAAGCTTTATGTATTAATATATAATGCAGTTAGCCATCAGCCATCAATCAATGATCTTCCTGAAACCTGATCCTGGAAATACATCTATTTTATCCAGTCGTGTCTGGCAGCCTATTCACCCAATTTTGACACCTTGGTCCAGACCATTAGTGAGGACCTCTCAATTCTATTGCCATCAAATTGCACACTTTGTATTAACACTGTCATCCTCAGGAGTACTATGCTCCAATCTGATCTTGGTGATTACACCTCCATTACATGTTCATAAACCTTAAGCCCACCGTTTAATACCTGTAATCTATCCTGCTACATGTACAGTCATTCTTGCTGTAAACCATAGACTGCATCAAACATGTTGAGATTATCCTTAGTCATAATGGTAATATTTCTACATTTACATTTACATGGGAACCAACCTTCATAGTTTAGGAATGAGTAAAATTGATCTAACTAAGCAATGCCTATTAGGCAAACTTTTTTCTCATAACTACTTGATGCAGAGGCCACTGAATTGCATGCATGTAAAACTCTTAAAGCTGGATTTGGTCCAATTTTTAGATAAGATGGAAATTAATTCAGAGTATCACCTGTCACACAGCATAATTTACTATGGCAACTTTAAAATGACAAAAAACAGTCATTCTTCAGGCTGCTGAGGTGAAAAACAACAAAGAATAAAATAAATTTTTATGTAATCAAATTTAACTCCAGCTTGTGATTCATTCTTCTAATATCTAAAAGAAATAATGTGAAATATAAACCCTACTATATTCAGTCTTACATTGTTACATTAAGATGGTGGGCTCTCTTTCACTTTGTGGTATTTTTCACTTTTTCACTCTTTGTAGTATGGAGAAGTCTCCACTATATGTCTTGGTATTCTTGCAGGAATGTCTTGCAAATTACCTCTTCCTCGCCCTGGCAGATCCTGCAGGCAGCCTGAAGGGTCATGCTGACACATACTAGACAGAGACTTTATCACTCAATAAAAGCAGAATTAATCTGGGGCATGAATAAGAAAATACAATGTACAATTTCAATTTTACACCTATCATGGTCAGTATAAAAGAACCCCCCTGACCTACTACTGATGTCAGTTTGTATATTCTTCCATGGAGGGAATGAAACTTCAAGTACTGCCCCAAAAACCAGGTGCCAGCCCCAGCTTAACTTCCCAGCATCACCCTTTTGTGGAGGAAGTGGTCTGGTCTGCATGAACTATGACCTATATCTGCTCAGCCTTCATAAGTGGTGTCAGAGCTTAATACCAATATGTCACTTTTGAGTCATGAGAGATGATGATATGATTGTCTAAATCTAGCCCCACAGTCTAACTGGAGAAACATAAACTACATATAATAGTCAGAGCTTTGATGATTCACAAAATAAATAAAAGTACCTTTTTAGCCTTCATTATAAATAAACACTATTCATGCAATATAATTGATTGTGGTTGATTTATTTTTATAGTATACTGTACCCTCCAGAATTATTGGCACTCTTCATAAAAATGATCATAAATGTTTTTGGCTCTTTCACCTTGATCTTACAATCAAAGTATGAGTCAGGTTCATAGCCACAAATAGACTCCATGGGTGTCTGAGAGCTTTATTGAGGGGAGGGTATTTAAGCCCATAATTGTACTACCTGTCTATGTGCCTGGTGTAAATGACATCAGACCTGTAACTAACAAATTGTCACAATTATTCAGAACCCTCAGAAATTATAACATTAAAATACCACTGAACTACACTCCTACTCAGATTTAACATTTTATGAAAATTCATAAACAGTCTTAAGGCAATAGGACAATAATTTCCAAGTTTATAACAACTGGTGTTGTGAATGGAGGTGAAATAATGTATTGAACTTCTCCATGGCATTATACTGTGTTTTCTACAATGGACTAGCATCTCATCCAAGTTATCATCTGGCTCATGCCCTGTGCTTCCTGGGTATGACTTCTGGCTCACTTGTACTGAATAAGGAATTATGGAAGATGGATAGAAGAATAAAATCATGACTTAAATCTCTATAATTCCTGTAATTACCTGCAGTGTGTATACATGTAAATAGTTATGGGAGTTATGGGAATATCCCAAAATAACACCTAATAAAATGTTACAGGTTTCACATCTGATCCTGAGAACATGCCTACTACTTCAAAATTACATGTAACTAAATCAACACAGTATGAAATATACTGTACATGCACTCTGCATGACATCCAGTGTAATTTATTTCTTTCAGGTGCACAATGGATGGGGGTGAGGAATCATAGTGCAAAAAGCTGTTACATGCATGCATAAACACCCCAAAAGGTAGTGACCATTTTCACAAACTTTGTATTTCATGCAGTGGAACACATAATGTCTTAACAGTTTGAAGAATAATCATGTTCCTCCCATTTTGCCACCATTCTGGTCCTGGGGTCAGCTTTGCTTCTGTAACACAATCAGTGGAAAAACTGTCCCAGTAGTCTAATTACAGCAATAACCCTCACACACAAATAGAGCACCTGATAGATAAATATAGGAATTCATTGGTTTTTGTGTATTATACACATGCATACAGGTGATGGCAAAGCTTGAAGCCAGAGCACAGGGTAAGCCATTAATCTGGTGTCCAATCCACAAAAACATACTTTTAACTGTGTATATTTAATAAATGTACTGCAGATTATGTTGTGATTTACTCTATAAAATTCACCTAAATAACAGAAAACATTACAATAAAAAAACTAAGTACTCGAAATCTTAAAAACTTATTTTATCTTCATAAGACCTATTAAACACATGTGCAGTAACTATAGCGAGAGAAAAAGGAACAACAACATATGTCACAGAAAAAAAAACTGAGATGTATGCTAGTGACTTTGCTGGGACCGGTCACTGTTTCCAGCATGAACCTCCCACCAGTTCACAGTTCGCCTTACATCAGTGATTCAATGGCTCCTGTAAGAGAAACCAAAGTTAGTGGTGTTACTTCCTTTCTCAAGGGTTGGTAGCTGTCGGTTCAAAATCTGTTTCTCATGCTAAAAATGTTCACAGTCTATGCAGCTAGCCAAAAAAAAATAATTAAATCTATATTTATAATAAAATTTACCAATTACCTCTGTAACTCACGCCATACTTATATGCAGTGGTACCTCGGTTCTCGAACTTAATCCGTTCCGGACTCCAGATCGAATCCTAAAAAGTTCGAGTTGTGATCGAATTATTCTCATAAGAAATAATTGAAAACCAATTAATTGGTTCCCGGCCCCCCAAAATTACACCTAAATATGTTTTTTTTTTTTCACAAAATGAACAGGATAAAACAAGAAGAGCATTTTTTTCTTAATGGCTTCCAAAACAATAGGGATCTTATCCCAACATTACCACTGTCCTGCCCCGATTGTCCGCTCCTTCTGTGTGCCACGCCCCCTCGTTAACCTCGTGTGGGATCCCCATGTGATCAGCTGTTTCTGGTTGTT